>CANSZD010001729.1:0-259178 GCA_947648045.1 Beta corolliflora | reverse complement strand
ACTGGTACTTCCTTCTCGAATGTTCCGGAAATGACGGTTATGTATATTTACAGGTTTTATTTTAATGGTGCTTTTAGTCAAAACGCGTCGTTTGGGTTCTCGGAGGTTGCGGCGGCGGCGGCGGATGGTGGGCCCCTTCCGCTTACTAGGTTTCAGGTGGTCCCCTCTGGGGAGCTCCGGCAGTACACGTGGTCCCCGCAGACGGAGAACTGGAACTCGTTCTGGGCCCGGCCCGAGGCCCAGTGTAGGGCCTACGGGCTCTGCGGCCCGAATGGGGTTTGCTACGGGGGAGGGGTTGAGGGTGTGCGGGTGCCCGCCGGGTTTTGGACCGGCGGATGGGTTTGGGTGGGGTTTGAATGATTACTCGGGCGGGTGCCGGAGATTGGGAGGAGGAGGAGAGAGTGTGTGTGGGGAGGATGATGGGTTTGTGGAGGTGGGGAGTATGAGCTTCGAAGGGGCGAAAGCGGTGTCGATTCGAGGGGTGGGGAGTAAGGGGTGAGTGTGAGAAGGGATGTTTGGGTGTAGGTAATTGTTCTTGTGTTGGGGTGGTTTATAATGAGAGGAGTAAATTGTGCAAGTATTTATATGGGAGTTTGATTAATTTGAGGAATTTGACTGCTGATAATACTATGGGTGGTGAAGATGAGGTGTTGTATCTTAGAGTAGGGAAAATGTGTTGAAAAATAAGGGTTTGAGTAGTAAAATGGTGATTTTGATTTGTGCGGTTTCTGGGTTAGTGGCAATTTCAATGATTGTATGTTTGGTTTTGTGGGTTATAAGAAAGGAATTAAGGAGGAGGAGATTAGAGGAAGAAGAGGCAATTTTAGCTGCAACTCATTTGAAGGTGTTCTCGTATAAGGAGCTTCATGGGGCGACTCGTGGATTCTCCGAGAAGCTGGGGCATGGTGGGTTTGGAACTGTGTTTCGTGGCACATTGTCGGATTCATCTCTTGTGGCGGTCAAACGGCTTGAGCGACCGGGTAGTGGTGGGGAGAAGGAGTTCCGGGCTGAGGTTTGCACGATTGGGAATGTTCAGCATGTGAATTTGGTTAGATTAAGGGGGGTTTTGCTCTGAAAATTCTCATAGGCTGTTAGTTTATGAGTACATGCATAATGGTCCTTTAAGTGGATATTTGAAGAAAGATGGTCAGAATATGAGTTGGGATGTTAGATTTAGGGTAGCAATTGGGACAGCTAAAGCCTTGGCTTATTTACATGAAGAATGTAGACAATGTATTATTCATTGTGACATCAAGCCTGAGAATATCCTCCTTGATTCGGATTATACTGCAAAAGTTTCCGATTTTGGGCTTGCAAAGTTAATAGGCCGAGATTTTAGTAGGGTATTAGCAACAATGAGGGGAACTTGGGGGTATGTTGCTCCGGAATGGATCTCTGGAGTGGCAATTACTAACAAGGCAGATGTTTATAGCTATGGAATGACAATGTTGGAGCTTATTGGGGGTAGAAGTAATGTGGAAGCACCGCCTCCGTCACCACCTAATAATGGTGGGTTCGATGGGACCCATGGCAGTGGTGGGACCCATGGTACTGGTGATACGGGTGGTGGTGATAAGTGGTTCTTCCCACCTTGGGCAGCTCGTAGAATAATTGAGGGAAACATGGGAGAGGTGGTAGATCAGAGGCTTGGTGTGGCATATGATAGAGTGGAGGCAGAGAGGCTCGGGATGGTGGCTGTGTGGTGCATACAAGACGAGGAGGGAGCGAGACCATCAATGGGAATGGTGGTGAAGATGTTAGAAGGGGTAGTAGAAGTAGGTGTTCCGCCACCTCCTAAACTTCTTCAAGCTTTGGTTGCTGAGAACTCTTTTTGTTGGGGCTGAAACTGGGAACCTAGTTTCAAATGGAGGTGGATTTGGTCCTGATGATAATAGCATTAGAGTTTCTGTAGATTCTGTATCATCTCATTCTTCTAGCAAAGCTGCTTCATTTGTTACAAATGCAAGTGTATAATATGTTTCACAGTCCACAGATGTGTGATCTAAAGAAAATTAATGCAAAAAGGGTATCATTTCAGAGTGCTCAAGTATGTGTGTGTACTTCCGATCAAAAAAAAAGTATGTGTGTGTACCATACTTGCAATTATATGCATAATATTTGCTACACTACATTCCTCCATTTACAACATTACAATCTTCTATTGCTAAACCAGGTACACGCGGTCATTTGGATCATGTTCGGTTCAAGATAATTCGACTCAAATCATAGGATGCAGTGAAGATAAAATGTGGTTCTGTTTCAACCTTCGATACTAGGTGAGCGATTCAGTTCAGATAAATTAGGTACGAGTCGGTTTTGTCGGGACTCAATAAGATACAGGCATTCTTTTTCCCTATCTCGATGGCAAGAATCTTCAATGCTGTAACACTCCATTGTAGACAAGAAAGAGCACACATGGGACATGAATAGACTGTGATTCAGCAAATAATCATATCTTTTACTCCTTTCCAGTTTCCACCATATGAAAAGAGAAATAAAAAGCAACAGGAGCATCATCATAATTCCTCAACCTTTTGTTTTCTGGGTCATACTCTCATATGATGCCCATAATCTGAATATCTATAATCTATTGTTTTCGTTGCCAAAAATTTAAAAAGTTTCATTTTTGAGTGAGAAGTTAATGGACTTTTAAAGATTCGTCATTCTTCTTTTTGATGTCCTCATGTTACGAGATTTTTTAAGAAAGACTTTTCAACTTTATTTATCTTACTAAAAACCTGTCACCAAAGTCTTCTTTTCACACTTGTTGACCAAGAACATCCTAAATCTGTCTTAAATAAATGGAGTTATATGTATGAGATCTGGACTTTGCATTAATTATATTTGAACATTGAGGTCTGTTTTTTATGATTAAAGGTCTTACAGTATTGAGAACAATGACAAATTCTTGCGTTAAAGATCTAACCATATTTGCATTAGATACGTGAGTCCAAGCTGGATAATTATGGTCACTCTAATATTTTACTTCATTGTGTTTATGCGTTACTTCATATCTACCGCGAAACAAATTGCGCAATAGATTGGATTTTTGTAAATTTGTTGTTACTTCCTCCGTTCTTTTTTAATTGCAACATATTGTCTATTATTTACAATTTACATTTTGACTATGTATGATGATCTGTATACTAGAATAAACGGTCATATGAGTGTTTTCCTAAAACGGTGTTAAAAAGTAAAGTAATTTCCAATTTGGTGTTCATTTAATAGTAATTCTAGGAGAACACTATATTATGGAATTATTTTTAGCTTGACACCAATTTGAGAATTATTTTATTTTCTAACACTACATTGAGAAATCATTCCTCTTTTCATCACTTTATTTTTCCAACATTATCGCTCTTACAGGGAAATCAATTTAGGTTATAGGGTACATAGCAAATAAAAGTAATGGCTAGATATTCTTCCTCTTTCTCTTTTGAAGGTAGTAACACTTTGACTTTTACACTATTCACATACCTCACTTTGACCTTATATTTTTACAAATATATAAAAACACAAATGATCATATAAAATGTTGTTGGATTTGTTTCAATGAATATTTTCAAAATATCAACTTTTTTTTTACAATACATAATTAAAGATATTAATGGTTAAAGTTGTACTTTAGCAAGCGTGAAAGTCAAACTGTTACAGTTATTTAGAAACAGAGGTTAGTATAAATTAATATGTGGCTCAGTGAAATGTGAACTTTGTGAACCCTTGACCTCTAACTAAGTCAATTTATGAGCTCAATCTAGTTGATTAAGTAATAATTTTTTAATCTTTTTATGTAGTATACTATGACTTTCTTTTGTGCAAATAAATTTGATCTTAATTGTGTCTTGACAAAGAAATATAACCAAATGTAGTCACCCGACATCTTATTAAAACTCATTTTACTAATAATCAATCTATGTGGTCATATTCCACATTTAATTTACCATTAATCTACCGTGTATCCATTAACATACTTCTACTACAATAAATTCTATACGGATGTTATGAACCACAATTCAGAAACATGCTTTCATTTTCCCTCAAAAAAAAAAAAAACATGCTTTCATTTATTTTGTTGTAGAAACGTTCCAGACATAGATCTTTATTTATACTTATATATAGATTTAAAAGAAGGAATAAGTTTCAGCTAACACCTAAATGTCAGACATTTAAATACCAATAAAACGTCTCTCCTTTGGCAAGCATATGATATTTTTGACCCTAGAAAATAATCAGTACGTTATTTTATTTTATAAATTTTCTTTATATTAATGCTAACCCTTAAAATTATTATGCTATAATCCAGGAGTGCATGAAAAATAGGAGTTTCCTAAGTCTAAGGAATCATTGTTAATTTGCCTCTTTTCACCCAAACTTACTATTGTTGGAATACATATATTATAGGAAACTATCAACCGTTCCTTTTCTTCTGATGGTGTAGAACAAGGAAAACAACAACATCAACAAGAAGAGAAGAAGAACACACACAAAAATAAAGACAGATTATGAAGTTGTAAACATACATACATATACATTTATTATGTGAAGTTGTTTTTGGATTAAAATCCTTATATCTTGAATAAGTTTTGAAGCAAATTGAAGTTTGTAATCTAAGAAGAGTTTCTAAAATACAAAGATAGACAAAATTGCTAAGGAATTAGAACTAGCTGCACAAAATGCAGGGGAGGTGGGCAATGACTATGCCTCCCCTTCCTATGCCGAGGAAGAGGTGGAAAATGTCGAGATGGAGGCACCGCTGATTGGTGATCCTTACGGTGGTGATAGTGAGCACATGGAGGAGCTCCATCCGGCACCATCAGGGGTGCTAATGGCGGGGGACGACGAGGGTGGTGGTGGTGGTGATTATCCTCCTATAAGAAACTTTGAAGATGCTAAGTTTATATGGTGGGTAGAGTCTACAAAGTTATGGGTGATTGCAGGTCCTATTGCCTTCAATATTCTTTGTAATTATGGTATCAATTCTTTCACCAATATCTTTGTTGGGCATATTGGTGATGTTGAGCTCTCAGCTGTGGCCGTTGCTCTTTCTGTTTTTGGAACTTTTTGTCTTTGGTTTCATGGTGAGCTTTCTAATGTTTATTATTCTTTGATTTATCATCATATTGCATTATTTCCCTCCTCTTGGTTTTAGTTTCTATATCTTGGGGATGGGGGTTGGCAGAAATTCTCATATGCAAAACTATTGTATATTTTACGTGGTGCAACCAATTACCTATAATCAGTCAGATAATTTTAAAATCTTGTTTCGTTTAATTCCATGTTAGAACAAGAGTTGTGATGAGGATTATAGGATAAAGATGTGAACTTTAATCTCATAACCAAATCTTTCTGCTCTGATCACATATTTGGCTAATATGTAAATTGTTTTTGGTGAATCCTGGTAATTTGGCATTATATTATGAAATCAACATTCCCATATCAGTTCTAGCTAGGAGTTGAAATATGGACCCAACCTTAAAACTATACATGCAAATATTACTTTAGAATTGATCATGATTGGGCTGCCCCGAAAAGTCTGTTTGGGCTTGATACATCAGGCCGGAAAAGAGGCAAAGACTAGTTGAGGACTTGAGGTTGTGTGTGCAGTCCAATGATCGAAATGGTATAACCTTAAAAAAAGGACAAACTAATTGGGCCAGGCCATTGTGTGGACCGAAGAAAGCTTGCCTAAACATCTTATAGTATCCATTAGTAAAATGCTATATTCTTGTCGATCCTCGTTTGCGTCAAACCACGCATGCATACGACACTTGGATACTTTATTTTTAACTAAAAACTTGACTTTTTTCTGTAAAATGGCCGTGTCTGAGTAACATAGGAAAAATGTAGGAATTTTTTGTACTTTTTCTTTTTTGAAGAATAAGAGGTAGGGATATGAAACCTGTTATTCATTTTGATTGATAGTTTTTACACATAACACTCCTTAGAAATTCATTCATTTATCTTCATTTTGGTAATATTGACATGTAACTGTTAAGTTCTTACAGTGCAAAAATATTTGATGGTTTGGGTTGAGATGTGTGAACTAATGTAGTTTGTGATGACAACAAAATCCACAGTTAGGCATGGGAAGTGCCCTAGAGACATTATGTGGGCAAGCATATGGAGCAGGACAAATACACATGCTAGGAATCTACATGCAAAGATCTTGGCTAATCTTATTTGGGGCTTGCTTCGCGCTCTTACCTCTCTACTTAGGTGCTACCCCAATCCTTAAGCTCCTAGGACAAGAACCCGAAATAGCTGAGCTTGCAGGGAAGTTCACCATACAATGTCTCCCACAGATGTTTTCACTTGCCATAAATTTTCCAACTCAGAAGTTTCTACAAGCACAAAGCAATGTCGCGATCATGGCATATGTCGGTTTTGTAGCCTTAATCATCCATGTCATAATGCTTTACCTATTCATCGAGGTGTTTGGGTGGGCTACTATGGGTGCTGCTTTAGCCTACAATATCTCTGCTTGGGGGGATTGCGTTGGCTCAAGCAATTTATATCATGGGTTGGTGCAAGGATGCTTGGACCGGCTTCTCTTGGTTAGCTTTTCATGACCTCTGGCCTTTTGTTAGGCTTTCTATTGCTTCTGCTGTTATGATTTGCTTGGAGATTTGGTACTTTATGAGTATTATAGTTCTTACTGGCCACCTTGAAGATCCTGTTATTGCTGTGGGTTCCCTATCTATCTGGTATATATCTTAACTATAAGTCTATAAGTATCTACCAAGCCTATTTCATTTTTTGCATAGAGATCAAGTTCTTATGTTAATTAAGCATTAAAACTTCTAGAAACTAATTCAGGAGATTGAATTTAGCAAAGTTAGGAAGACTCCAAGAAGGCACAAATTCCTATCATACACTCGAAGTGTCACCTAAAGGAAAAGGTGCATTTGGCCGCGAAGCATGGGGAGGTGTGTACACAACACATGTTGCTTGGGTGTACGGTAGAGTTTCTGCCTTTCAGAGTAAAAGCCCCTTACACATTCACACATTTTCATATCAAGCTTTCTTTCATTAACATGCCAGACATACTATTAAGTATGCAAAAAAAGTTGATCATAACATCCAAATGTTTTCTTTTGCAGTATGAATGTAAATGGGTGGGAAGGCATGCTGTTCATAGGAATCAATGCAGCCATAGGGTAATTCCCCTATCCTATTTTGCCTCTCTATAAATTCATTTTAGCCAATTAACATGTAATTCTACAACTACATGCATTCTTCTTGTTATAGAAGTATTTCTGTACCGGTTCACTTCACCTAATTTACATGAATTGAGAATATTTTTACTAATTAAATTGACTTCTGACTTCTAAAACTTGTTTTCAGTGATTGATACAACTTTTTACGGGGAGTGATTGAGTGACCCTAAGGGTTGCCAACCCTCTTATTATTGAATTTTCATTGGTTAGGAATACATTAAAACATTATTTTTATGTCACTTCTCTCCTCAATTTATTACGTACATATCATTATTTTATTCTAATGTGTCTAAGAGGGTTGGCAACCTTGAGGGTTACTCAAACATTCTCCAACTTTTTACATATTAAAATCGGTTTTTGCTGATTTTTTTTTGTTGTTGTTGATTCTTTTGTGTTTTTCCCTTTTGCGATTTACTGATTAAAAGTGATTGAAACATCATGGAAACTCATGTTTACTCTTTGACTAGATTTTGCTCATTTAACCAAATCTTTGCTGATAGAAACTGATATTTGTTGATTAAAACTGAATTTTCTTTCCTTAAAGTTGGAATGAACAAGGCCTCATTCATTTGTATTATGCAACAATTATTTTAAGGCACTCTAAAACTTTTCCAACTCTACAGCGTTCGAGTATCGAACGAGCTAGGATCAGGGCATCCAAGGGCAGCCAAGTACTCTGTGATCGTCATCGTCATGCAGTCCCTCTGCATAGGTCTCCTTCTAATGTGCACTGTCATGCTCACCAGGAACCATTTTGCTGTAATCTTTACAGAAAGCAAAGAAATGCAAAGAGCTGTTGCTCATTTAGCTTATCTTTTGGGCATTACCATGGTACTTAACAGTGTACAGCCAGTCATATCAGGTACATACTGATCAAATCTAGGCATCCGAAATCAAATTTAAATGATGATTATGACAGCTTAACAAGGCTAAGTATATTTATTTTGTTAATTAGGTGTTGCTGTTGGAGGAGGGTGGCAGGCCTTAGTTGCTTACATTAACTTGTTTTCCTACTATGTTATCGGACTGCCTTTGGGATTTTTACTTGGTTACAAGACTCCCTTAGGTGTAGAGGTAAATGTTAACTCCTTCATACTCCAACTTACTATTACATTATGAAGTATTTCCATAAAATTTGATCATAGAAATTGCTTTTATAATCATATGAAACCATTATTAATCTGATTTATATACTTCCTCCGTTTCTAAATACATGCAACATATCCTTTCTTCACGCTATCCAATACACTACTTTTTGTTCATTAATATCTTTAATTATGTATAAAGCAAAAATTATAAAAAGTTAAAATTATAGAAGTATGCATTATGATTTATGACGAATCAAATAAGACTCGAGTACTTGACTATACTTTTTCTTATACACTTGTGAAAGGATATGGGATAAGGTTGGTAAATGAATAATAGTTCTTACGCAAATGTTGCATATATTTAGAGACGAAAAGTTGACATAAAAATGCACGAGTTGATTTAAAATTGAAGTGATATGGCTTTGTGTAACACTATGCAGGGTATTTGGATAGGAATGATTTGTGGGACTAGTCTTCAGACATTTATCCTTGTCTACATAGTTTATAAAACAAACTGGTACAAAGAGGTGAGTTGCAAGTTTCATTTATATTGACAAACTTTAAATCCAATATACTATTACATTGTGGAAAAAATACTCAAAATTTGAACTCTAAAATGTAAAACTTACAGGTAGAGCAAGCTTCAGAAAGGATGAAAATATGGGGTGGACAAGCAGTAGAGTCACATGATGATACAAAGGCTTTGACCATGGTTGTAGTTTCATCTCAATCACCTAAATAGGGTTCATTTTTCTTTTATTTAGATAGGATTTTTTTTTCTTAATTTTTTTGGTTTCTTTATTAATGTTAAATTTCTTGAGTATGTAGAACTTTTCTCTCTTTTCCTCCCATTTTGGGAGTTTCTAGCGAGCTCTGAGCCTAGTTAGGATTAGAAAGGAATTAATTTGTTAGTAGTAGAACTCAGAATACAGAGATGTAGCAAATTATGGTCAATACTTATTAAGAAAATCAAGTATTTTTACTCTCATAAAACGCCTCTAATCAATAACTTTTATCTCCCTTGGTTATAATGCAAAATTTTAAGCTCGTAAATAGAAAATGGGGTACTCTTAAAATGGGAGTTTGAGAAAAAGAACAGGAGAGAATCTCATTCCCGTAGTTAGTAATTAGGCAGTCGAGCAGAGCTTGTTGAATGTGTAAATGGAGGTATGTTTTTGAATTAGTCACTCTATAATTATGCGAAAACCTTTAAGACCACTATGGGTAAAAAAAGTGAAATTATTTGTGTACAATTTATGTTCTATAAAAAGGCGATGGCCAATGTCTTCTGTATCAAACTATAGGTCTTTCATTGGTTCACAAAAGTAAAGACCAAAAAAAAAAAAGATACAGTGAAAATGTTGGTAAAAAAATATATGGGTGAAAGAGTGTAATCTTCGTCGAGGCCTAGCGACAAATCAAAATGATACCTCATGACTTAGAATCTCTTTAAAAACAATTAGATCCTAGGTTGTTTTAGCCTTGGTTGTATGTCGTGTTTTAATTAATGCAAATTTTCTCAATGTCAAAAAAAAAAAAAATTTAGATCCTCGTTATATTAACGCCCACTTCAAATTAATTAGAGATTACACCTCATGACAAGTCGTTATATACATCTTCACTTCAAATCCGTTAAAACAATCAAATCCTCATTGCGCGTAGAGACCAATCAAAATCCAGTAGTTCAGCATTATCTCACAAGTTTGCTCTGATCTTGTTGCCTTGTATTGGTATATATTTTTTGGTGAACTGATCTTGTTGGTATATGAATAACCTAAACTTTCTATATAATTATAGAGAGTAATTTTTTTACTTGGTCGAATGGAATATTAAAGTTGAAACAAACATATTAAAGTTGAAACAAGCATAGCTTGATTTTGAGCTTGACCTAACTAACATTTAAATTCTAAGCCATGCTCAAGCTAACTTTATTACATAGCTTAAAATAAGTCAAACTTGGTGAAATTAAGTGAAATTGAGTTAATCAATTTTTATGTTTGGCTTTGGGTTCATGATGAGGCCCAGCTACTAAAATCACTTTCACTAGGAGAGTAAACTTTATACTACTACCTGAAGTGATTTTTACTGGTAAGAGTATAACCTTAAGTGAGATTTCTTTTCATGATCAACTAGTTATTGGGCCGGGTGATCCCCTAATCATTTATCGAGTGTGAATTTGAAGTCTTAAATCAAACATTTGACGAAAGTGAAAAAAAGAGTTATAGCATTGGATTATGGTTAGGAAATGATCTTCTAGTTCCTTTCAAATCTTCTACATAGTAAGTTATAATATGAACTATTCATCAATATAACCTGGACTTCAAGAGTATATATATATATATATATATATATGTGTGTGTGAGGGTCGGGATCCAAGTGAGAATGAGTTACTTATGTGAGAAATATATGTCATATGTGAGAATAGATGTAGGCCAAAACATGATGTACATTGTTTTAGAACATGATATACATTGTTTTAGAACATGTTGTTCATTGTTTTAGAACAAGATATACATATATTTAGAACATGATGTAGATTATTTAGGAACAGCATACTTCGGCCTTTTCATCTTCTACTACTCCTTAAATTTCATCTTAGGAGTAGGTTTTAACTCCTCCGGGCAACATGGAATTCATTCTGTTTTCCATAGGACTGAATGAATCTACAAGACTACAACTTGAGGAGTGACAAGATTATTAGCAGTAGTTGGACTAGTAGATTGTTCATTATTCACACCTGCAACTGCCAGAGAATATGAACAAAGTCCAAACAATGTGCATATAAGTTTAGAACATGATCAATTCTTACTTATTTTAGTTACATTCATCTTTCACACTTTAATCCGTGATTGGCAGTATAAAACTCCAAATTCGAACACTGCCGAACAATCCCTAACTATCTCGTATTCTAATTTCCCCAATTCCATTTCCAACCACAAAATTAGGCTTATGGAATTAAATTTTTTCGCGCAACAATTGTTTTCTCAATGACCAGTGATGAATGTGGAAAGATTGCAAAGCAAAGTAGAAGGTTGGATCAAGGAACACAACTCGGAATTCTCGAAGCTTCAACTTCCGCCATGGTCGCAGCTTCAATGGGTGACAGTGAAGTGGCCGCCATGGTTGGATTTGATCCATGAGACGATTTTGCCTTGTTATGGTGAAGGAGAGTGGAGGCATGTATAGTTCTAGAATTTTGGTCCGTATTCGGGTGGTGGATTGGGTTGTCAGGAGGTGCGCAAATAAGTACATGCACCTAAGTGCACGTAGAGCATGGTGCACCCTCTTCTAAACTACGTCGTTTTATCATTTTTAGAGTCTATAATTTTAAAAAATTGTTGTTATTTGTTTCCTTAAATTTTGCAACTAAAGATTCCTTTTTCAAATTTAAATTTAAAAGGTACATGTTCTTTTACCTTAAGCGTAGATGTTCATTTACTATATGTTCTTTTCATTATAACCTATGTTCTTTTATAAATATAGATTTACATGTTCTTTAATTTTAAGTCGTGTGTTCTTTTTTAAAGTAGAAAAGTTGTTGAAAAAAACTCGTGTTCTTTTATATAAATGGTATGTTCTTTTTGGGTGCACAATGAGCATTGTGCACCCTAGTGCATAATCCACGCTTTGCAGGAGGTGGGAGGGAAGTTGTTGGGTGAAGTGAAGAGAGCGTGATGAAAAAGGAAGGAATAATTGATGTTTGATTAAACTAGATTTAAGGGTCCAGATTTATTCTCACATAAAATAGTATTCTCATATGAGGGAGGTGTTCTCACAAAAGCCTTCCCCTATATATATATATATATATATATATATATATATATATATATATATATATATATATATATATATATATATATATATATATATATATTACTTGAAAAAATAAAATACAATTTTTTTTAAATATAGGTTAATGTGTAAGAATACAACCGATGCAATGAATATTACGTACGGAGGTTATAAAAATTTGAAGAGTTTTTTTTAATAATATAAGATTACTGAACGGTAGGACATGCTTAATTAACATTAGTTTAGTGAGTATTAATATATACATTTGTATTTAGTTGTCCTAAAAATAGAAAATTATCTTGTCTTTAAATATATATTTTTCCCATAATGACCAACATGAGATTGTAGAGTAGTTGGTTAATGCATTTGTATCTCAAATGAGAGGTCATGTGTTTGAGTCTTATTAACACACACTTTTATTGTTTAATATGTCTCATTTGATTGTTTGGGGGAGGAGGAGGGGAGTACATGTGGCAACATGACATGTTTTGCCTTGGGTTATATATATATATATATATATATATATATATATATATATATATATATATATATATATATATATATATATATATATATATATATATATATATATATATATATATATATATATATATATATATATATATATATATATATATATATATAGGATCCACGAAAACCATGTTAAACTGAAAACTTGCTCATTTTATAATTTTTTGCTCGTTTTACCAATTTTTGCTCATTTTACAATTTTTTGCTCATTTTATGTTTTTATTCATTTTAAGAATTTTTTGCTCATTTTAAGTAATTTTTGCTCATTTTACAATTTTTTGCTCATTTTAAGAAATTTTCGGTCATTCTAATTCCCCGAGTTATCAACTCTTTTTGCAATTCTCTCTCCTAATCACAACAATTCCAATCCAAATGAAAACACTAATCTAAACCAAATAGAAGAGAGATAATATCAAAGTTATATCGGAAACAAGTGACGGTTGGTAGATAATCTCCAATTACTTCATATTTTGTGCTACAAAAAACCTAAATCTTCAAATTTTTGTAAAATTTTGTTTCGGAGTAGTCTGCTCATAGCAACAATCAAATGAAAATAAACCCTAACAGATTCGAAGGATCGAAAGTTGCTGAAGATTTCTTCGGAGGTTGCTTCTCTTCTGGTGGTGGTTGACATTCTTCATCTTCGTAATCCGAGAATATCGCCATTGTTGTGATTAGGAGAGAGAAAAAGAGTTTTTTTTTTAGATTGAGGAAGGTGAAACGAGAAAGAAGCTAAGAGTTGAGAGTGCGATGATGACAATGGCGAAATCCGGTTGAAGAAGAGCGAGGATAGAGAGAGCGATAGGTGAGGAGAGAGAGTATGAGAAACTCGGGGTGTTTCTATGAAAGAAGGAAGAGAGAGAAAAGAGTGTGATTTTTACCCAAAAATGTAGCATTAATACTATCCACTCGATTAAGAATCAACGGTGTAGATCATTGGTTTTCAGTTTTCACCCTAAGAGTGGTTTTCACAAGATCCAATTCCTATATATATATATATATATATATATATATATATATATATATATATATATATATATATATATATATATATATATATATATATATATATATATATATATATATATATATATATATTATCAACAAAAGAACCAAGCTTCTTTAGTGGATGTCAACTAGCTTAGTTGGAAAAGTCTTATGGGGGTGGTACTTGAGGCTGGGATCGAATCCCGTCTACATCAGCTTGGCTTAGTCGACTTATTTACACCAAAATATCTCATTTGCGTATAAATAAAAATTATAATAATTTGATATTTAGAATCCTCGCATTAAGACGAATCTAACAGAACCTACTTGACCCTTATGTTTTTTTGCATATAATGATGCGAGATAGGCTTAACAAAGTTGGTTGATAAATAATGTCAAAATGAAATGGTGCAATTAAAAAATACAAAAGACGTATTATATATTGATGATAATTTATGGTCAAAATTTACAAAATTTGACTTAAAAAAAAAAAGAAATCGAAGGTCTATTATAAAATTGAGGGAATTTCTAACTTAAAAAAAAACCTCTTTAAACGTATGATGACAATCATTTTCAGCTCTCTCAGTTGGTTGACTTGTCTCCACACATTACACAACTAAGTGATTAACAAATGGGTAGATACTAAAAAACGATTATCTTCACCTTTTCTTCTTGCTCATTTCAGAAAATTAAGAAAATTTCAGAAAAAATAAAAACTATTATGGATCAATTAAAAAAAGAATACTTTTGAAAAATTAGAAAAGTTAAAAATAAGTTCAGAAAAAATAAAAATAAGAAACTAAAAGAATAAGATAATGAAAAAGAAGGTGGAAAACGGACCCTAAGAAGCGTGTATGGGGCTCTCCATTAGGCTCTCCAGGGAGAGAGAATATGGAGAGCTAGTTGTACCCCACCAATAGGACTCGAATGGAGAGCAAGTTATATCCGAACTCGAATAATGGGCCCCTTCAGCCAGAAACTTTGGCCGGCCGAATCCGAATAATTTGCGAGTCGTCCCGACTCATTAAGACTCTCTAACCATGACATGTGTCCTTATTTTTTTTTTTTGCTATGGGACCAGATAGAATATGGAGAGCTTATTTTTTTTTAACATGGATCTTGAAAGAGAGTTGAATAAAGAAGAGAGGGTGGAGATCAGACCTTTGGACATACATTTACCATTTTACCGTTACACATGCTTTAATGATATGATGAGCTAGTTTTGCAGCCCCTGCACGAAGAAATGGTTATTAATAAAATTAGGTTGTGTCTGCAGTTCAGCAAGTGGATATTGAAACTTAAATGCACGTATTTAGCTTTCACAGACGGGTAATAAATATCGATTGGAAAAATTGAGCTTTAACAATTCAACCTTCGCTTAATCTCACTTTTAACATTCCTACCTTTGACAAATCTAAAAATAACCCAACTTTTCTTTCATGCCTTCATTTAGTGGACCCGATTAACCCTAACCACTCTTAGCAAGAAACCCACTCCCACATGTCACTATTTCTCTCTTTTAATTAATTCCTCTTTACCTTTATGCCAAAAAAAAAACCCTTTTAATTTTTTAATGTAATTAGGCGACTTTGCGAGAGGAACCATTCCTCCATAGCCCAGCATCTTCGTCCCTTTACAATTCCTTTAATTTTTTTTCTTTTTTTTTCTTTTTCATTGCAAAAACACTCCAATTATTAGAAGTTGTACAATTGTTGGCTTTTCGGCTGGAAGACTTGTTTGGACTACATACAGGTATTTGATTGTTTGAAAAAGTTTGATTTTTTATTGTTTTTAAAGTAATAATAGTGATTGTAAGTTGAATTCATTGAATTATTAGGTGAATTTACTAAATTATTTGCATACTAAAAGTTTGATTAATTGCAAAAAAACTGATTATTACTGGGTTTGTACTTCTTGGGGAACTTTATGAAAGTAATACATTAAAGGTGAATAGATGATTTATATACCTTCTTTTTTCACCATTTCAGGTTCCTCAAGGAGTTGGAGTTTTCATACCATTATCACACAATTGATGGGAAAAGAAAAGAAGCAGCCTAGTTTTTTTGGATGCCTGATGCATTTGCTTAGAATGTTGAAGTTGTGCTGTTGATAGTTATTTGATCAGTTCATGACAATGTTGTTCATGACACTCATTTTGTTGAAATTATGGTTACATGATAAACCTCATTTTGTTTAACTTATGGTTATGTAATGAAAGTCATTTTATTAACAATGGTTACGTAATGTAACTAAATGGTGATTTTTAATACAAGCACATTTTTGTTCATGTGTTTGACAAGCATTTCAGTTATTTAGTTCCATTGATTAGCCAAAATGATTACATTATACTGGAGACTAGCTTCAAATGCTAGTACATTGGCCAAACTGGCTTCAAAAGCTACTATACAACTAGTACAATGGCAAAGAAAACCATGATACAAGTATTGCAAAAGCAAAGTTTTTCTCCCTCTGTGCATATTTGAAGACTTCAAGTTTCAATTATTTTAAGTTCCTTTCCAGCGTAATTTTTTTGTGCTTTCTTCTCCTCAACCATATCTACTAAAGCCTTTTTGTTCTCCAACATTTTTTTGCATTTCCACACACATGTATGACATCTCTCTTTCAACAACTTAATTAATCCTCCCATCTAAAAAAAACCACAATCTTTTTTCTTCATAATTTTTTTTTCATTCATGAAAATAAAATAAAATAAAATAAAAAATAGATACGGAGAAATTTTTTTTGCCTGCCCTTGCAATTAGAGGATGAACTAGAAATCCTTGAACATGTCATTTGAGGAGGGAAAGAGAAGGTGGAGGGAGAGAGAAAGTGGTATTTGGTGAAGAAGACAAAAAATGAATTAAGAGTTGCATAAGGTATTTGCAACGTTTTAAATTTTTAAGGAAAAGAATTTCATTAAAATATAATGTATTTGCCACATAAGACAATTCACCTGCTTTAGCAGGTAAAAATTAAATGAGGTTCATTAGATGAAGACATGAAGGAAAAGTTGGATTGTTTTTAGATTTGTCATACGGAGGATTGTTAAAAATTGAAGCAGAAAGGTTGGATTATTAGAGTCAATTTTTCCATATCGATTTCAAATTTCAAACATATATATAGTGATTGCTTGATTGGGTATTTACAGATCATGGGAAAATAATTATAATTTTTGCTTGGCTCCATTATTTCTACTTATGTCTTAAACTGCCAATTTCCTAATCGAAGCATATGTTGAAAGTACAGAGATAGGAGTAGGACACATATCCTTTTCGACGTTCTATAAGTAATGACTTGACCTATTTTGAACATTCATAGATCATTAAGGAAGAGGGTTGGTATGTGTATCCCACATTGAAGACATATATGAGTTGTGTCCATTTTGTAAGGCTACTCCCCTTATTGACGTATGGTTTTGAGGTGGAACCTCCTACTACTGTAAAGTAGATTTGCGCTATTTTGTGGCTGGCGTAGCCCAGACCTGTTTATCAGCAACACATGTACAATAATAAACACCAACCAATTAATAAATACACCAGTTGCCCTGAAATAATAGAGAAGCTAGCTTGTGCAGAAAACTTACAAAGTGATAGAGAGAAAAAGCAATAAGATGGTGAACATAGTGAGTATTTACATGTCCTTGCTAACCAGGGTGATGAAGTTAGCAGGAATGAGTCCCAAGGAAGTTGAGATTGAGCCAGGAACTGTTATTCATTTCTGGGTTAATAATACTCCTAAAAAGAAGAAAACACCACCTGTTGTTCTCATCCATGGTTTTGCAGGTGATGGCAAACTAACATGGATATTCCAAGTTTTAGCCCTAACAAAAGAGTATTCCCTTTATGTCCCTGATCTCTTCTTCTTTGGTGGGTCCCACACAACCCTAAATGAGAGATCTACAAGATTTCAAGCAGACTGTTTTGCAAAAGGGTTGCAAAAGTTGGGTGTTGAGGAGAAGTGTGTGGTGGTTGGGTTTAGTTATGGTGGCTTTGTTGGGTTTCAAATGGCGGAGCACCACCCTCAGCTGGTGGGTTCATTGGTGGTTACTGGTGCAGTTTTGGCCTTGTCTGAGTCTATAAGTAGCAAGCTTTTGAAAGGGATAGGGTTTGAGTCTTGGCCAGAATTTTTGATGCCTAATTCTGTTGAAGGTGTCAAGGTTCTTCTTCATATTGGTTCTTACAATTTCCCTTGGATGCCTACCTTCTTCTATAAACACTATTTTGAGGTAATTTTATTTATTACTCCGTTTGTTTTTTTAGTTGGTATCACAATCTACATCTTTTCAAATAATTTGCACATTTTGCACTTTCACAGTAACTATTCACATATATATTCCACTTTAATCATACATATCGTTTAGTTTATGTACATGCAAGGAAAATTATAGTCGCATGAAATATTAATGGATATGGATTCATCTTAATATATATATCTCCAAAGTATAACTTTATATGATTAAATTGATCTTATTAATATTTAAATATTAATGGTCACAATTTTGTGTTACAAATATAAAAGTCAAACTATATAGATTTGAAAGAACAAAGATAATATATTTGTTTTATCTTGGTTTCCAAAATGTAATTTTGACTATTAATATTGTTAATTATCTATGCCTGACTACAAATTATAAAAACATAATATTATAACTAAACACATTATGAAAAACTTCACGGATTCACATCACTTGTCCTCTTATATTCTAGTGGAATGAAGGTTAATAGGTTTATTCACTTATTACTATACACATATAGCAAGTAAATAAATGACCGAAGAAGTATGATCTTATTGGGAGAATTAGTGGGAAGGAATACAGTATGTATAAGGACCGCTAGTATCGAATTACTATATTCGATGAGTTGATTATATATTTATAGAACTTCTAAGTAAATTTATAATCTTTCATAGTTATATACTGGAAAAAATTTTGTCTACCCGCCGGGTAGACTACCTATCATTAATAAAGACTTGTTGAGGGTTGTGGTAATGAAATTCAACTCAACATAATTAATATTTTTTTAATGTTTTATTAGTAGTGAGTTGTCTATCCGATGGATATGTGTAGCAATGTCCTTATATACCAGTCTGGCCTGGCAGTCTCCATACTGCTTGGTGTGCAACTTGTAATCTTATCTACTTCATTAGTAAAGAGGTATATGTAAATTGGGTCCCTCACCCCCACCCTCCTTAATTAGGTTCATTCCTTGTTTAGGTTACATTATAATACTTTTTTTTTTTACTGGTATATTATAATACTTTTTTTTTTTACTGGTATATTATAATACTTTATTCAGCTAAACATGTCTCAATATTATACATCTCTACTTTGTTTTGTGTGATGCTAGATTATGTTTGACAATAGGAAGGAGAAAGTTGAACTGTTAGAAGCTCTTGTGGTCAAAGATGAAGATGCCACAAACCATCAATTTCAGCAGGTCATTAAATTGTTTTGCTCAACAAACTTCCTCTGCTGCACATTATTTCACCACTTAAAAGGCTTAGCTCACTTCATATATAGTTCATACTATATGCATGCTGGAGTATCAATCAAAAATGTACTAATTTTATTTAGGATTTTTTTGTTTTTTACTACCTAATTTTTACCACGTTTTGAGCTTTTCCGCATTTTCTTTAAATTTTACCACCTTATGGTATTTAATATTTTAATTCGCTAGAAATTACCACCTTAAATCATTTTCTGATGGATTTTATGGTGAAATAGGGCCCATTTGCGAGAAATTTTCCTCCCTCTCTATTTCCACATATTCTCCCTTCCTGATTTTTGTCTTTATATCCCAAAAAAAGTAAGCTCATGGTTGGGGGTATAAAGACAAAATCGAGGAGAGAAAAGATGGAAATGGGGGGAGGAAATCAAAAGAAAAATTTATGCAAGTGGACCCTATTTCACCTTAAATTCCACCTAGAAACGATTCAAGTTGTGGGCATTGTTAGCAAGAGAGTTAAATAACATAAGGTAGCAAATTAGAATTCATAGAAATAAGTATAAGGTGGTAAAGTTCAAATGGTGGTAAAAAAGAAAGTTATATCCATATATTTTTAGGAAAATTGGAATTTAATAATCCAACCTTTAAAGTGTTCTTAAAAACAATCCCACTTATAAGTTTTTTAATAATCCAACCTTTTGGGGTTGTCTTACCATAATGGGCCAGGTGGACTTTGTGGCTCGAACATCGTGTTTTTTTATTTTCTTTTTTTCCTCCTCTTACTCACTTCTCTCTCCTCTTCCTTCTTCCACCGACCACCACCGTTTTGGCCACGGCAACCCCTCCACCCAAAACATCGCCCCACCACACTCCACCACCCGAAACAACCTCACCCCCACCGTTTTCGAACTTCTGGTGGTCTTGCGCACATTTGCCGGCGCGAATTGGCTCGGCGGTCAAGGTCTTTATTTTTTCGTTCGTTCTCCCTTTTCTTTTCAATTTTTCGCGCGACATGAGGGGAGAGGGGGAAGGGTGGGATGGGGAAGCGCGGGGAGGGGGGTTGCAGGGCCGGATGAAAGGTTAAGGGAGATGCGAGAAGAGAGGGGGGGAGAAGCGATAGGGGTATAGGACGAAGGGGAGAAGGGAAGGGGTGGGATGGTGGGGTGCGGTGGGGGGTAATGGTGAGGGTTTGGTCAATGGGGTGGGGTGGGCGGTGGGGTTGCAATGGGGTTGGGGTGGGGCTCGGAAAGGGCTCGGGTGGGGTGGGGTGAGGTGGGGCACAGTGAATTGGGGTGGGTTGTACCGCGGTGCCGGGTCAGGGTGGGCTTAGGGTGGGGGGTGGGGGTGGGGGGTGGGGTGCGGTGGGGGGTAGGGCAATGGGGGTGGGGTGGGCGAGTGGGGTTGCGGTGGGGTTGGGGTGGGGCTCGGAAAGGTGGTGGTGTTTGTGGTGGCTAGGTGGTGGTGTTTGTGGAGGAAAAGAGGTAGAGGAGGGAGAAAATGGGCTGACTAATGATAGTGTGACACGTGTCATACTTGACCTGCTATACCGGTCACAACAGGTCAAGGTCCATTATGAGAAGACAACCCCAAAAGGTTAGATTATTCAAAAAAAAACTTATAAGTGAGACTGTTTTAAGAAGGCCCCTTAAAGGTTGGATTATTAAATTCCAATTTTCCTATATTTCTATTGTCTTTCCCATTTGGATGTTCTATAAATCTTTTCTATAGAGAATATCGTATTATGTGGACAACAAAAAAATATGAGAGGAGTTCCAAAAAGTAAGATAAAAATATACAATAGTGCATTTACCTAAGTGATTTCTTCTCATATTCATGCGTATAGGAAGAATAAATGGGACCGAAAGGAGTAACTTACATGCCTTTTGGGGTTCTAAATATAATCTTATATATTTACAATTTTACACGTAAAGCTGTAAGAAGTGTTTCATGTATGTAATAGTATATGAGGCAGAGGCATTGCTCAGAGGCATTGCTCATATTTAGAAACTAGTACGTCGTTAAAACCTGTCCATATATTATATATAACCTCTAGACTCTCCAATCTTCTCTCTCTAAAAACATTAATCTATGTACCCTTTCTTTATGTTGCACTTATTTAGAAACGGAGGTTAGTATACTCTAGTATTTAACCCGGGATTAGTGACAAAATTACACTTTTTGAGTAATCGTGATTATAAGCTTCTTTAATTTTATTTGATTTTAACCCCCTTGCAGAGGATACATCTACTATGTGGTGACGAAGACAAAATTTTCAATGTGAAAGTAATAAACAGCCTGAAAGGGTATGATCCCTCGACCCTTCACCTTTTGATTTTTTTATATCACTTTTACTATCTACTAAGTTATACCCAAGTAATGCTTAGTTAATTATATTATTGATGAAGAAAAACCTAACCTCGCTAATAGAATTATTTTTAAATTAATGGTTATGGATGTTGAATTGAGGAAATTCTCAAGTTAAATTGTGTGTCCATCATATTACTTTTATTGCCGTATTTCGAATTTTATATATTTTTCTCAATCTTTAGCTTTACTTCTACTCACACTCATAACCCTAATATGTTAAAAGAAGCTTGAGGAAGAAGTTTTAGGAGAGAATGGGAAAATAGGGAATCAGAATTTATTTTATAAAAAAAGGGGAAGTATGGAGAGAAAGGAACATACTTATATTACGGTATTTTATTTTGTTGAGCTTTTAGTTTGTTAGTTTTGGAAATGAGTCGATAATCGAAAGCTTATAATACATATTACCCTAATTGGCTAATTTCCTGTTTACTAATCAAAACCATCATCTTCTTCCCTCAATATATTACATGAACATTTACATTATTCTGAGCAAAAATAATTATGAGTTTCATTCATAATAATACAATGGAAGATTAATTACCCTTTAATTGAACTTAGGAGATGTTTAGCAAAACACAAATTCTTCAAAAAGACGGTCTTACGTTAAGACCATCACATTCCCCCCTCAATTTATATTTTCTCTCTCCTTTGCCAACCCTCATTTCTCTCTCATATGCCCCCTCTCTTCTACCATTACCCATTTCTCTCTCCTCTACCCTTCCCGTTTCTCTCTCCTCTGCACTGCCATTTCCCTCTCCTCCACTTAACTTTCTGTTTCTCTCTCTTGTTGTTGTATATAATCATATCTGGAACCTAATGCCCACTTCTTCTTTTTTTCCTTTTACTTTTCCTTTGAGCTAAAATACCAAAATCATCCATATTTGTCAGAGTTTTAGCTTAATTATTGTTATTTTTGTGTGAAATTGAGCTAAAGCAAAACAAATCAGGTTTGGATGCGGTCTTTCTTGAACATTTAATTTGAAACTTTCAAAATTAACGTCATTTTTCGCGTCGTAATATATGTTTTGGGTAAGTAGTTATGGTTTTCTGGTAATTAGTTATCGTTTCCAGGTAGATAGTTATGGTTTTGGGTAAATAGTTATATTTGTAAGGTTAATAGTTATGGCTTTTAGTTATAGTTTTCATGTTATTAGTTATAGTTTTCGAGATAAAATATGGTCTTGGGTGGATACTTATGGTTTGTTTGTTATTTGTTAGGAATAATTGATTCTAATAATACAACCTTTCACCGATTAATTTTTAATAAACTAACATTTCAATTATTCCTGAATAATGCAACCTTTATACCCTATTTGCTTCTAGTGAGTCAAAATGACTTAAAAACGTCTAAAATGTTAACTCTTTACCATAAAAGTAGGGGTATGGAGGCAAGGAAAGGGAAAAATGGAAGAGTTGGGAAATGTGGCTTATCAAACAAACTGATTATCAACACGTCAAAGCCCAATAAAAGCAAATACCCCAAAAGGTTGCATTATTCAAGAATAATTAAAAGGTTGACTTATTAAAAATTAATCGGTGAAAGATTGTATTATTAAAATCAATTATATCTATTTGTTATGGTTTTCGGGTTAATAGTTATGTTTTAGATTGTTAGGTATATGTTTAGATAAAAAGTTATTGTTTTGGGTTGTTATGAACTTATGATTATGGTGGATTTGATCGATGTTATAGTTTTGGGTTGATAATTATGGTTTATTGGATAATAGTTATGAGTTTTAATATAGTAGTTAACATATTTTCATTAAAAGTTAGGAAAATTTGCCAAAAAAACACCTTTTAAAAGTTCAATTTTGCGAAAAAAAATCCTTTTAAAGCATTCTTTGCAAAAACAAACCACAAACTTAATTTTTTTTTGCAGGATGAAACTTATTTCCGTTTTCCGGTGTGGTTTTTGAGATGCATAGGGGTGGCTTTGCGATTGTTGGAAACAGGGGGTTAAAGGGAAGATAGAAGGGCCACCCTTATCCATCTCAAAAACCACATCGGAAAATGGGAATAGGTTTCATTTTGCAAAGAAAATTAAGTTTGTGGTTTGTATTTGCAAAAAATGCTTTAAAAGTTTTTTTTTTCACAAAATTAAACTTTTAAAAGGGTTTTTTAGCAAATCTAAAAGTTATTTTGTTAATATAGTTGCACAACTTTTGCAATTAGTTAACATTTTTTATAGTTTAGTTAAATTGCACTGCTAGACAATAATCAAACGCATGTGAATCATCACGTCTCGCGTTAATCTTAACGTGAGACAGTCTCTTCAGAGACTTACTCATACGTATGGAATAGACGTATGGAATAAGTGAAATGCGGGAGTATATTATTTACAAATAAATTTAAGATTTTATTAATAATCATCAACTATAATTTAATATAGTACTACTAGCCTTATATATATGCACCCAATGCATTCGAACTGTTTTTGCATTTTGTTTTTTCAAAAAATTGTCGTTCAGTTTAAATGTGGTACTTTTTTTTTTCTTTTTTCCCCCTTTTTTCGTTTGAATGAAGCAGTTAGTTATTATTCACCTTTTTTTTTCTTTTTCTTTTCTATTTTTTGGTGTCCCCATGTGTTACCATATATAATAGAGATTCGGATTTTTTTTTTCTTGCATTAAATTTTTAGTAATCAATGATGCAGGAGATTGGGAGAAAGGGCTGAGATACATAATATAGAGAAGGCTGGTCACCTAGCTATGCTGGAAAGGCCCTTCGTCTTCAACAAATGCCTCAAAAAGGTGCTAGACTCTCTTGCTTGTGAAGCTTCGTTTAAAAAAATTGTGTAATTCGGAAAATTAAGTGTGTACTTGTTTATGATCTCATTTTTATGATTCCGTTGAACTATGTTGGGTGAATATATACTATATATAGCAATAGTGTGCAATTCTTTTTTTTTTTTTTTGACGGGAAAGATGCAATCTGAATGTATAAATAAAATCCATTTCTAGCTTTAAATTCCACTTTTAGCAAATTTTACAATTTATGGCATTGAAATCTGCAAATAATACTATAATAGTACAAATTTATTCATAATTAATGTTGGGCTTTTGTGGAGATTGTGCCAACAATCTTGTGAAGCCTCGGCCCAACAATGAGGAGTCTCGGCCCAAAGCTCTCGGCCAAGAACCAGACGAGGATCGAGCCACGGAGGCCCGGCCGGGCGGGCGTGAGCCGGCGGCGGGCGGTGAGCCCCGGGCGGGCAAGCCCCAGCTCGGGCGGGTTGCTGGAAGGAGCTTGATTCTACCTCGATGGCAGTTTGTAGCTCGCATGCCTGCACCGGGCGGGCAGCTTGGTGGCCCGGGCGGGCCTGCTCCGGCTCGGGAGTGCGGTTTTGGTGATCCTCGAAGGCGGAATGTGGGTTTTGGCTTGGGCTCGGGGCGGGCGACTCTTGGGCCCGGGCGGGCGGCATGGCCCGGGCGAGCGGTTTCTCGTGCTCGCCGGGCAACCCAGATTTGTCCGGGATTTTTTACGATTTTCATCTTTAATCTCGACCCTTGATTTGTATTACCCCTCTAAAAGTATATAAACCTCCTTCTTTCATGTTTTAGGTTACTATTCACACAAAGAGAGATCAACCTAGGGTTTAGTGAAAGAGGAGAGAGAAAATAGCATTAAATCATCCATTAATGTTTGTATTGTTCATCCATTTTCTTCATTAATCAAAGGTGCTTGCTTGGTGGGTTTTTTCTCCCAAGTGCTCGGGTTTTCCCATGTTAATCGGTGTGCTTTACATTGCTTTCTTATTTGTTCTTAGTTTGATTACTTTTCATTTGATTGTTGATTAGTGGTGATTTCAAGTAATTAGTTGTTTTGCTTAATCTAATTCTCAACAATTGGTATCAAGAGCTAAGGTTTACCTTGGGAAAAGTATTTGAATTAGATTTGTGTGCAAAACTAGTTATTTGGTGATTGGAGTTCAAAGTTTTTTTTGCTTTATTGATATAAAGTTGTGATTTTTGAACTTGGGTTGTTGTTCAACAATGGAGGATGGAAAGGTGAGACTTGAGAAGTTTGATGGGAAAGATTTTAGCTTTTGGAAGATGCAAATAGAGGACTATTTGTACCAAATGAATCTCTTCCTACCACTTGAAGGCACAAGGCCAAGTGGTATGAAGGAGGCTGAATGGAAAGTGCTTGACCGACAAGCTCTTGGTGTAGTGAGATTGACATTGGCCCGGAGTGTGGCTTTCAATGTCAAGGAGACGAAAACAACGGCGGAGTTGATGCAAACTCTATCAAATATGTATGAGAAGCCCTCGACAATTAACAATGTGTATTTGATGCGTCGGTTGTTTAATCTTGAGATGGTTGATGGAGGTTCGGCCGCCGAACACATAAATGAGTTCAATTCGATTATTAGCCAATTGTCTCGGTTGATATCAAGTTTGAAGATGAAGTGAGGGCATTGATTTTGATGTCTTCTTTGCCTATGTCATGGGATACGGTGGTTTCCGCTATTAGCAACTCTTCGGGGAAGGAGAAGTTGGTATGTGACAATGTGAGGGATCTTATCTTGAGTGAGAGCACTCGGAGAAAGGAGTCCGGTGAATCATTGGGCGGAGCTTATCATAGTGGTAATAGGGGAAGGGAAAGACAACAAAAGGGCAATGCCAAGCATGGGAGATCGAAGTCTAAGGGGCGAAGTAAGTCGAAGGGAGGTGCTCATCTTGTGTGTTGGGGTTGCGGTGTGAAGGGACACACTAAAAGAGAGTGTCCCAATCCCAAGAAGAAGGGTGGTGTGAATCATAAAAATCAGGATGATGCAAGTTCATCTGTTAGTGTTGCATCCGATGAACTTGGTGATGCTTTGATCTTGAGTGTTGATAGTCCAATTGAGTCTTGGATCCTTGATTCGGGAGCTTCATTTCATTCCTCTCCATGCAAGGAGCTATTTCGCAACTTCAAGGGTGGGAAGTTGGGGAAGGTTTATCTAGCCGATGATGAACCTTTGGATATCATGGGGAAAGGGGAAGTTATGATCAAGACTTCAAGTGGGAGCCTATGGAAACTTCAAGATGTTAGGTTTATACCTAAGTTGAAAAAGAATTTGATTTCGGTGGGTCAATTGGACTCATGTGGTTATAGAACCATGTTTGGTGACGGTGTTTGGAAAGTAACCAAGGGAGCTATGGTGGTGGCTCGTGGCTCTAAAACCGGCACACTTTACACTACCATTGTAACACCCCAGAATTTCAAAGGGGGAAAAGAAAGAAATAATAATATAATTAATAGGACGATGGCGGAAACATCGTCTTCTGGGAATGTCACTACTACAAGATTATTGTTTAAATAACTAAGTGATAAAAACAAACATAAGTAAATACTATAAGTAAATTAATTACTTAGATTAAAATCAAAATGAGAAAACTATCTCAAACTAAAGAGAAGTCTAGAACTAAAACCCCTAATAGATTATTTCTCGCATCTCAACCCGAGCCCAAAATCAAAGAAAATCCCCATCAACAAAACCTGCAAAATATACAATAAATATCCACAATCAGTGGGGAGTAACTAGCAGTTCTCCCAGAACAAAAAGCAATCAAAGTACTATTCAGACATAGATTAATAAGAAAGGAAATAATTAAGTCAAGTTAACTACAATATGCATCCACTTCCATATAACTCACAAACAACGCAAATGAATAATAAATAGCAAATGAGTTGGATAAAAATAAATAAATCATCTCAATAGTACTTTTAGAAAAAAAATAAAAGTATAGGTAAAACAAGTGACTGAGACAGAAACCGAACGCTAGTGATTCGCAAATCACTTCCTAAGGTTTGTCAGATCGCAATCTCCAGGTCAGTCTATGGGCTTACGTTCCCCACTGCCTGTGTCTAAGAATGGCCAAACTCCCGATGTAGGGTAGAACACGCAGAACTCCCTGACCTCTCGGACGACAACAATTAACCCAGGCATACCCCTAGTTCGCAAACCAGGTGGTTGGCATGTTCTTCACCGGGGACTACATCTATCCCACCGGATGTTCTTATCTCAAAATAAAATCATAAATATCATCAAAGTATCATTCATCTCAAAAATATTCGTCAAAAGGGATGCCACCCGGCCTTATACCCACAGTTCATCAAACAGTTCTTCATAATTCCTCAAAATAAATCACTTTTAAAATATTCAACAAATAAATCTCACAATAACATTTGAACATTCCCAAACATCATCAATGACAATATACTGGTTTTTACAGCAACCACAACTCAATCAAAAATACATCACCAATTAATTCTAAATCATATTCATTAAGAGAGTATTAACAATTAATCATTTTCTTACATAAATCAAACTTAAATATGTGGTTACCCAATGATACATACTGTATACTACTTAAAATCAGCAACCCATAATATATTAAAATATGAATTATTTCTGATTTACATGCCCTCAAATAATCTAAAAGTGTATCCTCAATTTCACAACAAAAACACCATAATAATTATTGAACTAATAATTTCGAGCAGTAAAATCACACAAAAATTATCATACGACCCTAATGGCTCTACTGACATGGTACAATTTTTATTTATAATTTTCGGACTCTAAAAGTATTTTTAACAGTTAATATACAGATTCCTCAAATAAGCCATAATAATAATTAAAAATATAAACAGACGCTCAAAAATTACCAAAAAATTACATAACATGTAAAAACTCACGGAAATACATAATATTCAAAGAAATTAATTTTTCGGCCTCTAGAAATAATTTTCATGATTTATATACTGACAGAACTGAAATTACAAAAACAGATATATCAATTAAATAAAACAGTAAACATTAGGCAAAATTATTCTAAGGCATGGAATACATACTACGCATGTAACATGATCTAAGAAAAATAATTTCATCAATTTAACATTCGTTCAATAATTATTATGCAATTTAGCCAAAAACGCACAACACACCAATTAAATTAAATTAAATAAATACTAAAAATCATGCGAAAATTATGTTTCTCCACACAGTATTCACATAGCATGTATCAAGCATATTCATGTCAAATTTCGTCAAAAATTTCATTCAAAAAGTATTTTAAATAATTCCTAGCGTAATAATCTAATACCGAATAATACCCTAATCACTATGGTTCTAAGATAACTACTAGTTACCTGGAACGTCGGGAGAAGAGTTGAGTCTAAAGAGACAATCATGAGATAAGTATGCAACCCAATTCCTCTTCTAACCCCAAGGCACAACGAACGAGAATGGTAGCAACAAGTCACTAGGCATTTCTTCTTGAACGTTGAAAATTTTTGTTTCGTACTGCTCTATTACGACCATGATTCCCGATGATCAAAAACTCAGATTCTAAATCTCTCCGGTCAGAATTTATAACAAGATGTTATAAACGTTGTGTCCAAATTTGAAGACGATCAAACGGTTAGTTCTCCGGCTACGGTTATTTTCGTGAAGGTGCGACAGGAAAAACCGGGTTGAACCTTTCTATTCTTTTCCTCTTCCTTTTCTCTCTTCCTTTTCTTGAAAAACGGTGAGGGTTTAATGCAAATGATGCTGAACTTCTTTGAATAAAAATCAGAATTTTATGGATGTTTAATGGTTGAAATAAAGGGTTTTAATGAAGGAGAATGATTAGGGGGTTATAGGAGTTACAAAGCTACAAAGAGTCACAAGGAAAAATAAAAAGAAAAGAAAGAAGAGGAGCTCTCCTTCTCCATCTCCTTGGCCGGCTGTCAAGCCCAACACACCAACAAAAATTTCGGCCCAAATCAACAAGGGTCCATGCTTCAAAAAGCTCGCTACGCGATAAATCGATAAATTCCTAAATCGCGCCTAAACTTTGAAAATACTTAATAATGAAAATAATTCTAATAAATTATATTATAAATATAAATATAATGCACACATTAGCACGCCACATGCGATGCAATATTTCATCACCCAAATCGGTCCATCAACGTTAGAAAAACGTTACGCGACAACACCGTATCCTAAACGCCTAAATAAATGACGAAACTAATATAATCTTTAAAATAAATAACTAACAACTTAAAATAAATATATATAAATATATCACATCATATAAATATACACACATTTTCACAACACGTTCCAAAATAATCTAAATAATAAATTATTTACTTTTACGAAAAAATATCATTTTAATGTAAACAAACACCAAATATAAAGGTTGAAAATTACGGGGTGTTACAACCATAGGGTGTAAGAGCATGATTGCTACAACCATGTAATGTGACACCAAGCTATGGCATACTAGGCTTGGGCACATGAGTGAGAAAGGGATGAAGATTATAGCTTCAAAGGGTAAGTTGTCGAGTTTGAAATCAATCGACATGGAATTTTGTGAGAGTTGTGTCTTTGGGAAGCAAAAGAAAGTGTCATTCACAAAAACCAAGAAGTCTTTGAAAGATGAGAAGCTAGAGCTAGTGCACACGGATGTATGGGGACCTTCCCCCATCAATTCCCTTGGTGGCTCATGGTATTTTGTGACCTTCATTGATGACATTAGCCGAAAAGTATGGATTTACTTTATGAAGCACAAGTCCGAGGTGTATGAAACCTTCAAGGTTTGGAAGGCGGAAGTTGAGAATCAATCGGGCAAGAAGATAAAGAGTATCAAGTCCGATAATGGAGGTGAGTATGAGTTGGAAGCTTACAAGAAGCTTTGTCAAGAGCATGGCATTGTTTTGGTGAGGACCATTCCGGGGAAACCTCGCCAAAATGGGGTAGCGGAGAGGATGAATAGAACACTACTTGAGAGGGCAAGGAGCATGAGGATCCATGCGGGTCTTCCCAAGTGCTTTTGGACCGATGCCGTGAGCACCGCGACATACTTGATCAATCTGGGACCTAGCGTTCCCTTGGAGTTCAAGATTCCTGAGGAAGTTTGGAGTGGTAAAGAGGTATGTCTTTCACACTTGAGAACTTTTGGTTGTGTTGTCTATGTTCAATCTGAAAAGCGTGATAAGCTTGACCCAAAGGCCATTAAATGCTACTTCATAGGATATGGTTGTGAAAAATATGGGTATCGTATTTGGGATCCTAAGAACCGTGTGGTGATTAGGCATTGTGATGTGACCTTTGATGAGAAATCCTTGTATAAGGATAATTTTGGTGGAGATTCAATTGAGAGAGGGTGGATTGGAGAAGAGCGAGAAATAGTTGAGGTAGATGATGTTCAAGCTTCTCAACATGATGTTCAAGCTCCCAATGTTGATGAATCTATTGAGTTAGAGGATGATCCTCTTGATGACATGGATGATGAGGTTCAAGGTGAACCAAGCACTCCACAAGCTAGCTCCACTCCTCAAGTGAGGAGATCTTCAAGGTCTATCAAGCCACTAAATCGATACTCTCCCTCATTGCATTACTTGTTGTTAACCGATGCGGGTGAACCGGAGTACTATGGTGAAGCAATGAAGTCTAGTGAATCGTCTAAGTGGGAGCAAGCCATGAAAGATGAGATGGACTCATTGGTGAAGAACAAGACTTGGGTGTTAGTGTGAACTACCCAAGGGAAAGAGAGCACTATTGAACAAGTGGATCTTTCGTAAGAAGGATGAACCGGATGACACAATCCGTTTCAAGGCAAGGCTTGTGGTAAAAGGGTTTTCACAAAAGGAAGGGGTTGATTATCAAGAGATTTTTGCTCCGGTTGTGAAGCTCACCACTATTAGAATCTTGTTGGCAATAGTGGCTTCCGAAAATCTTTTTATTGAGCAAATGGATGTGAAAACCGCGTTTTTACATGGGGATTTGGAAGAGGATCTCTACATGAAGCAACCGGAAGGGTTTCAAGTTTCGGGTAAAAGGAACTTGGTGTGCAAGCTCATGAGGAGCTTATATGGGTTGAAGCAAGCTCCAAGACAATGGTACAAGAAGTTCGACATGTTCATGCTAGGAAATGGATTTGTGAGATCGGATGGCGATCATTGTTGCTACTTTCAAAGGTACGCAAATGGTTGTGTTTATTTGCTTCTCTATGTTGATGACATGCTTATTGCGGGTTCTAGTATGGATCTTGTGAACAAGTTGAAACAAAAGTTGTCAAAGAAGTTTGAGATGAAGGACTTGGGTGAGGCGAAGCAAATACTTGGCATAAGAATCTTGAGAGATAAATCGGCGGGTTTGTTGAGGTTATCTCAAGAGGAGTATGTCAAGAAAGTGCTAAAGAGGTTCAACATGGTTGATGCAAAGCCTCGAAGTTCTCCTCTTTCTATTGACCTCAAGTTGTCAAAGGAGGATTCACCCAAAACGGACGAAGAAAAGGAGCAAATGACCATTGTTCCTTATGCTTCGGCCGTTGGTAGCATGATGTATGCTATGGTGTGCACAAGGCCCGACATCGCTCATGCGGTATGAGTTGTGAGTAGGTTCATGGCAAATCCGGGAGAGCAACATTGGGAAGCCGTGAAATGGCTCATGAGGTATTTGCAAGGTACTTCTTCTATGGCTCTTTGCTTTGGGAGAAAAGGAGTGATCTTGGAAGGGTTTGTTGATGCTGATTTTGGAGGATGTGCTGATTCAAGCAAGAGCACTTCGGGGTATGTTTTCACTATTGGTGGTACGGCCATTAGTTGGATGTCTAAGCTCCAAAAGTGTGTCTCCATGTCAACTACGGAATCCGAGTATGTGGCTATGTCGGAGGCGGGAAAGGAGATGGAATGGTTGAAGAACTTCCTTGATGAAATGGGCATGAAACAACAACAATGTGTGTTGCATAGTGATAGTCAAAGTGCGGTTCAATTGGCTAAAAATCCTATGTTTCACTACCGAACCAAGCACATAAAGAGGCACTACCACTACACTAGAAGTTTGGTGGATGATGGTGTCTTGGTTTTGAGGAAGATTGTCTGGCTCAAAGAATCCGGCGACATGCTCACTAAGGTGGTTCCTAGTGAGAAATTGAGGTTGTGTAGGACCTCAATCGATCTCCATTGCTAAATGGAGTGAGTAAGCATCTTCGGTGATAATGAGTTTGGATGATGTTTTTTGGGTTTGTATATGGTTTGTATATGGGGGTTGCATTAGAGGTTTGAAACCTTGTTGGCCCAAATCTCCAAGTGGGAGATTGTTGGGATTTCGTGGAGATTGGGCCAACAATCTTGTGGAAGCCTCGGCCCAAGAATGAGGAGTCTCGCCCCAAGAAATTTCACCCAAGAAATCACACGAGGATCAAGCCATAGAGGCCCAGCCACGGCGGTAGGCTTGGGCCCGGCGGCAAGACCCACTCGGCGGGCTTCCGGAAGGAGCTTGATTCCGCCTCGATGGCGCTTGAAGCTCGCATGCCCGCACCGGTGGGAAGCTTGGTGGCCCGGCGGCTGCTCGGCTCGGGCGTGCGGTTTCGGTGATCCTCGAAGCGCGAATGTGGGTTTTAGCTTGGGCCCGGCGGGCGACTCTTGGGCCCGGGCGGGCGACATGGCCCGGCGAGCGGTTTCCGTGCTCGCCCTGGCAACCCAGATCTGTCGGGATTTTTTACGATTTTCATCTTTAATCTCGACCCTTGATTCGTATTACCCCTCTAAAAGTATATAAACCCCCTTCTTTCATGTTTTAGGTTACTATTCACACAAAGAGAGATCAACCTAGGGTTTAGTGAAAGAGGAGAGAGAAAATAGCATTAAATCATCCATTAATGCTTGTATTGTTCATCCATTTTCTTCATTAATCAAAGGTGCTTGCTTGGTGGGTTTTTTCTCCCGGTGCTCGGATTTTCCCACGTTAATCGGTGTGCTTTTCATTGCTTTCTTAATTGTTCTTAGTTTCATTACTTTTCATTTGATTGTTGATTAGTGGTGATTTCAAGTAATTAGTTGTTTTGCTTAATCTAATTCTCAACAATTAACATACTCAAGTGTACTTAGAGTATGTACACACCAAACTAAGCTTAACCTAGAGAGTATACAAGTGTGGAAGGACCCATGAATTAACAATGAAGGAAACCGGTTTATTGTTGGGGCGCCAATAGAGGGGATCGAATGGGTGTGTGATTTGATGGATGAAGCACGAAAAGAGTGGAGGATTGATTTTATAAGGCTTCTTTTGAGGAGTCAGAAGCTAAGGCGATTCTCTCGATCCCTATTAGTGAGCGATTGCCTAGGGATTCACTCAGCTTGGGCTTTCACTAAGGATGGCAAATACTCGCAAAAACCGCATATATGGTCGGGAAGTCTTGCAACTTTGACGAGTTCAATAAAGTTTGGGGTTCGATTGTGGAGTTTGAATGTCTCTCCTAAGGTGCGTCACTTTATTTGGAGAGTGTGTATAGGAACTTTGTCGGCTCAAGCTCTCCTTAAACATCGTCACTTGATTGTTGATGATCTTTGCCCCCTATGCAAAGCCGAGCCCGCCCAGTCTTTGATCCACGCCTTATTCACCTGTCCGTATGCTAAGGATGCTCTAGAGTTGGCGGGGTTAACATTAGTCCAGTGGGGTTAGCGAAGTTTACGCCCGCCGGGGAGATGCCTTCGATGTTGGATGTGGATGGGCATGGGTCGGATCCGGGCGGGTCCAACTAGACCCGGACCCGCACCGCACCCGTAAATTTTGATGTAGACCCGTACCCGCCCCTGCACCCACAGGGTCTAGAAAATCCGGACCCTTACCCGCATCCAATGGGTCTAGCGGGTCCTGGGTCCAAAACGGGACCAAAATGGGTCTCAAACTTATTAAGAGTTTCCATTATTTTTTCAACATGCGTTTCATTTACGCCTGTTTTATTAGTTATTAAAATGATAAAATACCAACATAATAGTCTAATACTTCTACAAAACATTCCAAATTAAAGTATCCACAACAAGTCGGGCTTTGTCCCGGGCTCCGTAATGGATAAAATGAGAAATTTAGGGATCGAGTACTAGATGCGATGGTCGCTTGAAAATCTAAAAATTCATATGTTAAGGTAAAAAGTTTTATTGCTCTTTAAATATTTATTATTATTATTATCATTGTATATATATATAAAAGAACATGGGTATGTGGGGCGGGTCCGGTCCGAATCTATCGACCTGCACCCGCACCCATTTTTTTACACCCGGATCCGACCCGCACTCCAATGGGTCTCAAAACTCTAGACCCGCACCCTTTAAAATGGGTCGGGTCCAACCGGGTCTGGGTCGGGTCCTGGACCCATGCTCATCCCTAATGTTGGATGTAATGGAGTGGTGGGTGTGTGGAGGAAGTTAAGTCGGTCGGGTGGGGTTTTCTCACATGGTCGCTTTAGTACCGCAAGAAGCCCGGAACCAAGTTGTGTTTGAAGACAAGCTCATCCCAAACCACCCGCTTGTTGAACGCTCGTGGAAAATTATGTGCGACTACGTCAATTTCACCACTCGTGTGCACAACGCACGGCCTAGCCAACGGACAAGAGCTCTAAAGTGTGGTCAACGCCAGTGAGGGCGTGGTAAAGATTAATGCGAATGCGGTGATTGGTGAGGGCTAGGTGGGAATGGGTGTGATGGCGCGGGACAGTAGTGGGAGGGTTAAGTAGTCGCCTACTCATCATGTCCAAGCTTGGTGGTCACCTCGAGATTGCGGAAGGGAAAGCTCTTTGTTATGCATTAAGCCGGCTTGTGTGCATAATCTCACTAACTTTATGTTTCTTATCATTAGTCTCACGCCTATCCAAGGGAGCTCTTTCTCTATTTGATCTTGATTCTATAATGGAGGATGTCTTATTGTTTAGCAAAAATTTCGTAGTTGTGTCTTGGTCTCATGCATGTTTGTAGGGATGGTAATAGTGTGGCCCATAATCTTGATAGGTTTGTGCCTTTCTGAAATGAGCAAAGGTGGGAATGTCATGTTTCTCGGATGTTGCTCCTTATGTACTAATGGACACTTTGTCTATCCCTTAATATATTTCATAGTACTTTTCCTTTAAAAAAAACCTTAACCTAGTGGTCAAGATTGAAGTACTAGAGTGTATATTAATATTTGTTTGGTAATTGGTTTCGATAAATGTTTTTTCTAATTTCGTATTGCTTCCAATTAACATTAATATTGTGGGGTTGTCGATCAAGCTAGAATACCACGCTAATATCTATATCTATACTAATATATTAAAAGGCGTTCCTAGACAAGGAACGGTGCCACGTAGGGATGAGCATGGATCCAGGACCCGACCCAGACCCGGTTGGACCCGACCATTTTAAAGGGTCTGGGTCTAGAGTTTTGAGACCCATTGGGTCTAGGTCGGATCTGGGTGTAAAAAAATGGGTCTGGGTCTGATAGATCCGCACCCGCACCCGCCCCCACATACCCATGTTCTTTTATATATATATACAATGATAATAATAATAATAAATATTTAAAGAGCAATAAAACTTTTTACCTTAACATATGAATTTTTAGATTTTCAAGCAACCATCGCATCTAGTACTCGATCCCTAAATTTCTCATTTTATCCATTACCGACCAGGACAAAGCCAACTTGTTGTGGATATTTTAATTTGGAATGTTTTGTAGAAGTATTAGACTATTATGTTGGTATTTTATCATTTTAATAACTAATAAAACAGGCGTAAATGAAACGCATGTTGAAAAAATAATGGAAACTCTTAATAAGTTTGAGACCCATTTTGGACCCAGGACCCGCTAGACCCATTGGATCTGGGTAAGGGTCCAGATTTTCTAGACCCTGTGGGTCTGGGGCGGGTCTGGGTCTACATCAAAATTTATGGGTCTGGGTCTAGCTGGACCCGCCCCAGATCCGACCCATGCCCATCCCTAGTGCCACGTGACGCTCTCCCTAAGAGGATTTTACTCCATGCAATCCACATACAATAAAAAAAATTATAAGTTGCATGCTATAGGGTTCGATCTCGTGACTTCAAGTTGATATACTAAAGTCTTAACCACTGTACTGCCAAGTTTATCATTTTAAAGATAATATTAATAAATGAAAATTTTTCCTTATCCTGAAGATAACGCATAATAACTAGTTTTTTTTTTTTTTAATTAGCAGCCCTTGCGTGAAGGGAACTTCAGTAATGGAGTGACTAACATTTATAATTATTCGACATCAAAATAATTGAGAGTACTATTTAGCTCTATAAATAATAGAATCTTGCCAAATGGAAAAAGAGTAAATATTTAAGGGGAGGGCTAACACAACCCCCCCACCCCACCATTATTTTTTACCCCATTTAAACGAGACTTTTGTCCTTCTCTTTCCACCTCTAGAGAAAAATAAGATTAAGATTTTCGGTTTTTTTATAATTAAAGTAATTACTCAATTGAACAAAAACCTTATTGCGTACAATGGATTATAAATTTGACCAGCAGGACAACAAATTTGATTAAGTGTCTCGTTTTCTCTCTGAAATTTTTTCCAATTTCAGGCAATTTGTACGAAATTTAATCCCGTATTTCGTGCAATCTTTATAAAACATAATCTATAACTTCTTGTAGATCGCATGAAATCAATTCATCTATTCCCTGCATATTGAACAAAATATAGTTGTGTTGATTTCGTGTGGTGCGCATCAGCGAACAAGAGCTTTCAAAAATTCCAAAGACATGACATTAAAGATCCATATTTATTAGGAAAATTTAGCAAAAAAATGCCTTTTAAATTTGTTTTGTCTAAAAAAACCTTAAAATTAAAAAAAAACTTTGTCAAAAGAGACGTTATTCCGGTATTGACCAAGGGTTTCCGTCGTTGACTCCGTTAATTATCGAAAAAAGCCCCTCCACACCATTTCCTCCAAATCTTCAGCACTCCAAACTATTTTCCCTTCCTTTGTGCTCTCTATAAACACCTTCTTTCTTGATTCTCTCTATCTAAAGAACCTAACTCAATTCTCTTTCAATTTGTCTCGAGATATTTTGGAATTCAAGGTAATTTCTCATTTTCTCCACTATGTCTCTATAGAACTTTTGTACCTATATTGTGTAATGAATGAGGGTTGTCGGCATAGAAGAGGAGAGAAGCAATAGGGAACATAAATTATTGGAGTGTCGAGGAATTGGAGAGAAAAGGTGTGAAAAATAATAAAGAACGAGTCATTAATGAAGTCAACGCCGGAAACCCTTGGTCAATACCGGAATGACATCATTAGGTTTCTTCTGACAAAGTTTTTAGTTTTAAGATTTTGTCTTGATAAAAAAAAAAATTAAAAAGGTTGTTTCGACAAAAAATTACTTATAAAAGTTTATTTCAGAAATTTTTCCTATTTATTAAGGTCATTTTAGACTTCCGAAATCCAAACAAATGTTTGAGAGACCCTAGTACGATAGATAAAAATTAGTTCTCAATATCAGGTTGGATCCTAATGTAAGCTTTATCTAATCTATGAATTTGCAAGTCCATCTGTAAATGTTTCGGAAGGCATAACACATTTGCTTCGGACAAATGAATATCGTGATTTTGATGCTAAGGCCCCATTCTTTTGGACTGCTTAAAACTGAATTGAAACGGGCTGAACTGAAATAATTATAATAATAAAAAAATTATAATAATAAAATAAAAATAAAAATAATAATAATAATAATAATAATAATAATAATAATAATAATAATAATAATAATAATAATAACAACAAAAACAACAAAAACAACAATAATAATAGATATAATAATTAAACAACAATAGTAAATAAAAAAATAATTTTAATAATAATATGAAAATAATTATAATATTAATAATAATAATAATAACAATAATAATATATACTAATATTAAAAACAAAATCAATAATTAAAATATTGAGATAAACTGAATTATACTGAACTGAACTGAACTAAACTTAACTGAACTGAAAATAAGTCCAAAAGAACAGGGCCTAATTGTCGTTTGATTCATGAGGATATGGGAGATAGAAAAGTTTGTTTTTTATGAATTTAGCTACTGAAATATGATATGTTTTATACGCTTCTCAGCATGCATAAGCTTCTGTGTTTTGCTCTATATCCAATTCTCTTTCTAGGGTTTCTAATTTTCTTAGCCTCTTAGTTAGACCGGAAATAGTCTAATTTCCTCATAAATAAGTGACCCTTTTTTCCTTCGTTTTTGGGGTTTCTTCTTAACTGCTTTCTTTTGTTTAGTTCTCTATCTGTGAGAGATATTTTCCCCCTTTTGGTGGGTTGCTTCTCATCTCTATACGTGTTTTCTTTTTTCATGATATTAATAATTTGGAAGATAATCTGGATCCATGAGGGTTAGTTTTTTTCACCAATTCGTCACTGGAAACAATTATACCACGAAAATTGTGAAGATCTCCACTTGGAAAGATGCAAAGACATTGAAATACACCGCTCCCGCTGCTTGAAGTGGTAGAGTTGGAGTTGCGCTTGAGTACGCTTAATATTAATTGGTTCCATTGTAAAAATTCATGTGATTTGCTATATCTGTGTTTTTCAGATTTTATTTATCATCGTATATGTCGTATAGCTTATTATTAATGTTATTTTTTCTTCGTGTCGAAACAAAAAAAAAAAAGCTTATGTGTTTTGTGCAAAATGGAAGGTTAGCAAAGGAGGTGAGGGTTGTTTGAATATTTAAGGGAGTTACATTGAGTAAGTAAAGGTTGCATTTGCCAACCACGTTAATTAAAGGTAAATTTTCACTTTGTGTATCTAAGATTTGACAAATTATTACTTTGGGCATCTCAAGCTTGAACATACTTTCACTTTTGGTACATCTAATAAGTAAAAAAAAATTAGGGAAATTTCAAATGGTACCCTTTTGGTATTGACTTTTCTTAATGATACACCTTAAATTTTTGTCCTCAATGGTACCCTACTAGTATTGACATTGCCCAATTGTACACCTTCTGATCTTAAGCTTTCACTTTCAATAATACCCTGCTAGTATTGACTTTCTACTAAACTATATGATCTATCCAAAAAATATTGATGAAGAAACAAAAAAAGGAAAAGAATATGATGGTTAGATAAAATGTGAAAAAGACATAAACCATCATATAACTATTATAACATAATAGTTATATGATGATTTATGTCTTCTTCACAGTTAATCAGCCACCATGTACTATTTTCCTTTAATATTTTGTGTGTAGATCATATCCACATCTTTGTCCATTCTTACATATTTCTTAGTTTTTTGCATCAAATTATCAATTTAATAATGGGTTTTTCATGATTTTGTAGTAGATTTATTTATTTGGTGTAGGTTAATATGGGTTTTGTCCCTGATTAATTCATAATCTCTATGTGGGTTTTTCTTGGTTTATGTTGATGGTAATTAAACTTATACTACTAGTTTGCGAACTAAATTTAGTAAAAAGTAATCATTCCAAGCGGATGCCATTGAGAATGAAAATTTAAGAAGGTGTAACCGTGTACCATTAGAAAAAGTAAATACTAAAAGGGTGTCATTAACAATGAGAACTTAAGAAGGTGTACCTTAGGAAAAAGTGGATATTAAAAGAACACCATTGAGAATTTTCCAAAAATTTATTATAAACCTAAAAATGAAGTATTTTCTATCATTTTTTAAAATACTATATAATTCTTGAAATTTCCAAAAAGAAATATTTATTGATTATTTACGGATTTTGTCAATCTTTCCCAAAAAAAGGAAATATTATAATAATTACTACTACTAGTATAAGGCATAAAGTACCAATAAAACTTTTTTTTCAAAAACTTAGACTTTTAGAGATTGATGAATTATGTCAATTCTACTTTTATAATTACAACTTTTGTGAAACTCTTGGTAATGTTTAGACATTGTTTTCATTGATTTTGTAGTATCTATATAAGCTATAAGTATTCGATTTTCACCATAACATGTTATCTTCAACTTCAAGTATATGGTGTTTGTACAAAAATAAAAATCTCCATAAAAAAACTAAGTTATATAAATATGTATGTTACATCACTAACTTAATATAAAAGTTCCGAAGTCAAAAAACTTTTAATATAAACGATGTATGATAGTATCTTCATGATTTTTTTTATAAGGTAAGATGAAATCTCTGCAAGTAGGGAGGAAATTGGGGATCTTTCCTTGAGGGATGTAGACTCGATCCCGCAGATTCCGGAATCCGAGGTCATGCCAATACCACTGCGCTATCACCCGTTGCTTGATAAGATCTTCATGATGCTCAAAGTGAAACTATGTTTAAACTTGAGGTACCTATTCAAAGTGGGAATACCCAAATTATTCTCATGGGGAAGATGATTTTTCTCTTCATCATTTAGACATGCCTTTATTTTTTTCACAATTTCTGATTTTTTAGGCTCCTTAATGATGATTAAGCTTAGACAGAATCTCTATTATATAAGGGAAGGGGGAGCTATGGTGTCCTCCCTATAAATTTACTTAACTGTCCATTAGTAATCAACTACTACCAAAAAAAAAGGGAAAAACAAAGTCAAACTCAAATATAGCAATAAAAGATTAACTTAAATATTGAAGGCAATCAAGTTATAATTGAGCCAACAAAAATAACATTGACTATAGGATTTAGTACATTTATGCTGAAAAAAAGTAAAAAGAAATATTACATAAATCAAATATCTTATCAATCAATCCATAAACACAATCAAATATTACATCAAAATGGAAAATTCAATCAATTAACAAAGTGAAGTGATTTATATAAAACAAAAGACTATGTTAATACAACATAAGAAACCCTACAAAATTAACTCTACATTCTTTTATCGTTCATCAATTTTCATTTAAAAAACCTAAAAGAAAGAATAAGTAAAAAAATTAATAAAAGCAGGGTTAAGTGATAGAAGCTTAACCTACGAAATTTAGCAAAAAAATGTCAAATGTATAAATTTTTACTCTGTTTATGCCAAAAGGCTAGAATTTATGTTTAAAAAAATTAAAAAAAATCAGGTACAACATCGCGTGCATAATTTGCTAGTATAATCTAGATGATCACCTAATATGTGCTCATTTTTTGTAATTATTTCCATGGGGAATACAATTATTCTTATGGGGAAACTAAATATTATCTTCCCCCTTTGATTCTCTTACTTTATCATCTAAAAAATCTTATTTTTGATATTTGATTCCTCCTACATTGCCACTTCTAATTATTTCCGTTTTAGAGAATTATTTCGTAAATCTGCTTAGCTGCATGATTGAACAACGTTGCGGGCGGCATGCATCACGGATGCGTTAGACGCAAAGCAGCTTCGCCGCACACATCACAATTACACGAGATGCACCATGGCTGCACCGCGCGCACCATGTCTGCTCATACAAAATTTGAAATTTAAAGCTTGTCTCACACATCATTTCTCTTACAAAAAAGAAAAATTAGATTTTATGTCTTAATTTGATTCTTATTCTTTATCATATTCTTATTCTTATTCTTTATTTTTTGGACAAGAGGAAAGCAATTGATGATTTGTAATGGGTAAAGGGAAGTAAGTTGATCAATAATATTTGATTTTTTATAGGGAAGATAATTCTTCTTATGGGGAAGATTATTATTCTCTTCACCATTTAGGCATGACTTGTTTTTTTTTTCATTTGTCATAGAATTTTTGATTTTTTAGGCTCCTTAATTGATGATTAAGCTTGGGCATAATAACATTTAACACATTATTAACATATTAAACATAATGGACACAATTTATGATAAAAGGCATGTCATTTAACTAAGTTCATTAGGGTGATTAGAGTTAAACATGTCCACTAATTGTATGTGATGATGTTACATTAGGGAATTGTGGAGTTTGGTGTAATATGATGAATGGAAGAAAAATAAAGATTTTCATAACAAAACATTTGGTGCTCGCGCACCATGTATAAAGGTGCATCCGCACCAAAGTTCCTATTTTGGACAACGTTGCGCCGCATGCAACATGATGCACAATATGCACCACGGTTGCGCTGCACGGGGAAATGTGTACTTACAACTTCTACAAGAAGCAAGTGAATGGGGACAGTGCGTGGCGAACAAAATGTATCGCCTCTAAATCGAAAGTTTTTTAGCTCTTCTTTGCACCAAGGCTGCGCTGCACGCACCATGGATGCGCAACACACATCATGACTGCGCTGCGCGCACCACATCTTTCGCCTTCGTTTGACGATTACTCAATGGTTCAAGTTAGTTTCTGGATTTCTTCTTTCGTTTGTTCTACTAGCTTCTTCTACTGAGTATTCATCACTTGACCCATGCTATAACTGTTTGTTTATTTCGCGTTTAAAGGTTCACGTGAAAAACATCGAAGGTCTCGTCCTTACTCTTATGTGCATTTTGGCACAACACTACATAAATCATTAACATCCATTGTCAAGCTGATGTCGGTGATGGTTATTGATACATATATATATTTCTCGTATTTGAAACTTTCCTTTTAATCAATAATTATAAAAGGGGTTCAAATTTTGGTGTTTACAGTCGCCGCCATCCTCAACTCCGTCGGCGTGACCAAGTTGTCCTTTCCCAGCTCTAGTAAGAAGTTTTGTTGGTTTGAACTTCTTTTAGAAGCTAGATCTAGATTGTTTTTTTCTTTTATTTGCCTGTATTTTAGTTTCCTATTAATCTCTCCCTAAAATAGGAATTTCACTAATCTTCCATCCATATACCTCTTGAATAAAAATAAAAAATACTATGGTAGAAAACTGTGCAAGAAACTAGAGGTGATCAACATGGACCTGACCCGAAAATGGACGGGTTTTGGGCACGATTTTCCGGCCCGCGGTCGGGCCCAACCCGACCCAATTTTTGGGCAATAATTACGGGCCACAAGCAACTTAAATATACAAATCAAGTCTAAATTTTGGCCCGCCCCGAGGCTTTGGCCCGAAATGGACCCTTTTATGGGCCGAGCTCAGCCCGGCCCGACCCATGGTCACCTCTACAAGAGACATGTTGAAACAAACTAGAGAAAAGGAGTGATAACAATCATTTTATTTTAACTAAAATCTTTACTTTTAAAAACCTATTGTTAGAACAGATCAAACTTGAAAAGTATTAATTCTTATCAGATTATTCAGATGAGATAGATTTTGATCATATCATATGAAATTAGATATGTTCAAGAAAATTAAAATAATAAGGTTTATTAAACACAACTAAATTTGATATAATATAAAACATGATAAATAAAAAAGTACTGTAAAACATATAATTTACAAGAATCTGAAAACCAGTAAACTTATAAGTATATCTCATAAAGAGACGGGTTGAAACAAACTAGAAAAAAAAGGAGTGATAACAATCATATTTTTTTAATTGAAATCTTAATTTTTAAAAAAACTATAATTAGATAAGATCAAACTTGAAAAGTATTAATTCTTATCAGATTATTCAGATGAGATAGATTTTGATCAGATCATATGAAATTAGATAAGTTCAGATAAATAAAACATGATAACTACTGTAAAACGCATATATTACAAGGACTTTTCTAACTTATGCGACAAGGCATATGTTAAAAATTTCAAGATTTCATTAAAAAAATATATGATACAACAAGATTTAATTTGGAAATTATAATTAAGGATATATATTAAAAATAGAGAGAATCACGTAAAGATATTTTAGTTTGATTGGTTTTGAAATGGATTTTTTTTGTATAACGATATCTTATATAAGAATTTTAAAGCTCTTAACATATGCGTTGTGATATAGAGTTAGAAAAATCTTTACAAGAATCAAAACCAAGAAACTTATAAAGTAGATCTCAAAAAGAAATTCACCCCAACTCGAATCACAACTCTATAACTCACATCCAACCCCCTACTAACCCAAACACCCTAGTTAATCAACCATAGTTAGCTACTTTCCTACTCTTCTCCTATAAATTAAACCAAACCCTTGTCAAAAAGCTCCCAATATTTTACAAATCCAAAAAAATTCTCTCACTCCCCTCCCCTCTCTCTCTCTCTCTCAAATTTCAAGTCTCAACCCTCCCAACCTCCTCCCCCTTAAAACCCAAAAAAAATTCCCTTCCCTCCCACAAATTCACAAAATCCCTAATTCCCAATTTCCTAACCCAATTTTTTGGGGGCCCTTGAAAAATAAACACAAGTAGGGTAAAAAAAGAGAAGGAAAGGTCAAGAAAGTCTCTCAAATTCCCCCTAATTTTCTCTGGTACGTCTCTCTCTCTTCTTTCTCTCTCCCAAATTACACAAAAATACGCCATCACACTAATCAAATTTTTTCGAGTACTGTGTGGGGGAAAGAGTTGCGGGGTCTGTCTTCCCGAAAATTCAAATTCCCCGCTTTCTCCCTCCATCTCTTTCCCTTCATTTTTCTCTCTCCTCTTTCTGCTATGATTATTGTAGATGCCCAGAGTGTAATTATGTTTTTGCCCTAGAATTTTAGATTATATTCAGCGTTAACATTGGTTTAAATTTCTGGAAATTATTGCTTTTTAGAGTGTTTTTGTTGGTGGGTTTTGTGTTAGAATTGTTTTAAATAATGTCATTTGATGGTTTAGGGTTTGAAATCGAAAATCCATGGCAGGGTGGTCGAAATTAGAAGGATGTAAATCGTTTCTGAACTTTGAATCATCGTATGATTCGTTAAGAAGTGAAGAAAATGAGCTGAAAAGTTCGTTTGTTGAGTTGATATCGGTTTTTATTGAAGAGAATTATTCTAGTAAATGTTTTCGTCCTTTACCTCCAATGCTTGGAAATGGGCATTCTGTAGATTTGCTTAAATTGTATTTTGTTGTGAAGTTGAAAGGTGGGTTTGAGTCAGTTTCAAGAAAAAAGTTGTGGGATGAGGTGGGTTTGCTCTATGGGTTGGGTCCTGGATTTGGGTCTGCGTTTAAATTGATTTATTTGAAGTATTTGGATTCCTTGGAGAGTTGGTTAGTGAAGTTACCGAGCAGCGAAAGCTCGAAGAGTGACCGGTTTAGTAGTGGTGCGTGGTCGAAGGGAGTGTTGATGGCGTTAGGGTCGGAGTATAATAGTTTTGTGGCTAATATGATGGATGAGATGAGGAAGAATGATGATTCTTATTGCTTGAAAGAGGAGAAGAGTGATATTAGTTTCATCGATTTAACGGAGGAGAACAATGTGGATGAGAAGATGAATTGGAATAAGTTTGTTAGGGAATTTGATGATGACGGGGATTCGACTGAAGAGAATGAGGAGACGGCGAAGTTGAAGGAGGAGGTTGAGATGAATCTTGTTGATGGTGGTGTTGGTTTCACAGGGGAGAACCATGAGGAGACCTTTTAAGCAAACGAAGAGTGAGATGAGTTATGCAGGTTTTATTTCTTCAGATGTGTCTGATGATGGAAGGTCTTCAGTTGGTCCGGTTTTGGCTGATAATGTGGTCAAGAGTTCTGAGAATTCGTGTGACTCTAAGAAATGTTCGACTGAAGATGAGGAAATGATAATGGATTCAAGTGTGTTGAAGGAGGTTTCGAGTCTCAAGAGAAAGCGGGATGGTCTATCATCAATGCTTTGTTGGATGGCCAAAGTTGCTAAGAATCCTACTGATACGGAGATCGGCACGATTCCTGAAAGCTTTAGGTGGGCTTCGTATGCAAATGACAACTGCTGGAAGCAAGTTTTGTTGGCTCGAGAAGCTCTGTTCCTGAAAAAGAGCACTCAGCAATCTATTTATCAGGTACTCATTTAATTCATTCTCTTGATATCTGATTATTTAGTGTAAGCAGGTGCAATTATGATAAGATTCCATTATATCTATCTTATATGCGGTGGACAATAATTTCCATATATGTACATTTTTATCAGACAACAAGTATGCTATTCAGGATTATTTGCCCTGTATGATGAGAGACTGAGAGTTTAAATTAAGCTGTATTTACTTTACAATTATACTCTTCAGAGTGCTGTTATTAGGAATGACTTATAAGAGCATGCCGCACCAGAAATTGATTGTTGCTATTAATTGCTATAAGAGCTATCTCTTAAGGTTCTTTGATCCCCTCTAATTGATTTACTCTTTTTTGTTTGCTTTCGCGGGGAAAGGGGGTGGTGGTAGACCACTGATCTTTGCTTGCTTTTAAAAGAAAAAATCAGATTTAGTTTAAGTTTCTCGACAAGTTATGTATAGGCATTTGGTCTAGTGGAACCCTCATTATTGAAGTGACACTTGGAACATATTTTATGTAGTATTATGGCATAGGTATTGTGTTATGTATAATAAAAGATCATCTATTAAGTATTATTGATGAAAACAAGCTCGATATCTTTGAGGAATTTTTGGTTGGCATCTAGAGGCATTGTTATAGGACCTGATAGAGAGAGAGAGAGGCATTGTCATGGGTTTCCAGAATGATGGATGGCATAAACATGGCTTTTGCATGCATTTTGAAGTGGTTGGGAATTGGAACTCGGAGATTAAAGCTTTTACCTAGTTGAAAAATGACACATCTCTTTGTTTAAAGAAAGGATCAGGTGATATAGATTAGAGAACTCTGTCTCATTAAGGTATACTTGATTTGAGCATTGTACTTGTCTTAGTGTATATAGGTTTTTGATGAGGTGTCCGGAGGTATCAATTATCATCATAGGTCTCAGGATGGATAGCCTAATGCCCTAATCATTCCTCATGCCATCATTATAAGTTGCTTTGAATGGGTGTTGCTGTGCTAGAATCTCTCACTGAACTGAAAATGCATAATATTAGTGTCCGAGGAAGGAATGATAGCTCTATGCTATTAGGTAATGTACTTTTTTCTGTTGTAATGATGCAATCTGAGGCCTGAGCCCAGTGCTTGACGTCGAACTGAAATCTTTTTTCAGTTGGTTTCCTTATTATCTTTGATGTGTACATATTAGTCAGAAATCACACTGTCTTCTGGAAAACACTTATGGATGTAAATTCCCTTACTTGTTAAATGAAAGTTAAAGATGCATTATATTTCATTTATCAAGCAAGAATACATCCGTCTCATGATAGTATCAGCTGTTAGTGCATGTAAACCAGGTCACTATAAGGCCATACATAGAGGTGGTAAGAATTCACACGACCCGCTAACCCTACTTGAACCCAACCCGATATTAGTGGGGTTTGGGCCAAGGTTTTCAACCCGTTTATTAATTGGGTTGGGTTAGGATTGAACATTTTAACCCGAATCCGACACGACAACCCTTTTAACTACTATTCTACTATCGATATTATTAGTTAGGCTTGAAATAATTTGATCTTTTTCAAATATATAACATTTATTTTTTGGTTGTTCGATTTGGTTTATTTAGGTAAGATATTAGTATAAAAGACGTGGGTTAAGAAATATATGACATGCATTTATCTAGTTTATGTATATATGCATGTTTGATAAACGGGTCAATAAACGGGTCGGATTAGGGTTGAGGGTGTTCGACCCGTTTACCGATGGACTAGACGTATATTTGACACGACACGACCTATTTACCAACTCTAGCCATACATTTAGAGAAAAAAGAATTTAATAGGTATTAGATGATATATTGACTTCTACATTAATGATATAAACATACATGTAAGGAAATTATTAGAAGCACGTGCTTTGATGATGTTTTGGTTGGTCAGATTATAAGTGTCAATTTTTCGTGGATGTCATTTCCAAGGGGGTTAAAGATGTCACTTTTTGTCTTGTGGATGATGTCATTTGTGGTAGTAAAGATGAGTATCTCCTGATTTGATAACTCTAGAGGGAGAAGTTTTTTTTGTACGCATATTGGGTAATGCTGATGTTGATTTGTATGGATAGGAAATGACATTGAAGCGTGGCCTGAACTTTGGTACACATGAAGGAGGTTTTGACATTTAAAATGTGGGCTGGTTGCTTGGTTTCCCTTATTCTTGATTTCCATACAATCTCTCATTACATTATGCACCATAAAGCTCTCTCATTGATATAAATTTTCATTACCATCTGCACAACGTTTATCTTTCCTTGAAATGGGGCATTGTTCTTCTTTTGTCGAAGATTATTTTTCCTGATTTTGTTGTATGCTCTTATCTTTTTTGTGTGTATGCCAACATTTATGTTTCTGAAATAATTTTACCGTGTTTTATCGAATGCAATTAAATACTGCGTATGCCTGACACTGACTTGTTGTGTAGTTATTTAAGGCCGAGCTGTTAAGTTTATAAAAAAAGCTGAGTTAATGAATATCTTGAATAGTATATATTGATTTACTTTGAATGTTAACATCTGAGAGTGATCTCTCATTGGACCCTCACCCTGTTTTTTTCGGCCGGAGGAACTTAAGTTAATTCCAGTTTCTGGCTCATGAGATTCTTTTTTTATAGATGGTCTTGATTAGTCTCTCTCTCTCTTGTCTCCCCACCCTCTGAAGGCCTTTTTTTTTTATCTGTCATTTTGTCTTTTAGTTGTCACCTTGATAGTTGCTTTATTCTATCTCCTGGTCTTGATTGTGTATCCATCACTTTAATGAGCTAGATACTTGCTAGTTTGAGAGGTGTCCCTCCTTGCCAAATGCCACTGCAAAAGATTGTTGGTTGATCTCGTAATTAATTACAGTTTTTGCTTGACAAGGGTGTTTGTTCTGAGATAGATTGAACTTCTATTTGTTATACACTTATATCCTTAGGGTTTACATATGTTTCACCATGTTAAGTCGTTAACTAATGATAATTGGGGATTGTACTCTGTAGAAAAAGCAGAAAATGCATCCATCCATGTTTGATGATAATGAGAGACCAAGATTTAGTCCAAGACTCCTTTTTGAAAAGCTTCCAACCGCTCCCTCATTCGAGCATGCATCTATAAATCTAGGACGTCCAAGGCAACGGTTGGAGGCTCGACTTGACATGCAACCAACCGCTTCCATCTACACAAGTCGTCCACAACAGAGAATCCCTATTGGATCAGATTTCCAGGCTGAGGTTCCGGAATGGACAGGAGTGGTTGCCGAAAGTGACTCCAAATGGTTGGGTATTCAAAATTGGCCCTTGGAAGAGAGAGAAAACACTCTTTTGATTGAAGAAGATTCTGTCGGAAAGGGAAGGGTAGAAAAATGTGGGTGTCTGTTTTCTGGAACCACTGCGTGTGTGAAGTTTCATGTTGCTAGGAGAAGAATGGAGATGAAGTTTGAATTAGGTTCTGCATTTTATACTTGGAAATTTGATAAGATGGGCGAAGAATGCAGCGTTTCCTGGACCGCTGAGGAAGAGAAAAAATTTAAGTCTGTGGTGAAGGAGAATCCTCAATCCGGGCAGAAGTGTTTTTGGAGACAAATGTGTGAGGTTTTACCAAAAAAAAGCTGGGTAGACCAGGTGAACTACTATTTTAATGTCTTTGTTCTTCAACGTAGAGCATTCCAGAATAGAAACACCCCCAGGAACATTGATAGTGATGATGATGAAACGGAATATTATGGTTCGGCAACTAACACTGTCACACGGGGCTGAAACCGGGCTGCTTCTCTGATTTTTGTTTGCTGTTTATGAACTATGCCTCGGCTCTCTTTGATCATCCATCTACGTCTGCACATACCACCACAGTTTTGATACAGTGAAGTCCGTTGTGAATTACTCCTTTAAGTTGGCAGGTATACCTTTTGATGATGCAAATTCATTTAGCTGTTTTTTTGGGGGAACATGTGTTCATTTCCTACGAACTATAGAGCTCCAGATCCTTAATTACTAGTTGTATATAAACACTTTCATGACGGTCATTGCTAAGTCATGACTCATGATAGCAAATCTTTTTCAGGAAAGACAAATTGGGTTGCAGATTTACTCACTGTACCTGCATTTTCGTTTAAGTGATGCTGTTTTACTTTTTAAGATTACATCCTTCAAGTAGTACAGCATCAACTTGGAGGATATTGATTATTATGCCTTGCATGTCCTTGTATGTCCTTTTCTGCTCTTTAAAGGCAAAGCACTAGGCTCTGTGACTCTGGAATTCTGAATTTCATTTAGTTCTCTTTGCTGGGCTTCTTGTATGAACCATTATTTTTATCTGCTCTTTGAGAGTTTAAACTGTGTCAGCGGATGGCCAAACAATTCTGGCTATGGAACGGTATATGGTCTTGCTCGCAGCAAGCTCGATTACTGGAAGGAAGTACACGATACGTTTAGCTACTGATAGGGTATGACTGGGGAAATCTTCTTTGATGCTGAAGTATTGGCCAGTAAGGTACGTCAGCATAGAACATAAGCAACCTATGGTTATAGACTTCTAGTGACTTTTCGTATGATTTAGGGAACCTAGCAGTATTTGATTCGTCTTTCACTCTGTTGTGCACCTAGTCATCTGGCTAATATCACATAAAAGGCAACAAGGGTTAGTTTCCACTAACCTAAAGTCGCTGGGATCCCAACTTTCAACAAAATTTGTATATCCTGTCAACTATCAGAAAATATTCCTAATTGGCTTATTCTTCAATTGGTCCCAACTTTCAAGCATCCTTTTCAATAATTATACATCAATTTGTTATGGTTATTCCTCTCTTTTTAAATATTCTGTGTCTTCTGCCTATGTACTGCTTGTCCATTCATCCTAATTGCCATTTTTATGCTGATACGTAGAAGAGATAAGCAACTGTAATATATGAAAGATCATGTGATCAACTTGGTTGTAAGAAAGTAACATCTATAAGGATGCATGAGATACTTGCAACCCTTCAATTCCTTCAAACATTTTTTTCTCTAAAATTTCCTAAGTGGATGTTAGTTAGTTTACTTGTCCGAATTTTCGGTGGATAATAGTACTCTAGATTTGGGATTGTATTTCGAACATTTGTGACTCTATGTATAATAAACAAAGCTGTATCCACAAGCAAGTGATATTCTACATCATATTCACAAAGTGATAATTTGATTGATTAGAATTCTAAAGAAAAGTATTACATCAATTGTATTACAAATTAGGGTTTGACATATGGGTGAAGATTCGATATGTCAACATGTTTGGTATGACATAACTTTGAGATTTATAATGATATGTGAGGATTAATCTTGTTTGTAATTTGTGTCATCAATTTGAAATTTATAGCATCGTTTTACACAACATTATTATACACATTATTATTCAATAATAATGTTTACAATATTTTAGTCATTCTGTTTAATGGCAATATGACATAAAGATTAAAACTGAAGATTCTACTCCTGTTTATGTGGGTGTATCTTGGTTGTCCATTTTACTTGTCTCTAAAATTTTATTTATGCCTTCAAAAGTTTACCATATACTTCCTCCGTTTCTTAATAAGTGCAACATAGAGAAAGTGGGGGAATACCAAGGAAGGTAGAGAGAGAAAGTTGAGGCACCGATAAAGTAAGTGAGTGATGAAAGCAAAAAGTTGTGAAAATATTTTATTGGTGGCGTATTTGTAATAATATTGAACCTTTTTACCATTTTGAATTTTGAGGGCAGTTTGCACTTATTATACTATTCCAGAATAAGGAAAGTGTTGCTGACTTTAAGAGCATAAGGTAGTATATAGAAACATTACAATTAAAATGTTACAATCAATTTGAAACTAATATATCTAATTGTCTTGTAAAAAAAGAATATCTAATTGTGAAAGTATTATGCAGTGGAGTTTCCACCTTGTATCATGAGTTTGTAACTTTTTTATGCTAGTTGAGTATGTATTCATCCTTTCATTTGACTACGAAAAGATTCCAACTATTTCTAACACTTCATCTTAAAAAAATACAATTAAAGAGGTTTGATTTCCCCATAAGATAAGAGGACAAATAGCTGATTATGGCCTTACATGTTATTCATGGATCAACTTTTTCCTCTCTCTAAACAAATTGATTTTTTAAGGTGGTTGCATGTAATTTGATCACTTTACTCAACAATTCATAACTTCTTCTATAACTTTTTCCAAGTCTTTGGTTAACCAAGAAGGCTCTACTGTTAAGGCAATATAATAGAGGGGGTCATGACTCATGAGAAGGTGGTTCTACTACTATGCTTTCACCTAATGAAGTTTCATATTATTCTACTCATAGTCTCATATGCTTCAAGCAGTGGTTCAACATCCCTCATATGAACAGTAAAATCGCTACCATTCAATCCATTACTCCTTTCAATAGCGATTCTACTTCATGTGAGGATAAATTAGACATCTTACCCAATACTGGGCATGTGTTAATGATTTCTCCATATGCTTCTACATCAAAGTTCCGTTTTGCTCCTTTTTCTTTTCTTTTTTGGTTGGGTTAATTGGTAGAACAACACAAATTGTAGCTCAAGTGCACTGAGCAGCACAACCTTTGACGGGTGCAGTCCATAGCACGAACTTTAACTTGAGGTGCAATGCATAGCATAAATGTGATCAAAGGTCAGAGATTCCGCTGGAAATCTAGAATCTTGAATTTTTTATTCTTTTCTTTTTTCCCCTTTTATTCCCTCCTCTTTTTATTCTCTCTCCTCCCCTAGCTACTTCAAACCCTTACCGGATCTCCTCCTCTGCTTCAAACCCCGCCTCCTCTCTCCTCCTCCAGACTGGTGCAATGGTGTAATATTTCACAAATCTCTCAACGTGAAAGAAGAGCAATCATGCACCCTCATTGCAGATCTCACTGCAATCACACCCAACAGTGTCAAAATCAAATTGGGGATTGTAGGAGGGGCCCCAAAATTGGCGGAGGAAATTGTGGGGGAGGGAAGAAGGTAGGAAGTTTGATCTTGTCGTTTCCATACTACTTTTCGAGATCGAGATGAGTGAATTGATTCAACAAACCAATTATGAGCAAATGACAATGGATGTTGAGAGAGAAGAAGAAGAAGAGAGAACAAAAAGGAAAAAAAGAAGAGGGAATAAAAGGAAAAATTATAAAATATTCAAGATTCTAGAACTCCGGCGGAATCTCCGACCTCCGATCACATTTTGCTATGAATTGCACCTCGAGATAAAGTTCGTCTTCTGGATCGCACCTATCAAAGCGTTATCTTCGCACTAAGACTTATGGCTCGTGTTGTTACTAGCAATTAACCCTTTTTATTTGAATGAACCCGCAATTCTTTCTTGATTCAAGGAAATAATTAATTGTTTTATGGTGGTAGACTTGTAACCCATATACATTGAAGAATATACTATAAATTCCAAGTTTTGTACGTTAAATTAAAAAGTCTTGATTTGGTGGGAATTGCATCTTAGTACTTAGTATTGGGTCTACTATATGGTTTGGACCATGATGCAACATGAGAGAGTTGCAGCCCCGCTTTCTTTTTCTATTATCATTTTCTGCCATCCTAAAAAATTGCTGTCTCCCACAAACCCAAAAATACTATAATGAGTGTTATGATAACTCATCAATTAGTATCTCCTTCGTTTCAAAAAAATAAAAAAGGGAAAAAATACCCACAATCTAAAAACATCTATTTAAATAGCATGGTGGCCCATAAGCTATAATCACTGATGATTCGCTCACTTTTCCATTCACTATGCCTAATTCTTGTAAAAAGGTAGAAATTAATTAAATACAAGATGAATGAATACATTTTTAGGGAGCACAATTTTTTAAGATGTCAAAATTATGTGAGATAATACTACCAAGTACCAAGAACATGTGACAGTGATATAATGTTATAGGAAAATGTACCAAAACATGTCATACTTAGGTAAAATAAAGGCAAATCACCTTTGAACTCTAATTGGGAGATAAAATCCTATAGAAGAAAAAGAAGAGTACTATGCTCTTGTCAAACAATGAATCATTCCACCAAAAATTATGTGAAAAGAACTTCAAGTAAAGAAAGTTATTTGGTACTTTTTCCCTATTATTCTTTAATCTATGTGACTCAATAATGTGACAATGCCATTTTAGATTAAAATCCTTAATTTACCAAATTCATGCCACGGATTAGAATTGTAGTTAATTTTAAAACTAGATGGAGATTCATGACCTTCTAAAAGTTTTTTTAAACATAGTTTAAAGGTTAGTTAGGGGAGAGAAAGATATAACCAGATATTCAACTTTAGACTCAAATTTCATTAGAAAATTTTGAGTTCGCATCTAGGTTAAACTCTATTAGTTTATGATACAAAATATAGGAATTAGTTAAATCAATTAGATACTCAATTAAGCAGGTCAAATATTAGATACTTGAAATTGAAACTATAGAATTTTTTTGATGAACGCATAATAAACTATCTATACTGTGCTTGACATTCAAACTATGTACATGGTGTCACTAATGTTTGAGCTCCAAAATTATTGTCCTTTTAGCATGTTTGGCTTTCTGTAACTAAGTCGTTTTGATACTTCTTGGTTTAAGGCTTAAATTAAAGCTTATATAATTAGAATAATAGCCAACATATTAAGTCTTGGTTTTAATTTTTTTGAATATTTGATACTCAGGTCGTCTATGCTAAATCTATCTACGAGGAATCTTTATATCACAAAACAAAAAATTTATGTATTAATTTTACTAACACATATGAGAAATTATATTCAAATGAGATTTTACTTGATTTATCCTATTCTGTTTTTCCAAAAATGAATTTGTATAATATCTACTCATACTTTAATTAAAGTACTAATTCCTATAGATGTGCCTCGCAAATTTTACTGAAAAAAGAGAATGAAAATTATATTTATTGGACTTTCACAAAGGGTGAGGAAGAAAAAAATATAAGGACAAGTTTGGTTAATGTCCTGTCATCCTGTGCTACCTTTATTAGTGACTGTCATCAGTGTCATGCATTATTGTCTTATTCATAACATTTGTGCCTAAGGATGGAAATGGGTGATGGATCATCCATCACCCGTTTAACCCTATTTTTTAAATGGATGCTTAATTTAAATGGATTTTGAAGCGGTTGGGTGAAAATTTTTCACCCGTCACCCGATCCAAATCACCCGTTTAACTTCCAAACCCATCACCTATTTATTAAGTTTTACATGTAAACTTTCTTTCTTTTTATATTTTTAATAAAAATATTTTATATCATGTGTTGCATATCACAAATTTCATTAAAAGCCTATAAACTACATGATTTCACCCGTTTACCAAACACGGCCAAGGACAAGTTTGGTTAATGTCCTGTCATCCTGTGCTACCTTTATTAGTGACTGTCATCAGTGTCATGCATTATTGTCTTATTCATAACATTTGTGCCTCATATTGCCTTGATGACTTGATGAAAGTATATTAACTTAGATTCTTCTCCTTAAAAAAAAAAAAAAGAAAAAAAAAACAGGAGATAATGTTGAAATGGAAAGCAACATAACACCAAGCCTTATAATTGCAATGGTGATCTCATCATGTCCACATACTTAGATGGCAAATTACTGAAAGAGTATAATTCTTCCATGGGGAATCTAAATATTATAGTCACTTACATACTAATATTAAATATCTTGAAAAATAGGAAAATTTGTCAAAAAAAACATTTTAAAAGTTCAATTTTCAAAAAACCTTTTGAAACATTCTTCGCAAAAAACAAACCACGAACTTAATTTATTTTCAAGGATTAAACCTATTCCCATATTTCTGCTGGGTTTTGAATGCATATGGATGGTATTACTTATTGGAAACAAGGGATTAAAGGAAGATAGAAGGGTCATCCTTATACATCTCAAAAACCACATCGGAAAATGGAAATAGGTTTCATTTTGCAAAGAAAATTAAGTTTGTGGTTTGTTTTTGCAAAGAATGCTTTAAAAGGTTTTTTTTCCCCAAAATTGGACTTTTAAAGGTTTTTTTGGCAAATTTTCCTGAAAAATATTACAATTTCCAAATATATTAAAGGTGTAATTACATATCTCTATTATATAAGTGAAGGGGGGAGACATGGTGTCTCCATATTAAATAACTATATTACCCTTATTTTTTTTAATTACATCAATTTTGTTCAAATTTTTAAAATAATAATGAGTAATCAATCAATCCCAATATGTGTCATTTTTAAAAACTACAAATAGAATAACTTAAAATTTTAGGTTAAAAAAAGGAAAGACAAAAAAAGTTTACAAAAAAAAAATAACAAATTCATTTAAGAATATCAAAATCTTCCATCAAAAGGAAAAATTGCAAAAATAAAAATCAGCAATATACTTCCACAACATTATAGTCATGTAAGGAAATGATCATTTTAATGGTTTATACCTAATTTTAATTTGTGTCCCAAAAGTATTTCTTTTTTATCAATTTATTTGACTAAATTATCCTTCATTTCTACATAAAACTTTCCAAAATACCCTTACCTTTCTTTTTAAAATATATCCCCTATTTATTGTTTTACATTTCGACATTTATTCTTTTCATTTTATTTTAAAGAAAAAGAAAAAAAAACTATTTCAAAAGATACCCAATAAACATTTACTTAAATATATGTTTTTGTAAAACTAAAACCCTTCCATTTCCTTAATAAAATAAGTGAAACTATAAACTATTATAATTTGTGTAAGTCAATTACATAGATGATAATAAAGCCCTGATCAAGAACCCGATCTAAACTTATTTTTCCTAAAATAACTTCTAATAAGTTGAACAAAACAAAAGGATTTATTAAAAAACTGTCAACTTAAACTATTATAACGAATTGCATTTATTGCGCGCACGTAAAACTAACTACTCGACTTACGAAATATCACAACGTAAAAAAATTATCGTGACGCATCGCGTGCTTAGAATTCTAGTTTAAATGTAGCTCAACTTATAAGGATTTGTGGAGAAAAATGAGAGTATACAATTACTATTAAAGAATAATTTGAAAAACCATATGGGAATTCTTCGATGTGAATATATATATTTAGGGACTATTTTGATGGAAAGAGAGTGAACTTCCCACATTAGACTACTATTAATGGTTCTCATTAGTCTAATTCGTCGATTGCCAATGGTATAAGTAAGAATGGGTCTTTATTAGATTGTAATATAATAAATCTTGGCGACATATAACATATTGGTGCCTGGTGGTATTAGGCATAGGTGTTTTCCGACAAATTTAGTCGAATTTAACTTTTTCTAGCCAAATTTAAATTTATAATTAAATACACAATTGTTTTTAAAAAGTGTGAGCAAAGAATACATACACAAAAACAACTTGGATGGACCGGGTTCAATATAACTTATTGTGAACCGAAGCTGACTTTATCGTACAAAAACTTACTATATTAGGAAAAAAAACGATTATATCATGCAAAAGCTGACAACATTAGAAAATTGAATATATCATACAAAAACTCGACTACATAAAAGGTGATTATATCATACAAAACCCAATACATCAAATGAAAACCGACTATATCAAATGTAAACAGACTATATTATATGATTTTGGTACACAATAAATTATTGTGAACCCGCTCTACTCAAGACGTTTTGATACGTACAATCCACCATGTGTTGCCCCATCTCAATTCTCAAACACTCACGTAGGAGTAACATTTTCGGAAAAAATTATACCAATATATTACCGGATGCTTATTACTTCCTCCGTTTCACAATACATGCACCATTTGCTTTTTCACGCACTCCAACACTCTTCTTTGGACATTAATATGTTGATATTTAGAAATTCTCGCATCGGTACTTGGAACTTAACAAACATCCCACTTGATTATGCTTTTTCTTACGTAATGGTGAGAGAAAAATCATCAAAAGCTCAGCGATGAATAGTCTTAAACGAGAAATCGCGCATATACGGTAAACGGAGGTAGTATAAACTAATCTATCAAGTACTAGTATTTAATACTAAGATAATTATTCAGCCAAACCCAATTATAGCAGTCTTGTAGATAAGATTCAGGATCAATGCTGCTACTGCCAATCTTAGAAATATTGTGATTTAGTGAGAAAGAGAGAGGTGTTAAAAATTGAAAAGTGAAAAGAGAGAATCTTGAAAGTGCAAGCCATCTTTTATAAATATTTTTTAGCAATTACTTCAATTAAACACTTGTGTAATAATCAATTATACTATTTGCATTAAAAATTGGGCCCTCATTTGTAATTCTCCTACTTTTCTTCTTTCTTGTATCTTCCTCTACCATTGTTGTTGTTTGTTTGCAGACCTCCCATTCTTTTCTTCTATCAACACCATAAAAAACTCTCTCTTTCTCTCTCTTCTTTCTCTCTCTAAAACCCAGAAAGTTGATTACTTTATTAAGCAACCATGTCTTCCCCAAGCAAACGTCGAGAGATGGACTTGATGAAACTGTGACTCTCTTATCTGAATCAATTATACTTTGTTGTGATATAATTTTTCTGTTATTTTTCTCTTTTTTATGGAGTTAGCTTTATTTTTATTTTATGGGTTAGTATTTTTGGATGATGGATTGTTTGTTTTTGTGTCTAATTTTGTGAAATAGGATGATGAGTGATTACAAAGTGGAGATGATTAATGATGGTATGCAAGAATTCTATGTGGAATTTCATGGGCCCAGTGAGAGTAATCTTCTAACACTAATTTTCTTTTATTTTTTTTCCTTCTGTTGGGTTATTTTTGATGTGGGAATAATTTGCTTGCTTTTTTTTGATGAATTTTTGTGGGTGTTACCTGTTTTTGATTGTTTTTGCCACTTTGACCTTTTGTAGATCATTGGTGTTTATGGTAACTTTTTAGAAATTTAGTTATTGCCTTACTGTTTCTCATTTTAGTCTTCTTGTTTCTGTACTGAAAAATGGCTCCTTTTTTTTAGGGTGATTCCCTTGTCTGAATTCAGCTTTGAACCTACAAACTGGGATATGATTCATTAGATGATTTTTCAATTGAGAATGTCCAAAATTTACCCTTTTTTATTAATTTTTTTTTTTTTTTTTGAGAAATGTTCTGCATTCAACTATCTTCTAGTTTTTGTCTACATATGAAGTAGGCCTATCAGTTTGTTGTGCATATGGTTCTATGCATTTCATCTATTGGTACCCATCCCTCTATTTTGAGAATAGTACGAGTATATGTGTTGTTTGTATCTTGTAGTCTGATGGGTTTCGTTGTGAATTCCGAATTGGATCATGTTAGGTCCCTATCATGGAGGTGTTTGGAGGATTAGGGTTGAACTTCCAGATGCTTACCCCTACAAATCTCCATCTATAGGCTTTATAAACAAGATGTACCATCCCAATGTCGACGAGATGTAAGCTAGTGATATATTGCTCTATTTTCATATTTTTGGCTGTCCAATATTTAGTTGTTTGTTTGAGTAGTCTTCCATACTATGTATTTTCAGGTCAGGATCAGTTTGTCTTGATGTCATTAATCAGACTTGGAGTCCGATGTTTGGTAATGCTGAGATCTCTTATAGCGGTTTTCATGATCATTTAAAGAGTTCTTAACCTGTTACTGGTTAAGGCAATTGGCCTTACATGCTAATGCTCATGTTTCCCAGATTTGGTAAATGTTTTTGAGGTGTTCCTCCCACAGCTTCTGTTGTATCCGAATCCTTCAGACCCTCTGAATGGAGAGGCTGCTGCTCTGATGATGCGTGACCGAGCTGCATATGAGCAAAGAGTTAAAGGTATCAACTGCTGTGCACTTCTCTTGTAGTTTTTGTAGTCGGCATGGGCAGTCGAAATGTTTATTGGGCCGCCATGGTTGGTTTTCGTTTTTCTTCTAGTATACTTCATCTCCGTTCATGTTTTTCTTTCACGTAATGTACTCATAATACATGGTGTCATTAACTTACGTTACTAAGAACTGAGAAGATTATGTTCGTCTTAAATCAAAACTCCATCTAGCTTGATGATGATGGCTTTAGTTATGTAGTTCTTGCGGACCTGTTCAAAAAACGAGCCTTTGGGTGTAGACTGCAGAATGCGTTCTCGTCTGGTTATGTGATTTTCTTGTATTTTTCTTTGTGCCAACAAAGATAATTTATTGGTAATGTGGTATATTCTTAGAGTTTATTCAAATTTAAGGTTGTCTGGCAAATTTTGGAGTATGGTGCTTCGCAGTATAAGCCTAACCTAACCTTTCTTCCAATAGAGCAACATATGCTCTTTTTATCTGTCCTGATGCACATGTCAAAGCTGGAAATTTTATTATAACTTCACTAATTATTACTAGCTGATTGAAGTTAGCATATATTATGGATCCTTCAAGTTGGTTCACTGCCTTGGTTATGACAGTTGAAGAAAAAGGCTACTCCAGAATTTAGTGTTAAGAGAGGACATTTCATCACCTAATTGTACCACAGAACCCTCTACCTGCTACCTTATCAATCTTTCTTAGGAGCCTTTTTAGAGGTTCCGTGCTTTCTTTTGCTGAGGCATATGTTTGGGCTGTCTGTTTAAAATTCTCCTTATGTTGTTATATCTTCATGTTATCACTTTCAGTGACCGATTGTTATTGTTTGAGGCTGTGGTATTTTGTTCATTTGGGAAAGAGTTGATAATGGTTGGAAAAGAGTCTTGAAGGGTTTCCGTGTGTGTTTCTTGGATGTTTCAGGGTAAGTTTTTGCAGCTGCACAACACTCGATAACCTAATTAAATGTACCAGAGTTTGGGTCTTGCTTTGCCAATAAGAATACTTTGATTTTATGAACATCAACTTTACGCATTGCCTTTATAAAGGATCCTATCTCAGGCAGAATAAAAGGAGTTAAAAGTGCATGGATTTAGCCATGCGATAACTAAGAGGTTGTTTCCAGTTGACCTTTGATTCGGTATGCAATGAGTACGCTTAGAATCAAAAGTAAAGAGCGATAGCTACTCTGAGAATTGAAAGTAAAGAGAGATAGTTACTCTAGAAATCAAGGGGTTAGATTTTAAGCATCCTAAGAACCAAGGAGAAGCAGGTTCTAATTCCGTGGAATATGGAAGTGAGTGCATTTGTATAAATTGGTTTACTTTACCCCCAGGGGAAAAATGTGTACCCATATGAGAATTCTTCAAAACTGGTATGCAGAGTTCAGAAAAATGATGTCATGCTCTTCCTTAAGGTATAGAACCTGACCTGCAAGTAACAAACTAACAATTGATGCAGTCTGCAGATTCTTGGAGAAATTTGACAAGAAAGGCAGGTATAAATTTTGTTAAGAAGGTGCTGTGAGTCTGTTATTGGCGAATCAGGAAGTTGCTATGCACTTATTGTTAAATCTCTTTAGTATAATGAGCAATTGAGAATCGACGAAGATCTGAGGTAGTTGCAATAGGTTTTCCTAGATATGCCAAATCTAGTTGTGATTGGAGATAGGCTGTGTCGATTTGAGGCCTCCTATTTTCTGATTTCAGCAAGACTCGGAATTATTATGTGCAACTCAACAACAAATGATTTTTGGTTTTAAGGAGGCATGGTTAAACTTTATTTTGTGGACAAAATCATTATTTATTTGAAAGAGGAGCTTTTGGCCCAAGTGCTGACAATGACAATGATGATAAGTTGTGAGATCGAAAGGCTTAATTTGGTTACCTTTAGCTTTTATGAAATTCCCTTAATGTAAGCTTGTACCATATTTAGGAATGCATATTCTCTCTCTGCCCATTTCAAAGTCATGCTTTCTATCTAAGCATTATTAAGTTTGATGCTTCTCATGGTTTGACTCAAGGTGACCCTCTTTCCCATTATTCGATTATTGTTTACTTTGTTGATTGATGTTCTGATGAGAATGCTTTCTTGGGAAAAGGAGATAGAGTTCATATGTAGTTTTTGTCTAGATAGTGTTTGCTGATGCCAGTGTTCTCTTATTGTTAAATGATCTTTGGAGAAGTTTAAAAATGCCTCAGACTCTTTTCCATTAAGCTAGTATCACTGTGATTAATGTCAACTCATTTTCTTGGTGGGTTATTTTCGTCATAGTTTCCCCTGTTGCTTACCTTGGGCTTCTATAAGGGACTGTCTCAGGAGTGGCTTTTGTATCCTAATTTTTGAAAGGCTCTAAGAAGCTAGATAATGGAAGAGGGGTTAATTTCGATAAGAGTAATAGCATCAGATAAGGTCTCTAATGGAATGGTGGTGCTTTAGCAAGACTCATTCTCTGTATGCGATCCCTGGAATTTTTTTTCCTAGGTATTGTTGCTGATTCTAGACTCGTTTAACTACAAGATAGTAATGATAATCACATTGTTTCTCGGGAGGGTCTTCAGCAGGGGAGCAACCTTTTGGTATCCTTTTCTTCTCGTTTCCCAAACTGTCAACAGTTCATCTCCTTTTTCTTTCTTACAAATTATCTTGAATCTTTTACTTCAGGAGGAATCCTCATGAATGTGAGTTAGGGAAACCTTAAAAACCTGTAAAGCGTAATCTGTCACTTTGCGAGATTCCGGTAAAGAAGAATTTGGAAACCCCTGAACAGGAAAGAGCATTTGTGTAGGCTGCTAAATTGGAGCAGCACAACACTCCTGAGAATATTATGGTTGGGAGATCAAACAAAGCTGTCTCGTCATGGGTGTATTTTGTTTTCTTGTATTTGCTACTGGAGAGACAGGGATCAATTTGTTCTTGTATTCTCATTTGGAGGTTTAGCTTGGCTCACTTGCAAATCTAGTAGATGAGGTTTTTTCAAGTGAGCTGCGTTTTCTGTTGATTGTGAGGGTATTTGGTTGGAGAGGAATGCTAGAAGTTTGCAGTATTGGGTTCCTTGTTCGCTTAGCATCTTTGTGGGATGGGTTGAAGAACACTACAGTAACTCGCTGAATAATCTACCCACCATAGATAGAGAACGAAATTTGTTTTTATTATTGCTGAGCTGATATATCTATCTCTAGGGGGTTAGATACTTAGATACCTACTAGTTTTCTTTCGACGTGATAATAATTGCCAATAATTCTTATGATCGTTGGTTTGCAGCTTTGAATTTGTCGTCTGCTTTCACTCTCATTGAAATTGCCACTGAATAAAATATATAATTAAATTTGCTAGTCTTTGTTTTTGTTCTTTCTTTCCTTTTTTTCCCTGTAATGAAACTTGATATCCATCGTGCTATATGTTTTCTTAACCTCCTCTTTTCTAATATGGATCCTCTGTCCCATTCTGTATCACATCTTGTGTCCCAATCCCTTATCCTTTTGACACATCACCTAAAATTGGTAATGTGTTGTTAGGAGAAGGGAAATGGGACACAAATGAGAGACAGAATGAGACACGGATCCCAATTACCCGTTTTCAAGCTTGATGGCTACTTCTTTCTTCAACCTGTGAAAATGAAATGATATTGGGAAATTTGCAATTGATCTGAAGGAGTTGAAATAAATTGACGCAGTAGACTCTTTCATTTTTTAAGTGTTTGTAATTACTCTCTGACTATCAAGATGATCAAATATTCACCTAGTCAGTAGGATGTTTAAAATCTCATCTTAGTTACCTTATCACTTCGTCACTAAACCATGATTTATATGTTATAATTGTACAGAATACTGTGAGAAGTATGCGAAGCCAGAGGATGCAGGAGCTGTTCCTGAAGAAAACACGAGTGAAGAAGAACTGAGCGATGATGAATATGCTTCAAGTGATGAAGCAATGGTGGGTGAAGCCGATCCCTAGTCGCACGTATTCACTCATGTTATCCCATTTAATTTACTGTATTCTGTACATTATTATCACTTAGATCTGCTCAAATCAATCCCCAACACTAATGTAAAGACTTTAGTCTTGTTGGGAATTATTTGTGGGTTCAAAATATTTATCCCCAAGTTCCTTTAATTTGTTTAATCTATGTACTTGTAAATAAATGCACGCTTTGTTTATTTATGCACAATTGTGTACTTTCTTAATTTGTGGGGGTGTATGGCTTGTAATAGGCCTTTGGATGGGGGTCCTGTGCGAGGACAACCCAGATAATTTCTTCTTACCTATTTTTTTTTTTTATTAAAAATACTCTACTATCCACTAACACATCTAACTTTTTTAATGAATTAACTAGTAACCACCCAACAACTCATCTCTTAAAAGTAAAAACTATGTTCCATGATAAGTGCTTGAACTAATATGGAAAGAATGTACTTAGTAAAGTTTTAGAGGGTAAATGCGAGTACCTCCAAGGCATAAAATTGAACCCTGTGTACATAATTGCTCTTTGCCGTTTAATTAAAAACAATTACGAGTTGTGGTAGATAATATACCAATAGATGGGGTCAATACTCAAAAGGAACATCATTCTAGCAGAGGAGACTGCTGTGAGAGCATATAACATTCACAGGAAGAGCACCAGATTTACAAAGGCGGTAGTGATGCTCGCATTATATTCAAGAAAAGAAAGTAAAACCATACTAAAGGAAGGAAAGGCGCTAAATAGAACGGGTAATGCCTAAGCCTAATGTAACTGTACTTGTACAGATCTACTAATTACCCTATACCTGCTTACATATTCAAGGGTAAAGGAATTTTCTTTCAACACCATCATCATACTACATCAAATGTAAATGTTTTAAATCACATAATGCTCGGCCTCCTCTTTCCCGCATCAGTCCTCAATCTCTTTACAGGGTTTGCCCATCCCATTGGAATTGCGCCACCACTACTACCACTGCCATTAACCTGTTGGCCTGACTGATTTGACCACATTTGCTGTTGGCCCCCAACTCGACTCTCCCTCGGGGTTGATACTGAACCAGGGCTTCTTATACTACGTCCCATGCTTGGAGGAGAGACGGGCCCTGTGGACCCAGATCTTGTATTCACAGCCGCAGGCTTTTCTCTGTCTTTCCTCTTTTTCTTGCAAACCACCAAGTCACCTGGATGAGTCAGCAAGGGAGGGTCATCTTGCTGCCCAAGGTCTCGACTACTACTGGTGCTGCCAAGTCTTGATTCTTTAACAGGTTGGGATCTCGTCATCCTCGAGTCTTCATTAGCCAAAATGGGTCCTCGCAATGACTGCCTAGGAGATGGGTTAATGTCGCGTTCAACATCGTTCATTGGTCTACTCTTTCTACTACCTTGTGATGCAGATGTGGATCTCAAAGCAGCCGAAGCCACAGTTGATGGTGGACCAGAGAAGGAAACTGTACTTTTCGCCTCTTGGAAATCAACGTCTGGAAAAGATGACTTCAATATGTCGAAAAACAGATCATGCACTTTCTTTGCTTCACATCTCACCTGGCGATGCAAACAATAGCTAGTTTTAATTTCCGTGTAGTAGTAAAATACGATATGGCATAAACTAATTACGCTCTATATACCAAAATCTAACCTATATTTTAAAAAAAGGAACATGAAAAAACACATGCTCGTATATAGGCCAAGGTTGAGGGGTAGCTTCGTTGGGAGTGACCTCGTCTCTATGGCCTAGGTTATGGGATCAAACCTCCTTAAGGGAGGTAGGAGGATTTCGGTTAGGTTGTATTAGGCCCCTAAGAGAAAAATTAACGAAATTAATCTTACCAATTCAATTTTTTTTATAAAAATATAGGCCAAGAGGTACAAACAAGACTATGAAAACAGCTCACAAATGGTCCATGTGAACTGTACTAACACAAACAGCCAATCACAAAAGCAAACTAGATAATCAGCAACTTTAAATGAAATGCTCAAGTAATTATAGCATTAAAATTCACTTTCTCGAGGATTGAACCCCACAAATTTCTCCTTCCGAGTGAATCACAAAGTTACCAACAGAGAATCCCAATAAGCACTATTACATCGTATAATCTGGACATTCACATAAAGTTGACATCTCCTTAAATATATATGATCAACTTGCTTCAAATACTAAAAAGCATCTGAGAAACTATACCATCGTCGTGCAAGATGCCTTTCTTTACCTTTTCGCTTCAGAGGGAGGTCAAGGAGAGGGTACATCAAGTAAACTTATGCTTCCAATGTTCCAGTTTAGTTGCAACACTTCCCTTGGAAGTTACAAATTAGTTTCACTACTTTATTTGGTAATTGGTTCTCTCAATCTCTCTCCCCATCAGATGGGTTCCTCTTTTATTTCTCTCTCCTATTCACATGCACTCCTTAAAATATGTTCCCCCCATATCGCAACTAATTTGGAACGGTGGAAGTACTAGACTATGAAAAGTCGCTTGGGCAAAGAAATATTATTTTAAAAGAAAATATAAGCAGCACTTTTCAGTAAATCAAAGCTTAAATTCAAGTGCAACATTCTTCTTCAAATGAGAAAATTCATGTGAGATCGCCATAGCAAAGGGACTTCGTGATCGGACAAAAATAAGGCTAATGTCATCTGCACCATTTTCACACATGCTCAATATTTGTTGCAAACTACAACATCAACTGCTTCAACATACATCTTCAAACGGCAGCTTTTGTAATTTACAGCAACTGAATTTGTATTCAGTTGACATTAGGTGATGGCCAATCAAAAGTTGGACTAATATATGCAATTATAGAGGCTAAGAACCATTCACATCGGCTCATCCAAAGACACGGTACAGTGGGAGAGTTTCTTCCTACCAAAAAGTAGTGCTCCCTTGAGTTTCTAACTTTCTATTAATCCTAAACAAGGGTCAAACAAATATCCTAACACCAAAAGTATTAGGATCATGCAATACCAGTATCTGACAATAACCCAAAAAAGCTAAAATATATTGTGACAGCCTGACAGCTTCTTTATAGAATTTTACATTCTAAAAACTTACTTCAAAACAAGATAATCCAGCTATTCGTTTCAAAGACATTACTATATACTCAACCGCACTTCTATTAGAGTGATTTTCTAAGATCTTTTTCCCAAACTTAGTGAATCAAAAAGGTATATTTTTTAAGACAGCTACTAGATTTCAAGATCATAAATTACTCCAGATACAAATAGAGAATGACAAGCTGACTACCACAAACACAGAGCATCAAGTCCAAAAAACTCAACAGATAGTCAGTTAGTCACTATTAATCAGGCGTTACATTAAACTCATGACCCTTTGAAAGGCCAATTTCTAGCATCAGATCATTACTTAAGAAAAATATACAGAGAATATTAATTATTAGCGAGCAGTAACAATATGAACCATAGTGAAATCAGCTGTGGTTATCATAAAAAAAGAAAAGGTAACCTTGTTTGTGCTATAAAAGATGCACTTATGAAGTTCGCAATAGAGATTGATAAAGAGATGAAGTCATGAGGATGACATACCTCATGTGAGAAACCATAATATTGCACTGCACTCTTTAACATCAATTGCACATCATTAACAACTTCCATCACTCCACAATACTGTAGTCTGTCAATTCGATGGTCTATTTTACGTAAATCCAACAGTTTGTTTCCTGGCCCATTCGTATAGCCAGAACTTTCAGTTCTCTTCCACAAATCTGTCAGGAGAGGTACAACATGTCCTTCCTTGTCCATCCTCCTCTGGACCTTGCCAATCACATTCTTGCACTGCAGATGGACAGACAATTGAATTACACTACCACAAACAGATTTCAAGAATTCAAACTTAATTGCAGAAAGGAACACGATCACCAAAACTCTTTGCTGATAGTCAAAATCAAATGTGGACTTCAGTGGGAAGAATGGAACCGTCAATTACAAAATTTTGCTTCTCTCAAACTAAGAAGTTCAAACCTCAAAGCAGATTATAGACACTGAATTGAGTAGACAACAAGCAAATCATTATATGAGAAGCACCAGAATTACGAAGACCTGTCAGAAGTTACATGACAACTATTGTTCTTACTTCTATATTAGTAAAAAATATATGGTCAAAGTGAAGTATGTAAATAGTGTAGAAGTCAAAGTTGAACAAAGACAAGAAAAACAGAGGGAGTAGAAATATTTCCCATAGAACAGGTATAGGTATTCCATGAAATTTGGCTTTTTCTAAATGCGGAGACGTAGACGAAGACGAACAAAGGGGAACAAGAGTGAAAATGGAAGTAATTAGATAACAGTAAGCACAACTTTACCCTTTTTTGAATGATGTCGGACATCTTGGCACCATAGCTTGAATTTCCGGATGTGTTTACATCTCTGTTACCATCCCAACTGTCCCTGGAGTTTTCACCAGCTTCGTCAGAGGGATTGGACAAGCTATTCAATCGACCAGGTTTACTAGAAGCATGCAACTTTGACGTACTCCCGGTTCTCCTAGAAGGTAAGGTTCTACGAGTTTTCGAAGAAATATCACTTTGATCTTGCTTTGGAGCAGAAGGATCTCCGATTGTTTTGGACTCAGGATCAATCCTTAGTTGACTTCCAAACTTTTGATCTGCTAAACAATGAGATTGTGATGGATCTCCACGTTGAAGAGACATCTTTTCAGAATACCTCTCTTCTGGTCTTTCGATAGTATGCCTTGGCCTAAGTCTTATGCTCCGCTTTCTTTTGATTTTGGGCTGCACCACCTGTTCATCTTCCCCTTCTTCACGCTCATGATTCCAACTACCTGATTGCTGTATATCCAAATGTGAATCTCCAGAGACAGCAATTTCGCCTTCTTCTAGGTCATCGACCTGAAGGTAAAATAAAATGGAATTTAAATTTTGAAATAACAATTAGAGTAAGTGACAACAAATATGCTTGTAGGAACGGGAAAAAACATACCAGCTTTTTTGAACCAGAGCTAGGCCTGGCATCTATAGCTGATAGAGTAGTGAATTTTTGAGAAGATACAGAGGGGGAGACTGCTCGTGTCATCCTTCGACTGTCGGATGACGATCCAGGGATCTAGGATCTTCTACCATATGAGCAGTTCTGGTCTTTGTTGCCTGCAGCTGAGGATAATCAAACCCATCATTAACAGGAACATCGTCCTCTGACTGGTCTTTGTTGGCTGTAGCTGCTGCATCTTCCTCATCTTCGTATTCTCCAGCTTCAACTTCCTCTTCCGGTGCAGAATATCCATTTCTCTCTTCAGAACTAGCATCAGAGGACTCTCCAATGTCATCATCCAACTCTGTGTACACAGGAAGTTTCTTCCCCTTATGTCGCCCCCTTCTCTTCTCAGTTTCACCCGCTTCCACTTCAGCAGTACCACTAATTACGTCCTTTGATGGCTTCTTGGACAAAGCAGATATGGCTGCATTAACTTCTTTTGTACTGGCACGAAGCCACTCAGGTACCTGATCGTACCTCGTCATCTCCTCAATCCAATTAAACTCTTCATCCATCTGATCAAAGAGCTCAACTTCTTCTTCACTTCTTGCAATCAATCGATTTACCTCCTGCAGGGAGGGAACATCATGGACAGTTTCTTGATACCTCTCTTCGTCATGTAACAGTGTTTCTAACGTCATTCGTCTCTCTTCATGTGTCGTTCTCTGATCAAACCGCCCTGCATTGATTACTTCATCTGCCATATCGATCTTATATTGTTGAATGTTATTTCTAATAAGACTTTCGATCGAGCCCATATACCGATCTTTTCCCACAAGATCATCCTCTAAGTCAACCATCCCCGCACTTCTGAACTCATCCTCCTTCAAGTGACTGGATATTTTATCAACAACTGCTTCCATGTATATGACTTTGACTTCCCTCTTTTGTCCGATCCGATGAGCTCTAGCAACTGCCTGTTCCTCATTTTTAGGGTTTGGATCAGGATCATATATGATAACAGTATCAGCAGTCTGAAGATTTAAACCTCGTCCGGCAGCACGGATACTAAGCAAAAAGATAAAGCACTCAGACTGTGGGTTATTGAAGTCCACAATGGCAGATTCCCGGTCTTCCAAGCTAGTAGTTCCATCAATTCGCCTATACAAGAGTCGCCTCCATTGTAAATATTCCTCCAGGATGTCAAGAAGCTTCGTCATTGTACTAAAGAGGAGCACACGATGCCCAGTTCTTTGAAGTTTAATTAGAACTCTATCCAACATCCACAATTTCCCACATGACTTCACAAGAAAATCTTTTGAGAGGTCATAAAAGTACGGATAACTAAGCAATGGGTGATTGCAAATTTTCCTGAGCTCCATACACCTATTATTTAAAGTTCTATAAGTTCTAGCCTGGTAATAAGGATTCTTTTGGACCTTAAGATTCTCATCCTCTGGATCCACACGAAGAGTCCCAGTTGTTTTGACCCAATCATATATGGCACCCTGAATAGCAGACATCTTACATTTTAACACAAATGACACCTGCAACCGAGCCAGATGTCAGAAAAATACAACACAAGTGGATAGCTAACAGGGGAAAAACTAAGATGTAGAAGTATACCTTAGGTGGAAGGGACCCTTCTACATCTTCAACACGACGCCTGAGCATAAATGGCTCCAAAATTTGATGAAGTCTATGAATAATAATAACTTTCTTTTCAGTCTCAAGCCAATCATCCTCTGCATTATGAGTAGGAGCTTCTTTTTGAAATGGTTGTGAGAACCAGTCATGGAATGCTTTGCGATTGTCAAATACTTCAGGCAGAAGTAAATTTAACAGTGACCACAGCTCCTTCAAATCATTCTACAAAATAGCAATATCCATCATCAAATCAAACACACACAAAAGCATCAATCAATTACATAATCTCACTGTCCATTCCCTGCAACAAATATTATCTATAGGAATTACTTATGCAGATCAATGCAAACACACTTCAAAAGATCAGACACCTAAAAGATTTGAACCCATACAGAAGCCAGAAAGTTCTAACTGGTGAAAGACTGTATATACGTTCAAAATTCAGTGATTGCTGCAATAGTTTTAAATTGTTTAGTTGCAAACTAGAAAGAGGTTCGCAAGAATGCACCTCAATCTTTAGAAAACCCCACCAACCAAGAAAAAGAACATAAAAATGCTAATATTAGCAGAGTACAGTTATGCTGATCTAGCATCACCAGCATCGACCCTAGATACCAGGAGTTGAGCAGATAATGAACATAAATATCCCATGACACTCTGTGTTCTAACGAACCTGCAATGGAGTCCCTGTCAATAGAAGACGCCTTTGGCAGCGATACCTGTCCAAGTCACGTGCCAAAACAGATTCTCTATCTTTCATTCGTTGAGCTTCATCTATAACGATGTACTTCCAATCAATTTTAGAAAGCTTCGAACGATCATACATAATGAACTCGTAGGTCGTGACAAGAACATTAAATTTCATGGCACAAACTTCCTGGGAAATTACAAAAGGAAAGATGTTAAGCCAGTGGAAGTTTATCAACATTGGTACATACAATGGCCAAAAGCAAATCCCTCTTGCCTGAGAAAATAATTTGGATCTTTGATCCTTTGCACCAACATAGTAAATGCAGGATACAGATGGCAGCCAGGTATGCAACTCACTCTGCCAAGAAAGCAAGTGCAGTTAGCAAAGACCAAAAACATACATGTTCTTTTAGCTCATTAGCTGACAAGGAAATCAAAGCCACAGACCTTCCAATTCACCAAAACAGCATTAGGGACTATAATTAGATGAGGTCCATAATTCCCTTTGAACTCCATCAAGTAAGCAATCAATGCCATCACCTGCAGGTTATAAAAAGAGTTCCAACTTTCAGTATCAGCAATGTCAGATATATCCAGAGTTTGTCTGGCTCACTCAAGAAAAGGGAAAGAAACCAACTAAGGGAAAGGAAATAGATTTCTTCGTTTAGTTTAGTTTACTAAGGGAACAGACTCATTCCTTTTTAACTGGTTGGTTCCAGAAATCAAACAACAGAAAGCATTCTCCTTCATCATATTCATCCGTCATTCTCCCTCCTCAATTCCTGTCTCGTTCACAAACCTCCTTAATTCTCCCTCCCTCCATCCTCCCCTCCCTCCCCCCCTTTTCTTTCTGGAATCTTGAAGAGCAACTTTTCTATGAGGTTAAAACAATCATATACTTCCCTCTAACTCTAAAACTTATGCACTCTACTCGCCGCCTACTCCACTCCTTACCACTAAACGACGAAGCTAGTAGCGGAAGGAGGGACTTAAACCCTCAACCTCAGCCTTGGCAAGGCTATGCTCTACAATTAAGCTATTTCCGCCAGCTCTCTGCACCTCGTGTTGTCTGATTTGTATTGTTATCATTGATGAATTTTTAAAGATTTTGAATCAGGGAAGGTGAATGCTATAATGATTGTCGGAAGTAGAATTATTGGAGGCGGTTTAAGTGTAAACTGTGGAGGAGTAGAGAAGTGTCTATTTCAGAATCTTCCATTTGCAGTGTGGGAAACGGGGGTGGTTTTAGGTGGCTAAACAGGATCAAAATGGTGGGGTAAAGAGTAATGATAATGGTAAGGTTATCACATATTGGGAGGCCTTGGAAATGGATACTGGTGGTAGCAAGGATTGGCAGAGACTTGGCGTGGCTAATAAAGAAGAGCAGTGGATGTGGTGGACTTTGTGGCAGTGGCTTAACGGCGGTTGCAGGACGTGAAAGTAGTTCCTTGAGATTCAAAACCCGACTACCCAGGTCAAGAGAACTTGAGTCCCAACCCACGGGGGTTGGAGAATCTAGTAAGAGGGCATATAATTAAACCTATCCAACCAAAGTTGGAAAAGGAAATATAAACAAAGTGAACCAAACACTAACTGAACGAAAAAAGGATGTTCCTTTTCCTTTCTGCTGAAAATCCCTAACCTAAGAGCCCCAAAAGCTTGTGGCACTAACTAAAAAAGTTAAGCGCCCTTTTTATTCATCTTTATATTTTCGCTCCTTCGGTCCAAATAAAAGAATTAGAGTCACAGTGGCGCCTTCAAATGGTACAATATTCATTGGGGAAGAGGATAAGAGACAATGCAATTTACCTGTACAGTTTTCCCAAGACCCATTTCATCTGCCAATATTCCATTCAATTTGTTGTTATACAAAGAAAGCATCCACTGTAAACCAACCTACCAATTCAATGTGACCAAAAGGTTAGAAGATCATCAAGATACAAACAGATGATTTTTACTGATTAAAAGAATGCAGCTTACTAGCTGATAATCTCGCAAAGTCCCAGCCCTTAACATTGAAGGTTGTCTCATAACCCTCTCATTTATAGCATGCGCAAGACTGTAATACCTGCAAAATTATAGTGTTGGATAATTAGTAGAGGGAAGACAATGAGCTAAGTAATTATTAAAATTTATAAGTACAAGATCCACATACTTGAACCTCTGTGAAACAAGCATAAAATCACAAATTCTTTTGAAGGAAAGAACAGATAGCATGCTAAACTTTTATATATCAACTTCTGGGGCAAAGAAATTAGCATACTTGTTCACAGATGAATTATCCCTAGGCGCATTCATTTCAGAAAACTGATTCCTTATTGTGACCTCCTCACCAGCGCAAGCAGCCGCAGCTCTGACTTCTTCTTCTGATAGGCCCTTTATCACACAACACAACACCAACCCCCAGTCAAAAAGAAAAAAAAAACATAAAAACACGACATAAAAGACATGAAAGGAGCAGAAGGAACTGCTCAGGAAAACTTGATGACCATTTAAGTCATACGAGATATGCAATTACAAAACATTATAACCAGCTCGAAGTTGATTATCATACCTGAGCTCGAGCAGCAGCAGCAGCAGCAGCAGCTGCCTCTTGGACCTCTTGCTGACTTTTGGTAGCAGTAATTTTGCTCCCCAATTTGTGAAGATATTCTTCTGTCTGGGACAAAAATGTTGAGAGTACAGCATATCGTTCGGCAGCATCACCTGGCATGCTAGTCTGCTGCTCCAGAAGCATTTCCCGGTATCTTTCAACATCATTATTCTTCAGTGCCTCCATCCTTTTATTTCTGTCATCATCCTTTCTCTTTGAGAACTCTCTAAGCATCTTCTCATGATATTTTGCAACACCTCGATTGCGAGCAGTTCGGGCATCACGAATGGCCCAGTGTGCCTCGAGAAGCTTCTTGCGCCATTGAAATATAGACTTAAGCTGCTTTTCTCTCATAGCTTTCTGTGACGCCTGAACTTGCCTTGAAAGCTCCAAACGCTGCCGCTCACAAATACGCACAAACTTCCGATACTCCCTGTCAGTCATTGCCATAATCTCCTGCTGCTCTTGATCTACTTGGTCCCTAACACGTGCCTGAAGATCCAAAAGTTTAAGCTTCTTTTCTTCAATTTGCAGACGTACAACAAGATCTGGCCTGATCCTCTTCCTCTCTAAGTTGACAGCTAACAACTCGCCAATCTTCCTCAAGTTGTCAGCCCTTTTACTATTAAGTACTTCCATACCTTCGACAGAAAGGACATCTTTGATATCATAAGCTAAAGATAAATTGTTATTAGCCATAACTGTTGACCCAAGAGAATCTTGCTTTCTGGTAAAACAGGGGAAATCAAATAATGGGCCATGATACTTTCTACTTGACCCAATATCTTTGGGCTGTGATACAGAGCCAGCCTGCAGGGGTTTTCTAGCCTGTGCACTTTCACCAGCAGATATTGGTGATGCAATAGCCTTTCCCCTGTCCATGCTCAAATCATTTCTGATAGGAGTTTTCTGTATACTGCGTTCAACTTCTTGTTCAGCTTTAACAGCAACAGGAGTAGATTGCTGATCCTCCTTCCCAGAAGATAAGACTGAAGAAGCCTCTCTAGAAACAGATGTCGCACCTGCCATATTAATTGAGCTTGTTGCCTTTTCATCAAATGTAGAAACCTCCTCTTTTGCAAGCACAGGAGGAGGGGCCGTAAGAGCTTTCTCACCAGACTCCGCGTGCTTCGCACTTTCATCACCACTCCTGACAGTAGGTTTATCCTGAATAGTAGAATTAGTAGGAACAACAGGCTGCTGAAGTTGTGACTCCAGAGGAGGTGGAGAAATAGCTCGAAGTAGTTCCTGGGGAAGAGTGCTTTCCCCCTTTCTGTAAAGGAAACAAAGACGAGCAAGAGAATGAGGTACACAAACAATACTTTAACATACTTGCTCCATTCCCAATTCCAAATGTTAGTCCTATATAATGGAAAACCTAAAGTCCTAAGGATTAAAGGAAGACATCAATAATTTTGTTCATATACAAAATGATATGGAATTTCCTACTTGCCCCAAACAAATACGCTCCTACAAGTTCAGCACTCATGATGAATTTTCAAATCTCAGGGGCACCTTGTGCATTTTTGAAACTACAAGGGTACCCTGTGCATTTTTTGTATAACTCAAGGGTACCTGGTGAAAAATTCGTTTTCTTAAATACAATTTGGGGGGAATAGGACATCTCAAGAGCATTTTTTTAGAGAACAATTTTATGGAACATTCATAAAGCTAAAAGAGATCGAAAAAGTTTGAATTCAATAAGGTCTCCTATACTACAAATCAGGGGATGACCCCTCATACCTCAGTGCTATGCAAGCAATGACTTTAGAATGCAAGTAGACAAGGTGATACTATGAAGGCTAAGGGAAAGAAGCAAAAGTAGAGCAACAAAAAAAACAAGTTCACATAGGATCCAACAGACTCCAAGGAATAATTAACATCAAGCAGATAGTAAATGAGAAAGTAAACGAAGAGATTCTAAACCTTCAAACGTCTAAAAGCAAGTATTTGTGCCTTCAGAACATGAAGTTGTTGTTTAGTGAAGCCAGCTTGCTGTTGAGAGATCTGAGACGGTGGCTGAGCTGGGGGAGGAAGATGATTCCCTGAACCTCCATCATTAGTTGCACTAGCTGGTCGAGGTGAGGACTGATTCAACTGCCTGAGATGCTGCAATTGCAATGCTTCCTGACCAGTTGATGCATTTTTGACATTCATAGAATGTTCTGAACCTTGGTTCAAGTTCATAGGAGGTCGTGATGCCTGGACAGAAGCCATACCATTTCCCACCATTCCTGACTGCACTGAAGGTGCCTGATTTTCTCTACTGTGTACAGAGAACTGTGAAGGCAAATTGCTAGTACTATTACCTATACCAGCATTTGAAGCTGAGCCAAAAGGACCAGGTGGAACTGTTTGCCTAGCTCTGGTAGCTGACGACCCGGAAACCTCACTTGAAGAATTTGCACGAGGCGAACTTTCACTAGTAACTGGCGGAGAAGTAACCTGCTGTCTTTGCACAGGAACAGGAGAAGATTGTGAATTCCCTTCATTTGTCTTGTGCTGAGCAATCATCCTAGACTGCATTAGAGGCATCAGTTGTGCCACCAAATTGGCATTTGCAGGCTGCGACAGATCGATATTGCGTTCACGTGCCCATGCCTGTAATTGAGCAGCGACAGCCATGTGGTTATTTCCCATGCTTTGAATCCCTGACTGAGCCTGTGGATGTTGTACAGGCCTCATTACATTGGCAGACGCAGGATGTCCCATTGTCGTCTGCATCAAAGGAGGCTTTTGATCATTTCTCTGATCAGAACCCCCTTGTTGGCTTTGTTCTATCTGCTTCTCAACACGACCAAAAGGCTCAGATGACTTCTTTAATGCTACTGCCTGGGCCTGGTTAGCTGCTTGCATCGAAACAAGATCTTGCATCTTCAAATTTGACATTCGCATGTCCTGGTCCTTTCCAGATGAAGGGCTTCCGATTCCCAAGTTGGCTTGCCCCTGGGGTTGCATGCCTAAACCAGACTTTTGCTTTGCAGCCTGAAAAGCATATTGCATATACGCTTGATGGACAGGATTTACTACCTGTTGCTCATGAACATGATTTTTATTTTGACCTTCTTCACGTAAATGAGGGGATCCATGCTGCTGTGCCATATCAAGGTACTTTCTTTGCTGCTGCGCATATTGCAATGAGCTCGGAGATGCCATAAAATTAGCCCCTCCCATGACACCTTGGAAGCCAGCTGCTTGATAAGCTAGGATGGTTTCATTTCCTTCCGGTTTTCGTAGTAGTTGATGTTGTAGTGACTACAAAGTAAGTATACAAAATTAGAACTCAGATATTATACCAGTTTCAAAAAAATATCAAATATTATTTTCAACAATATGGATAATCCAGTCAGCTCACACCATAATTTGATGCAAAGCAGCTCAATGCTAGATGGCTACACAATTACACAATATACAACAAAGATGCAAACCATGAAAAGTCTATAACAAGACCAAAATAAAGAGCATCAGCCTTAGAAACAGATTGTGACTCCGTAACGGCGTAACCCAACGAATTTGATAGAGATGGGTCATGGGAACTAAATCAAGGACGCAAAAAATGCCGGATAGGAGAGGTAAAGGCATACTTAGAGATGTGCATGAGCAATATATACATATATATATGTTTCTTTTAGTTGAAGATGAGCAGTGGCAAGCAGAGATAGAAACGGACTCCAACGAAATAAAAATAAGAACAAAGTCCAAACAGCTGAACAGGGTAGTCTCTTTGAACAAAACCATTAGTAAGACAACGAAAATAATATCTCATACATAATCTTGCTCATTTTATGGGAAGAAAAAGTAGGTAGAATATTAATTTTCAGCACAGGCAACTCATGAACAACAAAAGACAATCTCCCTCCAGGTATGTTATTATGGAGCGAAATCAAGTATAATCACACAATATACTTCCTCCATTGCAACATACTTTTTTGGAAAGTTTCAAAATGATTGCAACACTACCTAATTTGCATATGATTTCTGGGTCCCTTTTACCTCTGCCCTAACCTACCCCATGCTGGAAATTGGGGATTCGAAGAGAACGTAGGATTATAGGAAGTATAGACCATTTTGTAGTCATCCAAATTTCAAAGAACTTGGAATTGCAGGGATATATATACAGGCTCACAAATCAGATAGTAAAAATCAATAACCCTGAAGGCTTGAACTGTTGAACATAACAACGGACAGCACACTTCCAATCAAACTTTCACCATCAAACAGATACAGAGTAAGCAAAATTCAACTATAACAAGAAAAGGGAAGGGGGGAGGGGGGGACAAGATATCCTGCACAAATGGGTCAAAAGCTGATAATATCTACAGACAGAAAGAGCCCATTTTAACTACCAATACTTACGTCCCTCAAACATTTTAGTTCTTACTAAAGCAAGGTACCCACACCTGACTAACACGGCGAAACATAACAGTACTCATCCAATTAAAACATGCTCACAAAACAGATACAAAGCATATAAAATTCAAATATAAAAGAAAAGAAAAAAAGAGCTAAAGAGGTCCTAGGGTAAGGGATCTTGTAAAACTGGATTAAGAACTTATAGAATCTACAGCCAGAAAGAGCCAAGATCAAACTACCAGTACTAAGGTAAGTCAAACTTCTAAGTAATAACTCATCCACCTGTCACTTCTTATTTCTTACGAAAGCAAGATACCCACAATTGACTACTCCAAAGAAGTGACCAAGCAAGGAAAAGTATAAAGCAACACACAAACACACACACACCACAAAAGAGCACCTGGCCAACCTTTGTTTATTTTCCCCATAAACCTCGTACTGAAATGAATTGAAACTACAGGTCAAAATATGAGCTAGAATAATAAATAGTAATACCCACTGCAACACCATATGTCATACCATGATCCCACCACAAACACCCAGCTTAACATTCACAAACAACAAATCAACACAGCAAATCACAAAATTGACTTCATTCCAATTGTAAGGATCAAAAACCTATAAATCCAATATATAAAACTCTTAAACCCAAAACTAAGCATAACCCATTTGAGAGTCTTCTGACATTAACTATGAATCACAAATTTGAGCTAGAAGAGAGTAAAAATGCAATAGATTTACAACCCAAGAACAACTCAAAACCAAAATTAAGCATAACCCAGCTGAAGAAACTATCCAACATTAGCATCAAAAACTCAAAAAAAAAAAAAGCTAATCAACACCATAAATCACAAAATTGAGCTGAACCCATTTGAAACAAGAGTGCAAAAATGTTATCACCAACAACCCAAAAACATCCCAAAATCCAAAATTGAAACATAACAACTCAAGCATTAAACCCCTAACCTGTCTCTGTTGCTGCTGTTGTTGCTGATGTTGCTGCTGTTGTTGCTGATGTTGCTGATGTTGCTGATGTTGTTGTTGCTGATGTTGTTGATTTTGTTGCTGATGTTGCTGATTTTGTTGCTGTTGTTGCTGATGTTGTTGTTGTTGTTGCTGCTGAAATGAATCAAACCCTAAATGCTGTTGTTGTTGCGAAGCCGAAACGGCGGATGACGAAGACGTCGGGGATGCAGCAGCAGACGCCGGACTCCGGCCATGTCCACCGGCGCCAGTATGCTGGGACCCACCACCAGATTGCATAAAATAAAACCCCTAAAAAAAACTCCCAAAAAATAAAAAAAAAATCAAATTTTGGAAACTTCCCACAAATTCTTTTCAACAAAATGACAAACCCCTCATTTCAAATTTTGCCCCCACTTCTAAAAATTGAGTGTCAATTTTTCCCCCAAACAAAAAAAAAAAACAAACAATACCCCACCAACTCACTTCCTTTTTTCTTTTTCCTTTTTTTATCTCACTCTGAAAAATTAGAAGGTGTGATGATAATCAAGGAGCAGTGAGAGGAGAGAGAAAGGGGGAAAAAAAGTGAATTTTGGCGGTAAATTTGTGGGCCCAATTTAATAGATCGGAGAAAGAAGAAGAAGAAGATGTGGGTTTTTTTGGCCGTTCAATCCGAACTCGTCGGAATCTGCTGATTTGTGCCTTTAAATTTCCTTTTTTTTCTTTTTTCTTTTTTTTTTTCTCTTTTTTGCCCTTTTCTCTGTCTCTGTTTCTCTCTCCTCTTTGGATGATTTTTTATCACGCAAATTTCTGGGTTCAATCAGTCAAACCCTAATGCTTTGTTTGTTTTTGGGGTTTTTTATTCTCTGTTTTTTCTGTGAGGTAAAATAAATTGGGTTTCTTTTTTGGGAAATTAGATTGGAATTTATTTTATTTTGATGGGATAGATTGGAATTTTATTGTGGGGAAAATTGGGAGATGAGTAAGATGACTATGAGTGCTTATTTTCGGTGTGGTGGTAGTGACTAGTGAGGTTAACCATGGTTAAGGACAAAAAAGGAAAGAAGAAAAAGTAGCGAAAGTTTTACGTTTCCAAATAAAGGTATTGTTCCATTAACTTTTGGCCTTATGAGTCATCTAATTTACGATGGAGCCCCAAGTAAAGAAAAAGATCAAGATTCAAAATGGTGACTCATGTACTACCTCCGTTTCACAATACATGCACCATTTCTTATTTAGGCACTATTCATCAAGTAACCTTGACAATTTTTCTCTCACCATTACGTAAGAAAAAACATAGTCAAGTGGGATTTGTTAAATTCGTCTCAATGCGAGGATTCCGAATATCAACTTTTTATAATTTTCACTTATACACAATTAAAGATACGGTTTTTTCACCATATACCCCTGACAAATTTTTTTTTGCACCATATACCCTTTCAACTTTCCAAATTCACCATATACCCTCCACGTTTCAAAAAATACATCCACTTACCCTTTTGACCTAACGGTGTTAGACTTCCGTTAGTCATTAGGCCTAATCCTCCCCTAACCCTAATTAACTAACTTAAATCAAACCCTAATCCTAACTCTAACCCAATTCACTAACTTGGGCCCTAACTACTAACTTGGGCCCTAACCACTAACTTGGGGCCTAACCCTAACCACCCCTTACCCCCACTGCACCACCACTCCGTCACCACCACCACCCCCTCCCCCTCCCCTTCCCCGTCACCACCACCACCCCCCTCCCCCTCCCCTTCCCCCGCCGCCCTCCCCCCTCCCCCTTCCCCACCGACCCCCTCCCCCCTCGCTTTCCCTCGTCACCACCACCTCCCCTCACCTTCCCCTATCGCGAACCCCACTCCCCTCTCCCCGCCCCGTCGCGAACTCATCTCCCCTACCCCTCAGCCGCGAACCCCCCTCCCCACTCCTCCGCAACCCCCTCCCTATCCCACTCCCCGCAACCCCACCCTCCCCCTCCCCTTTCCCCTGTTGAATCGCACCCCGAAGCTAAAAAGAATTCGAAGCCTTGTTGAATTCGAAACCAAAAATCGAATAGGATGATGCTTTGAATTCAAAACCGACCCAAATCGAAAAATCCGGGTTTGAAACCAAAAATCTGGGTTCGAAATTCTCCCGAATGACTCACGGGGAAGGGGAGGGAGGGTCAAGGGGGGGGTAGAGGGGGGGGTCATGGGGAAGGGGGAGGGAGGGGCTGGGGGGGGGGGGGGGAGGGGGGAGGGGGGGGGGGGGAGGGGGGGGACTGTGGGGGGGGGGAGGAGGAGGGAATGGGGGTGGTGGGAAGGTGTTAGGGTGGTGGTGCAATGGGGGGAAGGGAAAGGGTAAGAGGTGGGGGAGGGGTGGTTAGGGTTAGGGTTAGTGTTAAGTATTACATTAGGGGTTAGGGTTAGGGTTAGAGGTAGATTTAGGTTAGCTAATTAGTGTTAGAGGGGGGTTTAGGGCCTAATGACTAACGGAGTTTAACGCCGTTAGTCATTAAGGGTAAGTGGATGTATTTTTTGAAACGTGGAGGGTATATGGTGAATTTGAAAAGTTGAAAGGGTATATGGTGCAAAAAAAAAATTGTCAGGGGTATATGGTGAAAAAACCGTTAAAGATATTAATGTCCAAAGAAGAGTGTTGGAGTGCGTGAAAAAACAAATGGTGCATGTATTGTGAAACGGAGGAATTATATATTTATTTGCGAGTAAGGTGTTTGAGAATTGAGAGTAAGATGGAGGAAAAAGGGATTCCTATTTTTAATTACTATGGACCTATTTGGCAATTAGAGTTTAGCTCTCAGTGGCTAGTTATTCGCATTAGTTTGTTAATAGTTAGTTAGTTGTATTAACTGGTTTGACTAGCTGTTTGTATTAGTTGTTTGTGTGAAAGTGTTTGGTAGATAGTTGTTAGTTGATTGGTACTTTATTAGGTGAAATGACCAATAATGATATTGGAATAATTTATCGGTAGAGTTTTTTTTGGTTAATTTGACCAACTTTATGGTATAGTATTAATCATTACACAACTAAATTCACAAACCTTTCTTTCAAAAAGCTCCTACTAGTAACTTTTCCATAATTTGTTTTTTGGACTCAAACCTCTCTTCCAATCCTCTCTCAAGCAAACGGATTAGAGATTTGGACTAGCCAAACCTCTCTTTTTACCCCAAAACTCCATCAACCAAACACCCCCATATTTTTTCTGTATTTTTTAAGGAATGTTAAGTGTCTAATTAATGGTTGATTATTATTTGAAAAGTGGAGTATGTTATTAATTAGCAATATTAAGTAGTAATTAGTGGTTGATTATTTTTTGTAAAATAAGTAACAGTTACTACAATATTATAATTTTGGTCATACAAGACTAACAATAATAATAATGATACAAATTATCCTTAAATAACTAGAGATGACACGTTTTCATTCCTAACTATTATTTGGGCTCGGGCGTTGCCCCGGGTGGTATTTTTTTTTAACTTGATATGTATTTTTTCCATTCACATTAAAATATAATTAAGAAAAAAAAGGTACAAATATAATAATGTGGACATTTAAAGCATGATTAAAATGTTGGTTGAGATGGTATTGTGTTATCTGCTATGTAATAAGAAAAGAAGTCACGGGTTCAAATCTTGTTGCAAGTCAATTTACTTATGTGGCGTGTATACGTTGTCAGACACGCCTTCTAATATATTAGTATAGATAGATAATGAAAGATATTACTACTATGTAATTAATTTATAATTATCAATTAATTGATCCATTTGAGATATACTTCAGTTTATAGTTATTATTAATAATAATTTCTTTATTGATAATTTTATATTTTTTAATGGATAAACTGTTGTAGAACCATATAAGAAGTTCCAATTAGGTCTAATAAGTTATAATCGGGTTCAATGAGTTTCGGTCAGTGCCTAAAAAGTTCCAATAATAAGGTCCAATAAGTTCAAAGGTTTTTAGGTGAACAGAACACACCCTTATTTGACTTATTTATTTTATTGTTGCCTTGTTGGTAGTGTTTTTTTTTCCTATTAAAATTAGCCAAATGTAGGGCATCAACTTTTTCAAGTAAGAATGTGGGATGATGTTTATTTATTATTGTTGGCATTTCAATAAAAAAAATAGAAATAATATAAAATTGGTGGGACCATGCAATTTTAGGAATTATATCAATTAATGGTAGTGTTTTTTTTCTATTAAAATTAGCGAAATGTAGGGCCTTAACTTTTTCAAGTAAGAATGTGGGATGATGTTTATTTATTATTGTTGGTATTTCAATAAAAAAAATAGGGATAACATAAAATTGGTGGGACCATGCAATTTTAGGAATTATATCAATTAATGGTAGTGTTTTTTTTCTATTAAAATTAGCGAAATGTAGGGCCTCAACTTTTTCAAGTAAGAATGTGGGATGATGTTTATTTATTATTGTTGGTATTTCAATAAAAAAATAGAAATAATATAAAATTGGTGGGACCATGCAATTTTAGGAATTATATCAATTAATGTGGGCAAATGACAATAGAAAATGTATCGATTAATATTAATATAGGACGGCGAAAGTAATAAAATAGTAATTCAAAACTTAAGATAATGAAGTTAACAATTTAGATGATCTCACTTAACCAAAGTTCATTTGGTCCATTTGACATAAAACAAGCTTTTGATAGAACACAACCGGCTTTTTTTTTCTCTTTTTTTTAGGGAACTAGTTCACTTTGTTAGAAAGCACCGTATATTTATTTTGTAAGTTATTTATTTGGTTAACTTGTTCAATTTTTTGTGGTTCAATGTTTATGTACCAAAATGTTCAATATATTATCACATTCTCAAGTTCACTTTTTTTAGGGAACAGGTTCACTTTTTGGAGTAGAGGTTCAATATTTTGAAATGAAAGTTCAGGTACTCACTATAAAAACATATAATGTACTTCTTAGTAATCCCGTTGCATCTGTTATGCATATGTTAATAGAGAAAGTGCTCAAATAAAGTTAATATATGAATAGTTAAAAGTCAAAAAAAAAATTGCAAAGCCGTTTGAAGCGAAAAAAGTATTCTGCAAGGATGAAATTTACTTGATTGATGATCATCACTATAACTTCATTTTACAATTGTAAACTTTACTCAAAGAGAAACCTACTATCCTCATAGTAGTGATAACAAACTAGTAGTAGTAGATCCTTTTTATTCAAGTAGAGTTATGCCTATGCGCCAGAATCATTCAACTGGGACTGGTTGCATTTGCTCAGCTTCTTCCCTCAGCTCCTTGAACAGGGCAGAAGACAGATATCGCTCTCCAAAACTCGGGTGAATGGTCTATGATCAAGAAAGTAACATAATCTTTATAAGACAACTAACTAAGATCCACAATAGTCAATTGATAGTGTAATAATTGTCACATTGAAAGTGTAATATGAACTATTAACGGGGCAACTAAATCTGAAAGGAGCCAGTAGTACATAATATGAATAAAGAGGAGAGCGATTTCTTACCACAATGAGTTTGCCTTTGTTTTCCGGTCTCTTAGCAAGTTCAAGGGCAGCAACTGTGTTAGCTCCTGATGATATCCCAACCTACATATTCAATGAACGCAAAATTAAAAATTACTGCTACATACACGAAAATGATCTATTTTAGAGACGTTGAACTTGTAAGCTCCGAAATAGCATGCTGTTGATACCACACCAACTCATTCATCAAGGACTGCTTATTTACATATTGATTTAAACAACAATTTTATTAAGATTAGCTAGTTTTATAATATTGTGATGCAAAGATGATCAAAAGTCTAGTACACCAGCATAATTTCTTCTTACCATAAGTCCTTCCTTCAATGCCAACTGCCTGGCCATCTTTATTGCATCATCACTTTTAACCTGTTATGAAATTTTCAGAATTTGAGCCGTATATACAAGTGTACAAGTAGTGGGAAAGAACAGCTTATCAAGAGAAATTTCACCTCAAGAACTGCTTCCATTACATCCATGTCTAAAATTTCTGGTTTAAATCCAACTCCATTTCCGGTAATAAGGTGAGGACCTATTACAATCAATATATAAGAAGTTCAGCAAGAGCAATTTATCTTTAACTGAAAACACTAAAAACACTTAGCAATAGTAGTATTATTTTATCGTTTCTTGTATTTAGATTTTAAATTGTTATAAACTAAAAAAGAGTTCTGGAAACCAAAAGTAGTTTTGAGTTCTTTGTTTACAGTTTTCAGAATAAACATGATTATAAGTATGAATAGTTTTAGGTTAATTATTCAACCTATATCATATGACTTTCCAAATCACACTCCATCAATTGTAAACTGGCAGTGGTACTGAATGTGCCCTTTGGTTTCTGCAATACTGCATAACTTACCTGGTTTGCCTCCATTGAGTATGTTGCTTTCAGCTGGTTCAACTCCATAAATCTATACATAAGTAAAAATGAATCACATTAGGAAAAAAATAACTGCGTAACATGTAACTACGCATGTACTATTCAAAGCAGTTGACTTGAAAGACATAATACCTTGACATTAGGATTTTGAGATTTAAGATATTGTCCAACACCAGACACAGTACCCCCACTTCCGATTCCCATGACGAAGATGTCCACTTTCCCTTGAGTATCCTCCCATATTTCAGGACCCGTCGTTTCAAAGTGAACCTGTTTTTCAGACATTAGCCAACAATTTATCCTGTCCCAACAATAAGGACTTTGTACCAATTTAACAAAGATAGTATATGGTAATAAATGAGTTCTCCAGCAAGGGAAAGCATACGTTCATGTGATTACTATTTGACAGGTTCATGACTAATCTATCCATATAACTGTGTAGTTAATAACACAGTTGCTAATTCACAAAGAATATCTCAAAACACAATTTTTTTTAGATGCATTCCAATTTTGTGGATGATTGTAACGAGTGCAAGAGAAGAGAGGACCTGAGTATTAGCAGGATTAGAAAATTGTTGAAGCATGAAACCATCAGGGGTGGAGTCCAGAAGCTGGTAAGCCTTTTTTACAGTTCCCCCCATTCCTTTGTCAGGGTCAGTGAGAATAAGCTCAGCACCAAAAGCCCTCATAGTCACCCTTCGCTCCATGCTAGTGTATGATGGCATTGTCAACACCATTTTGTACCCCTTCATTGCAGCCATGAATGCCATGCTTATTCCCATGTTTCCTGATGTGGGTTCGATCAACACCGTCTGGTCATAAAAAAAAACAGGTTCCATTTATTCATGCAAAAACTCAATTGGAGAAAACTCCGATTCACCAAACAAATTTTTAAAATTGACAGTAAGTACTGTGTTTATCTTACCTTTCCTGGAGAAATTAGTCCCTTTTTCTCGGCATCTTCTAGCATGGCCATTGCAGGTCTACATCAGTTAATAACAGTTAGCACTTAGCAGATAGTATCAGATTTACTGCAAACTGCCTCACAAAGAAGTGTTGTAACTTAATCAAGGATAAATACCTGTCCTTGACACTAGAAGTAGGCTGCATCATCTCCTGCTTGACGGCTATGTATGCTCCACATCCCTCAGTAACTTTGTTTAGAAAAACTAGGGGAGTCCTCCCAATAAGCTGTAATATTATGTCTCAAAAATCAATCTAACTTTCATCTTCTGCCATTTTCTGTACCACATTTCATATATCCTTGCAAGGACCTTGTACAATGGTTTATGAACATGTAAATGTACTTGCAGAATCTAAAATAAGATGTTTGTACTACATCAACACCAGATAATAACATAATGGACCCCCCCCAAAAGGAGTCCCACCAGATATGGAGTATCATCCAACTTTGTTCAACAACAAACAAGCCAAAAAAGTGGTTATGCCCAAATACTTTACACAACCGCCGCCATTTAGGGAATAAATCAAGGTAAATTTCATCACATAATCCTTTAATAAATCTCAATTTTTAATCATTAGCCTAATGTCTCATTTGTAAAGAAAATACGGGAAACTAACTGCCTGTATGATAGGCTGTAATAACAAATGATAAATTAATGGCTATACACTTACATCTTAATTTGTAGTGATCTATCCCAAATTCATGATAGTACAACTTCATCCTAATAGTTTTTATTCTCCTCCTCATTACGATTTTAGTGATGGTGTTGAGTGATAATGGAAATTTATGAAGAAAAAGTGATATTTGGGTGGTAAGCATTACCATGAGTATTGGCATAATACTTTTCCACACAAAATTACATGTAGACCCATTATCATTATCACCATCTATTACTGATTACCAAACAGAATGGACATATAAAATACATTTCCTAGTTATGTGGTCCCCACCACAGTTCAATATGGCTGGTGGACTTCTGTGGGAGCTATCCTTATCTAGAAACAGAAGACCCAAATGAGTTGAAAGACTGATGAGAACTCTACACCTCAGAATATTCTCCCTCTTTTATTTCACTCTTTTAACTACATTTATTTTTATTTTTTAATGATAAGGAGAAGACTGGTTTAAAAGTTCTCAACCCGCACATTGTTTTTGTCTAGCATTTGCGGGCCATACACTTGAGAGTAGGGGAGAAAGGTAAGGAAATCCCTACATCCAACTCTCCAAGTACCTCAGTTGAGCGGATTCTACTTTGTGACCTTAAAGTTACAAAGCGAATCCCCAACCAACTACACCAAGCAACCTTGGTTTTTAGACTACATTTAAAGAGCTAACATGTACTCAAATTAATCCATCAACTATTTTAAGGGTCTCTAAATCAATCTAATTAATCATATCATAATAAAGAATCATCAAGCAATATTCCATAATTACATAGCAAAAATTACAAGAAACATGATACTATCTGCTAAATGTACTCATCAATTAATATTACTTTTGAAGAATAAATGTCATATAAGCAAATGATTAAACTTTAAACAAAAACTCACTTGAGAAACATGGGTTTTGATTGTAGGAGGAAAGGAAGAGAAAGCAGAATCAGCAACAGTTTGTGAAGCATCAGAACTGCTAGAGAAGCATCTAACTGCTCTTTTGAAGATCTGAGAGTTTGTTCTTGATCTTCTCATTATGAAGCTAGACACAGTTGCCATAACTCTTTCAGTTCACCTATAATTATAAAGAGAGAGAAAGAAGAAAAGGTGTTATTAGCTTACTATAGCTAGTAGCTAGTAGCTAGCAATGCATTTTTATAAGCTTTTTTTGCATGTGTAATGTGTATATATTTATAAAGTATGGTTGGTAGAAAGAGAAATTTCAAGTGTGGTAGAATAATTTTTTGTCTTTTGGGCTGAATGAGGGGTTAGTTTATTGATGATGCAGTGTTATTCTAGTATTTGCACAGCATGTGGAAGGGAGGAGGTATTATTGTCCCTCTTTGTCGTCATGTTATCCCAAATCCCAATAGTCACCAGTAGTGCCTGGATACTTTGCACTCTAAAAGTTGGCTATTTTTCTCATGTTAACTTCATAAAAAGATCTAGGTACACACAGACATACAGTGGAACTAGAAATGAATCTAGAGATTTTGACAATCCTGGTACTATTTTACTTTTCACAATGTCTCACCCAACTTACGGACGATTAGTAGTAGACTAGTAGTTACGATCTACTGTCCCTTACTTATGAATTACTCCCTCCGTTCCAATTGCAACACTTGTTTTTGACACGGAGATTTAGGAGGGATTTAAAAGTGAAATATTGTATATTTCAGTTTATTGTACTGATGTAAATACTATGAGGACAAGATGTAAGAAGAGTCGTAGAGACAAAAAGTCAAAAATATATCTACACAATCTACTGGAGTAAAACAAACATAATTTTGAAAACATGGACAAGAGCAATAAAGCTTTCAATAGACTTTTCTTAAAAGAAGTTTCAGTTGGACATTTCATGAGTTAGTAGTATGGAAGATTTTTCTTTCTAGAAGTGTACATATCACTAATTAAAGATTTTGTTAAAAGTCTACAGAACGTCTTTATTTGATTTATAAACTTTCTAGAAAATAGGTCATCTATATTGCTTCATTCTCAACGACTTATTTTAAAAGCATTAGAGTTTGATTTATTCTCATATAATTTTCTTAGGATAAATATTCAACACTTCAAATGAGCTTTCTTTCATGTAGCTAAAATGAGAATTAGTGTTATGTTGCAAATATGTGATCATTGAGCTATAGTCCATTTTCGAGTCGTACAATAACTACATGATTCATGCACGAACGGTTCAAAAAGTAAATTGGGTCCATAAATAAAGGGTCCATCCGGTAGCTTGATTGGTACAAGACCGCCCTAGGCCACGCTTCGCGGCTAGCACAACAACTTGGTTGAGTTAGCTGAGCTATTCGCTAACTCAGTCCGGTGGCCACCTTTACCTCCCTAGTAGGGATGGCAACGGGTCGGACTTGGACCGGATTATGCATAATCCGACTCCGACCCTACAAGAAGTCGGATTTTAAATTTGAGTCCGACTCCGACTCTGAAAATTCGACTCCGATCCGACTTAAAATCCGAACATCCGACTCCGACCCGACTTAAAATCCGCACATCCGACTTAAAATCCGAACATCCGACTCCGAATCCGATCTGACTTATTTTTCCACCCATTTTTTATAATAGAAAAGTCTTCTATAATACAATAATCTAATCATTACAATTTTTTCTAATAATCATATGAAAATCTTATATAGTACAAATAATCTAAATATTACTATTATTTTTAACAATCATTTCTTCAATGTGAAAATCTTATATAATACAATTGGCTGAAAGTTGAAGTTAGGTTATACATAAATAATACATTAACATAAATCAGAAAAAAGGATTAATTCACTTAAAGTCGGAGTCGGATTCGGATGTCGGATTATTTTATGAGATCCGACTCCGACCCTCCTCCGACTCGGAGTCGGACTTTTTTAACGGAGTCGGATTCGGATTATTTTTTTGTCGGAGTCGACTCGGATTTTTTCCTTCGGTTCGGAGCGGAGTAGGGTCGGATCCGGACTGGATTGTCATCCCTACTCCCTAGTCTCTCTTATACAATGTACGAAACCTAGTCAACCTACACCCCCCAGCATTAAGAATAAGATCTACAATCACTACGTCTATTAATATTAGAACGCAGAACTATCAACTGGACACCTAAGTACCTAACCAAAGCGTAACATTTTTCACTTGAAATATAGCCATGAGTGACTAACCAAATCAAAACCTATAAATAAGCCCAAATTTACCAATTTTCACTCGTACAATAGCCATGACTAACCAAATCAAATACACTCTCTCTACCTTCCTCTTCCTCACTATACTCTTCACTCATCACACCACCACCCATTTTCCCAGATTTGCCAATGCTGGAAAAATTCACATCCCCGACGACCTCGACGACGTAATCGATGACGAGGAAGACGATGATTGGAAGAATTGGGGAAAGAAAAACCCAAACCCGTCACCCGAATTCGACTTAAATCCGTCTGATCTGGACAAAATGGACCCTTCCCAGATCCAAGCTGAGTTGATGAAGCATCATACAGGTCCCGTTTTTGGGTTTGTTAAGCTCAGATTAGGCGTCCACAGAACCCCGGTATCTTCAACTTTTTGGCTTAATTTCATTTCATTTCTCTTCTTTGGGTTTTTGTTGTTCTGCAATATATCAATGTGTATGGTTCTTGATTTATTCTATGATATTTTGTTTTGATAATTTGGATTGCTAATGGTTCATTGGTTGCCTAGTTGAGAATCGCTAAATAGCTAATTGTTAGATATCTAAATGTATTGGGTGTAAAACCCGCCATTTTCTTTATTTCACATTTAGATGTCTAGCCTTTCTCTTTCGAGTTATAGGTGTTATGATTCTAATATACCAAACAAGTATAGAAACGAAAAAAATTCTAACAAATGTGCAAATTCCATTTTTGTGTGAGTATTTATTTTGAGAATCTTTATTAAAGCTTCCAAAATGAGGGCAAGTTGGCTGGCTAGGCTTAGATAGGAAAATTTTCTGACATGAAACTATGGAGAAGTAATTTAAGGTAGCCTTCATTTTTAGTACATAAACAAAGTGAGAATTTGACCCCTCTACCAGATTGGATAATTTGTTTTGATTCCAAAACTGCCCCTTTTAGCTAGAAATACCTCTAAATCGGCTCTAATTGCCTCTTGATTCGAGGTAAGTCTTGACCAATATGTGGGAATGGATCATTTGATTTAACCGTGGGAGGTTTTTATTCCAAACCTCCCCGCCTAACCCAAATCGTGTGTCCCACAATTTGTGTATCATTTGTTGTCATTGAAAATTGTCCAAACCTGGAATGTGCTTGGGAAATAATCTTATGTTGATACTGTTATTATTCAAGTTAATCTATACCTATCTATTATAATTCGATCCGACCATGGTTCTATGGTTGGTATTGAGCTTCAATCATCTATTGACTTTTCCGGAATCGGATTTATCAGGATAAGGTCTCTGAGACAGCCATGAAATGGAGCAAAGTATCTAAAACGGGAGGTTTGGAGGTCAAGTTTATGGGGGTGGATCTTAGCACGGTCATGTTCACCATGGAAGCAGGCCAAAATATGGATGAGGTATGTGTCCTTCACTAGTACATTTTGGTTGTCATTAATCAGAACATGAATCTCGTTTCAGATTTTATTTGGCACTTCCCTCATTTTAATTTCCATTTTGTACCCTTGACAAGAAGTGGTGAAAATTGATTGTAATTGTTATCTCAAGTGAAAATTGAATATTACAATTTTGGATCTCTGTAAATTGGGTTGTTGGAAAATTTCCCAAAAACATTTCTGAATTACTCGTTCTAATCACAAAAAACTTGTTGATTTTGCCTTAGTTGTAGTTTTTGAATGAGATAGGTCACTTTAAGCACTTTAGGAGACCAGGGTAGCCTTGCCTAGGTCAAACAAACTGTGTATTAGCCATGATCAGTCCTTATTTGAAATTATTTACCTTCCTGAATAAGTGAAAATAAGGTGAGTAGAACAGAGCCTTACCTATGATTATGTAGCTATTGCGACTCTTCCTTGTTTTTTTTTCAGCTTAAGGACTTCATATTGGAGCAGCCGGATGCATATGAAGTCAAGATCGGGGACAACGTTTATCGCAGATCTGGAGATCCTCCAATTGAGGAGGTTATTGAGATGCTGCAAAAGGAGACGGATGATAAAAGTCCTGTTCCCGGGGAGCATGAGAAGGATGAACTATAGCAGCAAAGCCATAATACCCACCACTATCCGATGATCTTCTTGGCTTAACTCCGAACGAATATCTACTAGCACCTATCAAAAAAACCTAAACCTAGCTTGTAATTTTACTCCTAATTACTGTGTTTTAACTTTCAGATGGACTAGTGCAATGCATATAAATGACTTCCGTTTATCAGTTCTTGTAACTATTTTATTTTCTGCAAGTCCAAACAACCCCTTGGCTTCAGTTTGCTTAGGAGTACTACAATGATAAAGAAAGCGTCAAAATAACTCCAGAAACTCAGGCTAAGCTCCACTGCTGTGGTAGCTGCACAGTGATATAAGCATCACAGCCAGCTATGTAATTAGATATTACAACAAAACATGTAATTGGTAAATTCTTGTGTAGTACTTTTAAGAATATGTCTACAAGAATAATTCTGGACTTCTAAGTGTTTTGCGCAAGTAGAAATGCTGAGCACAATTGCACGAAAGAAGACAATGGGTAACTACATTCAAACAAATTGTGAATCTATTTTAGCTTCTTACTGAATTCAGACAGTTCAAGCACACGAATCCTTGGGATAGTTGCTGCTTCTTCCCTTTCTTTCTTGGTGTTATAACCCCAGTCACCTGGTCAAAAAAGCATGATAAAGCAATAATTAGATGTGGACTATGATTAAGCATAGGACTTAAGTAACAGATAAAGCAAACAAACAACGATTAATATATACCCATACATCTGCAAAGAACAAAGATCGACTGCTTTACCTAGATACAAGTTCCAACCGTCCAACTCTGGCTCCTTGATGACATTTTTCAGAGTAGCAAGTCGGTCCTCTACAAAGCTGTACATCATTTGGTTAGAATGTCAGGCGAGACTTTGAACAGTGGAGATCTAACAAATACAGCAATACAGCATGTAGCTTAAAATCAATATAGTGGTTGCTAAACACGTCTTGCTAGTCGTGTATACATGAGAGCAGGATAAAGATCTTACTGTAGAGCAAGTCCCTGATGTTCTGGTAGTTTCTGAAGCATCTTGAGCACCTCCACCTTCGGGCTGAGTTTTCAAGTTAAAAATGAGACTTAGTAAAAATTCTTTAGAGCCCTCTTTAAAAAGTCTCAGCTAGACCTCCTATGACATGCTTGCAGAGTCCAGACAATGTGAACTTACCCAGTCCCAAGTCCATAAATTCTTTCAGGTGGTATAGTCACACCAGCAAGCTCACGCAGTAGTGCATCTGCAAATCGGCTCTGATTAGGGACAACATAAAGCACATAGACAAGTAAGCAAGTCATAAGAGAAATAAGTTAGTTGAAAGGCGAAAGACACAATTTTCAACAGGCATTGACATTTGACTACTATAAAATCATACTACATAAGGTAAACTAAAATATTTGTTATTCTCTTTACACATTCCATCATCCTATTTCATTCATAACTTGCTGCTTCACCCTTATTTTATGTTAATTACTCAACAGGGTAGGAAGTACCTGTTTTGTGGTAACTATGTATATCTTTGAGCTTGTAAATCTCAGAGCATCTGAAACCCCAGGATACAGTCTGCAGGTAATATAAAATTTTCAGAAAATTATATGTATTGCAAGTGAGAATCTCATAAATCGATTAATATTATGACTAGCTCGCATATAATCCTCCGAATGGTCCAGATGAGAATGCTGGCTTGCCTCAAGCACATGAGCTTCCACACATGGGTTTAGAAGCAACAAAAGATCATGATCAAAGAAAAGCCTTGAAAAGAATCAGAAATTTGTCATTACTAACCATTGCCTAAGCTCCTAGTTATCTTCTTTAAGCATATATACTGTTGAATACTGAATATGCTGATAGGATAAATAAATTGTGACTTGTAAATTACTTCATTCAAATCTACACGCCCTATTGATAGTGGGACAAAACCATGCATCTTATCCATTTGAGGTCAAAGCGATAGACTTAACATTCTTAATGACAATTTGGCCCATTCCACAAATTTTAGGATGAACAATCAGCAGAAGAATGGAGATGATAGAGTAAAGTAAGATCTCCTACAAGACTAAAACCCTTTATCCATCAACTTCGATCCATTTGCACTATTATGCAACAGTTTTTTGTCTGTTATATGGAGGAGGGATCAGGGCTACATAAAGCATACTAATTCATATAGACTACATAAATAAGCTATGACAGAGAAAGATTTCGCTATTTTCTTGCTGAGTTTCTTTTTTCTTTTTAGTTGGGGAAGGGAGGGTTCAAGGGTTGAAACAAAATATTTCATTGTGTGAACATTATGTATCCTGATCATGGTGGAGATGGAAATCACCTATTTGCACCAATCCATGTAGCCAGATCATTCTCAATCCATTCATCCCTGATCTTCCCAAAAAGATCTATTAGGACCTCTCTGTTCTTCTCATCCCATTCCTCCATTATGACTGCTTTCAGCTTCGGCCAGTTTTCAAGTATGCCTTCAATGGTGAGCCCTTCTGCAACCTTATCAATTGGAGACAATAGAATCGTACAGATTATAAGAATGATGATTGCCAAGATACAGCTGGAACAGTGAATAACCTGAGCACTTACTGAAGATTTACGGAGGGAAGGAATCCTAATCTCCAACAGCAACCTCACAAGCAACAAATTTTCATACCCCGTTTCAACCACAGGTCGCACCTGCAACAATAGCATCAAACTTCATGCTGCACTTTTCACTTAATTAGCAAATGCCCTAACAGAAAGAAGACTAAACTATTACAACATGAAGCTTTTCTCACTATTGGAAGATATACTTCGTTCAAGCTGAAAGCTGATGCAAAACCAAAAAGCGAACACCAGTCTCGTGTAAACAATAGAAAGAAGAGGCTTTATTATTGACAGACAATCTGCTGTCTTAAATTGTCGTATGAAGCCGACCCATATTTAAATCCTTTGCACACAAGTATTGTCTTAATTAGTACTTAAAGTGAACGTTGTATGACTCAATTTCAGGTTAAAAGTACGAGGGTGGGTATTTGACGCATTGTCAGAGGAGATAGGAGGGAGCGGAAATTATTACTCTATATGGAGTAGGAAAACCTATTTTCCCTATTAGGGAATGATATTACCTTCCTTAACTACTTGTTTAACAGCTTGTCTACTTTAATAGTTTTTACTAACGCTTACACATGGCCCTTCAGAGGAATAAGTCACTAAAAAGTTCCTACACTTTGCAAGCAAATAACTTTAGATAGAGCTATAGATGTTAAAAATTAAGAGATTTGAAGATGATGTAAGGAACTTCCAAGCTAATCCATCCAAAAAAGTAAGACTTGGTGGTATAAATGAATGTGCGAGTCCTTAACATGCGAATTCCTCATGTTAAGTGACAACAACATATAAGGGTTCAAGAAGCATGAGAAGGAAGCAAGTATCTATAACACAACTCGCAATAAATCCCAGTAATTTCTGGATTTGCATCAGCAGTATAGCATTATATTGAGTAGCTAAAACATCATCGCTTCAGACGCCTCACTATTAATTAGTGACAGACGGTCTCAATGAAAACATGCTCTTCAGATAATGGAGTATCCAGCCTTAACCCTCGAAGATTGAACAGATATACCACTTTCAATGTTTCTCCTCACAAGTCATCACAAAATATTAGTCTCACTCTCTCCTCCAAGCACATCCATGAACTACATTTAGCAGTCTCTTTTTACAGGGGAAGTTACACTCAACGACATGAACTTCAGTCTTTAGCCCAAGTGCACTCATTAACACGAACTTGCTACTCTTACAAAAATGACTCAAACTTAAGAATATTGGACAATTATTAGCACGGTGGTCCCTATAGCTGAGAGAAACTGTATTGAACTGATATTAAGGGGAGGGTAATTTAGGTATTTTCTGGATTAGTAGCTTGAGGAATTGTTAGTTTGATGCCTTGAATCTCGTCAAACGGAGGTTTCGCAGGCCCGCCCGGTCAGGTCGGGCAGATTCACCCGACCGGACGGGGTCGCTCGTCTTCAACAGGCTCTTAAGGCAAGGCGCCCGATCAGGTCGGGCGGGCACGCCGATCGAGCGTCCTTCGCGAATCACGATCGGGTGAACAGCGCCCGATCGTGCCCGAGACATCAACACGCTTGAAGAAATTGACCGCCCGATCGGGCGGCTGGGTTTTTTACGCGGCTTGGCGATTTCCGAATTGGATTCTCTTTTAGAGTTTTATGCAGGGTTCCTTATGTTATAAAAGGCCCATTTGGTGTTCATTATTTTGACACAACTTATGAAACACTTTTAGCCTCTAGAATTTAGGACTCCTTGTATTAATCTCTCTGTTTTTCTCATCATAGTGAAGAAGTTCGAATCCCCCACCTATGGACGTATGTCCATTTTGACCGAACCACGTAAATCCTTGTGTTCTTTTGTTTATCTTCTTTATTGCTTTTCTCATCCTTATTATTTCATTGATTTTGTTCCGCATTAATCAAACAACAACACCCCGTTTCCTAACAGGAATAAGCTAGAAGGTTAGTGGGAAAGAAACTCTATAAATAGAGGAAATTAGGGAGAAAGTGTAAGTTCTATTGACTATCAATCTAGAAATAATAGCAAACAAAAATAGAACAACAAATAACAAAGCAAGAAAGAACACACAAGAACTTTTACGTGGAAACCCAAGAACTGGGAGAAAAACCACGAATCTGCACTAGGAATCGATGAATGTTCAAGAAAGGTTACAAAAGCTCTCTAAGATCTCTCTCTAACTTTTCCTCTCTCTAATCTGTGAATAATGATGAATAATACATTAATGACGAATTAGGGCATCTATTTATACTCCTTCTTCGAGAAAACGCGTTTTAGATTCAAAACCGCACAAAACGCACCCCCGCCCGATCGGGTCGGGCGACCCACGCCCGATCGGGCACTTAAAGCCTTCTCATTACTCGTCTCGGGCCCGACCGGGCGAGACACGCCCGCGTCGGAATTCCGGTGGTCTCGCCCGATCGGGCGAAGTGGCCCGATGCCATCGGGCGATGCACAAATACACGTTGCTGACAATTTTGATGCGGGCCCGATCGGGCTCCCTCGCCCGACCCGATCGGGCGAAGCCTCAGACTACGTAAAACAGTCATAACTTTCTCGTTTCTCAGCGGAATTGGGCATATGACCTATCGTTGGAAAGCTCTTGAAACAAGCTATCACCTCCAATTTGAATCACATCAAAATCATTTATAGAGGTAGAGATATGTGCATTCAAAGTCAGTCTTATGCCCCATATGATGTTTTCCCTTTACGCAACCTCATCTCCACACCCATACACCTCCATGAGCTCCATATGATGCCATATACCCAACAATCTCCCACTTGGAGATAGGTGTAAGTGAAGAAAACTTCATACCTTCATCATCCTCTCATTCATCTCAACTCCTACACACAACTCCCACTGCAAAAGCAATCTCTAGTCGTGTCCAAACCATGGCATACCTCAAGCATCCCATGACAACACATCTCCTCTATACCAAGGAAACTGACATTGAAGTTTGCACCAACTCCAATACAAAAGACATCAAAGTCTACACCGACTTTGATTCTTAATAACTAACCTCCAAAACATTGCACCATCACTCCATGAACCTACACACCCTACTACCTCGGAGGTCGGATCACCTTAGAGACAAGCACAACCAAATGAAGATCCCTTCCTCTGCAACTAAGGAAGATAACCACTTCCTCTCCAACCAAAGAAGCACATTGAAGTCTCATCCAACTTCAATAAAACAAATTACCACCTAAGCCAAAGAAGCTTCTCATTGTTCTAAAAGCAAACTCACATTGCTCCCACTCGAACAATACACCCTTTGTTCCACTTAGGATTTTCGGCACATCATGCTTGTGTGCCACCCTTCACCTTGTGCGCTTACCGGTCAATTTGCCACCGGGATACCGCTTCACCGCGGTTCTCATCCCTTGGCCCACTATCGATAGATTCCCGACCAAACGACACCTTACATGAAGTTTCCACCCCAATTCCGGCCCCTTTTCATGTGCTCCCTATGGTGTAAAGTGTTCCATTTCGTGTCCCTCGAGCTATGACCATAGCTCCCTTGACAATCTTGCAAGAACCACCATCAAACACAACCTTGTAACCCGATATAGCAAGTTGGGCTACCGATATCAAGCTTTTCTTCAACCTTGGGATAAACTTGACATTCTTCAACTCCAAAGAGCCACCATGAGTGAGTTTCACACTCACATCACCTTTCCCCATGACTTCCTTTGCCTTGCCATCCGCAAGATAGACCTTTTCAAGTTTTCCTGGATTTGAAATTCAGAAACAACTCCTTGCATGGTGAGGAATGATGAGAAGAACCCGAATCCAAGACCCATGATCCCGAGCACCCAACCGTCTCTTCCCGGATCATCCATGCTTACCATCAAAGCATCGGAATCGTACCCGAAATCAAGTTAGTTGATGCATCTTCTTCATCATCACTTTCTTGAACCTTTTTCTTCCCTTTCCCATTCACTCTCTTAGGACAATCTTTCTTTAAATGTCCTTCATTACCACACCCCCAACAAGTAACACTAGCCTTGCCTTTTGACTTACTCCGGTCCCCCCTTGACTCCGATTTTCCCTGAAAATTCCTCCCTTTTCCCCTCCTACTACCCTCAAGATCGTATGCTCCAGATGAATCTCCACTCTCCTTCCTTCGAATGCTCTCACTCAAAATCGGATCACTGACAACATCATAAACCAATTTCTCTTTACCGAGGAATTACTAACAACGATTACAACGGTTTCCCAGCACGGTAGGTAAGGAGGACAACAAAATAAGGGCTTTCACTTCATCCTCAAAGACAATATTAACCGAAGATAATCGACTTATTATTGAATTAAATTCATTAATATGTTCAAGAGCTAGAACTACCATTATTCATCTCTAAATCAAATAAACGGCGCATCAGATATACCTTATTCATTGCCGAGGGCTTCTCATACATATCTGACAGTGCTTTAATTAATTCCGCCGTTGTTTTGATATCCTTGACATTGAACGCCACAGTCCTAGCCAATGTCAATCGCACCACCGCTAGTGCCTGCCGATCGAGTACCTTCCACTTAGCCTCTTCAATGTCATCTGGCTTTGTAGACAGAGGCTGATACAGATTCTTTTAATATAAGATGTCTTCTATTTGCATCTTCCAATATCCAAAATCTGTTCCATCAAACTTCTCAATTCTAATCTTTGCATCCTCCATTGTTAATTATTCTAGATCTAGACAATAAACCAACCTGGCTCTTGATACCACTTGTAAGTTCTATTGACTATCAATCTAGAAATAATAGCAAACAATAATAGAACAACAAATAACAAAGCAAGAAAGAACACACAAGAACTTTTACGTAGAAACCCAAGAACTGGGAGAAAAACCACGAATCTGCACTAGGAATCGATGAATGTTCAAGAAAGGTTACAAAAGCTCTCTAAGATCTCTCTCTAACTTTTCCTCTTTAGAATCAAAACCGCACAAAACGCACCCCCGCCCGATCGGGTCGGGCGACCCACGCCCGATCGGGCACTTAAAGCCTTCTCATTACTCGTCTCGGGCCCGACCGGGCGTCGAAATTCGGTACCTCGCCTGATCGGGCGATGCACAAATACACGCTGCTGACAATTTTGATGCGGGCCCGATCGGGCTCCCTCGCCCGACCCGATCGGGCGAAGCCTCAGACTACGTAAAACAGTCATAACTTTCTCGTTTCTCAGCGGAATTGGGCATATGACCTATCGTTGGAAAGCTCTTGAAACAAGCTATCACCTCCAATTTGAATCACATCACAATCATTTATAGAGGTAGAGATATGTGCATTCAAAATCAGCCTTATGCCCCATATGATGTTTTCCCTTTACGCAACCTCATCTCCACACCCATACACCTCCATGAGCTCCATATGATGCCATATACCCAACAGAAAGAAGGGAAGTTGAATATTGAGTAGTATTTTGGGTGAACTTTTAAGAGTTCAATGGGAGAGAACAAGCCTCTTGAAAGCTTCTAATCACTATCTTTATTTTACTGTTTTTCACAACATCATCAATCAAATTCCATTTTACTCCATAATCTTCATCTCTAATCTGCCTATAAGATGTTAGTTCATTACAGAAAGAGCCTAGAACAAGAAGCACAACGGTCACTGACAGTGGCAACTCTATCTTCAATCAACTTTTTCGTTCCGACTTCTCCAAGCTGTGGTTAGTGGTTAGTGGTTAGTGGTTAGTGGTTACCACTTACCATGGTGCTACTAATTGTCAAAAATTGCCATGTTTGACGTATTTAAATTTCATTGTAAGAGTGTCATGTTGGTTTCAATGATTACAGCTGGGCCAACGTTGTTGTCACTACTGTAACTTGTGATCACCCCTTATCTAATTCATCATTACTTTCATCCTAAATTATAATCATAATCCAAATACTAAAACACGGAATCTTAAAGTAGAAAGTATTCATAAAATCAATTTGCCAAGGTTTAACATATCCTAACCATTTCAATCAACAAATAAAATTCTTGGAGATAAGCACAGAGATGAAAGGAATAGTCTATAAAATCAATTTAATATAATGAGAGAAAGAGAGATGGTTAGATACACACAGTATGCATTTGGTCAACAATCCAGTCTTCAGTGGCTGAATCAACGCCGTTGAATAGACTCGGCCATCTAACCTTGGCAGCCTGATTAAACAAAAAAAAAAGGGCTAAAATCTGAATATGAATTAAAGTGGAATTTTGAATTCTGAAAGAAGGTGAAGAGAGAGAAAAAGGTACCTTGACAGCAGAAAGGGAGCTCTCGCCACAACTATCGCATAAAATACCATCGAAATCGAGGGCGTATAAGTCCCCCATTTCCACCCTCTTGTCTCTCCTTTCCTCTATTTTGGTACTATCAAGATGCGCAGCTACTTCATCACCCGCCACTCACTAATCAACATAACAACAAACAAGCTAGAGGACTAGTCCTTCTCTTCTTGTGATAATAGTGATAAAACCTTGCAAAAGATACTATTCCCTCCGTCCCGTATTATAGTGCCTCTTTCCTTATAGGGTGTCCCAAAATATAATGCTTGTTTCTACTTAAATACAACATTTATGCCCAAAATACCCTCATTGATATTTTTTTTTCCCCATTATATCCTCATTGATTCCACATAAACTCAACCACACATTAATGATTTGGAATCTATTGACTCTCTTACCCAGGCAATATTACCCGTTCCAACCCCACTGCATTTACCCCATTTTACCGTTACTTCCTCTCTCCTCTCTTCATTTTCTCTGTTCACACACCAAGAACATCCCCAAATTCTCTCTGTTCATATGGAAACCCTATTTTTTTGCGTTTTCTCTCTCTAAAAATGCATGAATGTCTTAAATTTGGCTCTAGTTTTCGGTGCAAAATTTGTTCATTTCTTGTTCAGATCTGTTTCAATCAATTAAATTCGGGTAAGGTATGAAGAATTCTCAATTTTTCGATGATCAAGTTGTGCTCACCATTTCAGATACAGAGGTATGTTTGTTTTTTACCAAAAAAAAGTTTTCAACCTTGTTTCGTATTCCAAACATATTTAAAGCCTACAAGATCTCTTTTTTTTCAGATCTGATTTTAGGGTTTCAACTTTTTCAATTGAAATTTCTCAGATCTGATAACAATACTTCCATATTTCGATTTTCTAAAACAAAAAACGCTTTTTGTTACTCACTTTTAAAATGAGTTACGGATTTGAACATACTTCCAAAGATGATGACCCAAGTGATACTTACTCATGTTCTGATTATCCAAATTGCGATTTGGGGCCGGATTGTCAAGGGATTCATAGCTACAGTGCTAGGTATCTTGAAAATGATACAAGTACTGAGGTGGTTGGTTCTGTATTTATAGTGGTTAGAACCCAACAGTCTTCAGTTTATGGAGGGAAAAACGAATCTTTTTTCTGCCTTGTTTTTGGATTAAGGGATTAATCCATGTACTCTCAATTCTTGTAATCCTATTGGTTGAAGAAAAAAAATAAAGCAACATCATTGGTCAGTTTATGTTTATTTGGATTAAAGGAGTAATCCATGTACTCTCAATTCTTGTAATCCTATTGGTTGAAAAAAAATTGAAGCAATATCATTGGTTAGTTTATGTTTATTTGGATTGGTGTATAGTGTTAAACATATTTTAGCCTTTGGTTGAGTTGTATTAATGTAAACCAGCTAACAAAAAGAAGAAAAACTCTTCAAATTCTCGGCTGAACTTGTAATCAGCAATATCCAATCTTTTTCCTTTTTTTTTTAAACAAATGCATTAATACAGTTGCAATTAACTTTGCAATGCAAGAGTTCCATTACTATAGATTCTATTCATCTTAAGAACCGCGTAAAAACGGAATCAGGCACTATAATATGGGACGGAGGGAGTATATGTTAGAAGTAACTCATTAACTAACCGTCTATTTGCCTCCTGTATTTACTAAACACCGGACGTGTTTTTTCTATACTATATTATTAAGGAAAATGTTATAGGTAGCCCTAAGGGCTACATATAAGCATTAAATGCATTTCCTGAAATAGTATTATTTACAGAATTAATGACATAATCACACGTTAATAGATATAACTAATGCTTATTTAATGCTTAATATTTCTATTTTTAACTTCTTATATGTAGCCCTATATAATATTTTCCTATTAATCTTCTTTCTCCCTCCCTCCTCTACTTCTTCTTCCTCTTTTCTAGCCATTGGGTAATTTGTCAATTTGTGTGCCGAAAGGAGTGAGGTTTGATGTACGCTAAAGATTTATCCGACTTAAGTAGTTTGTTGTAGTAATTATTAGTTGTCTCGGCAGTGGTTAGTAGTTAGTACCATATGTTAGCTGCCAAAAGTATTTCTACAACATTTAGTGAACCGGTAAAGCTAGTTGTTGGTTTAACAAAATAAACAAAAGTTAGCTAAATATTATCTTCAAAACCTACTTTAACCCCAAAACTATATGTTCACTTTTCCAAAACACTTATTCAACCACTGAAAGCTATTTTTCAAAAAATACTGAAATTTTAATTAAGTGCAAAAAATACTTCAAAAGCGGTTGTAAAAAACGCTCTAAATTTATTATTTTGACATATTAATCCCTAACAATTAACTTATGATATGATAGGCTACTGTTGTTAAAAATAATTAGGATTTGTTCGAGAAAAGTAATTGTTGTGATAGTTGTTAACTGTTGTGCTAGTTTTTAGTTGTTAGAGTTTAGATGTCAAAATTGTCTGAACTACAGTGTCTCCTCAAAAACTACCTCAATCCCAAAAGGTATTTTTTGTTCCTTTTCTCAAAGCACTACTCAAACTACTAAAACATAGTTAAGACAATTTTTATTAGCACTATTTTTCATCATTAGTGGTATTTAACCAAAACTCTAAAAACTAGTTCAAAAGCTATTGTCCATGCGGCTCATAATCAACTATCGTGACTGTTAATGAAATGATACCACAACAACTACTTCTGCATTAGAGGATAATATTTCGTACATCATATCCTATGATCTATCATCATTATTGAGTTACGTCATCCATTTTGAGCAGTTGTACCCAAATAACTTGACACGTTTGCCAATGCATGACTTTTGAATTTTGCATATGCATGATTCATGAATCATTATTGTAAAAAGTTGGTTTTATAAAAACACTTAATGAAACGAAACTAACAACATCATGTAATTAAATGATTATGTTTTTTCCCCTCACATAGACATAATACAAGAAGGTCACAATAGAGAGCGTAAAATAGTGTCAAAAGTCGATACAATTATTAAAAAACAAAGTGTTATTATTAGCATCAAAATATGATTGATTATTATCAATATTATTTTTTTAGAATTGAGTAGTATTACAAAAATGATTTTAATCATTGCTGGAGTAGTTTTATCTTAATCTCTTAACCGTACATTCTTCTCTCTCCTTGCACGCAAACGCATCATATCATTCATAGTCCTCCACTCCCGATACTAGGTCACTCCGGTACCCCTTTCCACTACGTGACAAACACTTACCGACGAAAACCGGTCAAAAACGACAGATTACAAACTCCAAATCCCATTTCCACCGGTTCTCCCGGTTTTCCTTTATCTCTATCATATTTTCCTTTTACTTATTACAACATCTCCCAAATTATTCGTATTTCCCAAAAGTCAGTTTCTATCTACTTATTTTCCCCCTTTTTTTCTCCGGCGATCATCTTCGATCTCACCGATTTCTCTGTGAGTTCATGTTTTCTCTCTCTGTTTTCATCATCTTTAGTTAAGATCGAATGATATTTTACACTTCATAAGTTCATATGAATTTTCTCGCTGATTAATTTTCCGATTTTTATTCGTGCAAAATTTTGTTGTTTTATCTGCGGATTATTTGTTGTTATCTGATTTGTTCACGATTTGCGTATTTTAGTTGCTTAGGTTTCCGATTTTCTGGAATTTTTTGCATGTTCTTTTACGGATTTCTGTTGATTTTTGGATGTTATAGTGAATTTTTGTCTCTTTGATTGATTGTTGCATTGAACAAATTTGTAGAAAAAATTTATTTTGATTGAAGTTTGCTAATTGTTGTTAATATTAAATTTTCATCTTGCATCAAATTTTGATTGATAGTTGCTTGAAATATATGATATGAGATGGCGATTATCTGTCGCAATTGTATCACTGATGGTTATTCCTAAACTATTTGTTGACCGTTGTATGAAATTTGAGCTATGAATATCGCTGTGTGCCTTTTACAGTGTTGAGTAAACTTCAACTATTATCGGCGGAACACTTTTTTTTTCCCTGTGAACCTCTGAGCAAAACTTGATGTTGCACCTTAATTTTTTTACTAATAATATCTGCATCTTATTGATTAGTGAAGACTGTGCTTAATTAGAGCTAATCGATTGATGGTTATTAATGTTTTGGCATTGAGGAGGATGATCATTGCTAAGGGACTAAGGGAGAAATATTGTACAATGTGACTCTGCAGTTTGGTTTTTTTACTAATTTTGCTTATGACACATGATTTTGGTTTGGCACCATGAGGTTTTTTGTATTGGAGGCTTGGAGCACCATGAGATAATAGGATTAGCTGTATAGGTGGTGAGCTATCCTCTCACTTGATGACAACAACAAATGTGGATGGATTTATTCTTTAATGGAGCTGGGAGAATCTTTTATATGATTGTAATTTGTGAATAATGTTTTTGGAGATTTTGATCTATGTCATTCTGACAGAAGTGTAAAAGATGAAAGATAGTTTGGTTAACTAAGTAGTTGAAAGATTTGGGTTATATGTCTTTGTTTTTGTCAAAGAGGACCCTTTGCAGATTGAAAATTTATTAGACGGGGTTTATGATGCATGCAATTATGTTGTGCATGGTTGAAACTTCAAAGTGTTATTCTTGACCTCTTCTGTTTTATTGATTTTCTTTTTTCTTTTGGTTTTTCTGATCCTGAGATAATCTGATATTTAAGATGGCTGATAATGAGGACGTAGAGGAGACCACCTCTCGTGGGAATGAACAGGAAGTTCCTAAGATGGCCGACAATGAAGAGGGAGAGGAAGCCACAACACGTGGAAATGAATGGGAAGTTGTGTCCCTAACAGCTTCTACTTACGCCGCAGCTCCTGGTCCTAGGGGAGATGAATCAATTCACGAGGAGAAGGATCCTTCTTTAAGTGAAGATTATGAAGCAGAAACTTCTAGAGCTCTTTTTATGTCTGGCCACTTTGTCTTTCCTCCAAGTCAGCATGAAAATTTACCCATAGAACTTGAAAACTTAGAAACTTCCAAAGGAGTTAAAGACGATGAGCCTGCTGGTGGAATGAATGTGGCTAAAGAGAGTAAAGCTGAGCAGAAGGAAGAAGAGAACTGGAAGATAGAAGGATTGAATGTGCCGGAGGAGTTTCCTGGAATTCCATTACTTGAAGACAAGGGCAATAGGATCCTATCAATTCATGGTCCAGGATTTGATGAAGCAACAACTCTACATGGGTTGGATGTTGATGGCAAAGAACAAGATGTGTATGGAGCTGCTAAATTTAGTTCATTTCACAGTGAAACAGAAATTGGTGGATCACCGGCTTATGATGAAAGTGTTGATCTTGCTGAACCGTCTGACTATTGTTTAGATCCATCATCTTTTAGATCCAAGCCTCCCAAATCTAGAGAAGAAGATGAAATTGATGACTCTGAGCTCCCTTGTGGGGCCTGGTGGAAAAGAAGAGTGGTCTCTTTGTGTGCTCAAGTGAAAGATACAAGTGCTTTTTGGTCCATTTTTGTTGCCGCGGCTGTAATGGGTCTCGTCATTCTTGGGCAACGGTTCCAACAAGAGAGGTGGGAGGTTTTGCATCGGAGGTGGCAGCTCAGCATTGGCGATGAGGTATCGTTTGTTGTTCTTTCTTTTAGGTTGGGATATTATCAGTGATAGATCTGGCGTTTATTTCTTTCTTGATATGTGTAAGACTGTGTGTAGAAATGAATTCACACATAGTTGTTGTCCTGAAACAATAGTCCGGAGTGCTACCAGAGAACCAACTCAAGCAAATAATTGTTCATTCCCATAAGGCCATTTAGGAAATAAGAGTTGTTACATGGAGAAAACATTCATCATGAGAGACAGTTTCCAGGATAAAGATCAACAGCTATGTAATCTTTTATGGATACAAAAGCAGCAGATGAGTATCGTTTTGAAGCGGAGAAGATTAATTTAGGCACAGTGACTACAGGCATAAAAGATTCTAAACGCAGAACTCTATCCAAACAAAGCGTCAACACGTGCAGAGTTTGATTGGGGAAAGATCCTATTAGGCCTTTCTAACTGTGTAACCAGGTATCTTAGAGTAGTCATGGGACACAATCTACAAACTGCAACTGTTAGTGTGCTGGTTGCACAGGGACGAAGCTAAGTTTGCAGTGAGTAATCCAGTGACAATGCATCTCCTTGCAAGCACCTTTGGTGGCAGCAAATTATCACTGATTACTGTTGAGTCTTTGTAGTGATGATATATTATAAGTATTGAGTTTCATCCTGCTTTTGTGGAAGTTCTGACTTGCTGTGGGACTTTAGCCTTCTAAACAGAACTGGAAATTAGTTGGGGTGCAGGGTACTATAATGCTGTAAATTGAATGGGGTTATTTAAGAGTTTTAGTACTGACCTCATATCTTTACTGATGGAACATAAATAAGGGCCGGGACCTGATAAACAAACTTCCTAGGGTTTGCTAACACTTCTTAGTCATGCCTTTGAAGACTCTGCTTGCTGATAATCGCTGTGCAATTGAGAGTTAGGTCCCTGTGAGATCCACCACATACTCTTTTACCAATAATAGAGTGACCAGAAATCTGAGTATCTTTACTAGCTCACATGCATGACCCTAATAAGGTGTTCTCTCTGCTTCCTTCTACTGGGTTTAAAGGAAATCCTCATACTTCCTGGAACATTTTAGCCACAGCAACTGGGATTGTATAAAGGATAAGAGGTACGAAGGAATGCTAGAAAGCCAGGACTGTATAACTGAATTTTACCCCTTGGGGGAAAAGAGCACTCTTGTAAACGTCCAGCCTCCTCGCAATTTTCGTTGCAAAAGGGTCCAATAACTCAATAAGCACTCTTCTGAGTTTTTAAGGAAGCCTGAGATGAGTCAAAGGAAGACACTGAATACTGGATCTGGCAAGAGATGAAAGCACCAAGATGAAAAATGGAACTTTTGCCAGTATCCATGTGAAGAAGATTAAAGAGCATTATTATTTCTTGATTAATCAGGTGATATAACATAGAATCATTAATTAAGTGTGCAAATCATTACCTCTCCCCAACCCACAGGAAACCAGCTATATGAAATGAAATTTAATAGGAAAATCAGCTTCTGCAGCTGGTAACTGGTATTATACTGTTATACATTGGCACTCAAGTTCAATTGGAACTTAAGTTCCTGCATTTCCTCTTATTTTGCATTTCCTCTTATTTTGACAATAATCTCATTGGTAAATATCATAGGAACTGTGGTGTTGATATAATTCAAGATCTATATTGACAAAATTCTAGTATGTGCAATTGGTGTCCATGAGTGTTTCACAAGGGTTTATGCTCTACATAGTTGGTTTGTCCCTTATCTTTTTTTATCCTTCTCCTTGTATTCTTTGTGTTGTGGTTGGTGGTAATACAAAAACAACAACGGTGGCATTGCATTCATCCTAATTGATTGGGTTGGCTCCATGGGTCAAGACTTATCTTTGGTGCTTTGATTTGAACTGATGAAAAGAGATCGTGAACGCCTCTTGTCTGTTGCTATGTCTTAAAGTTCCAACTCTATCCCCATATTATCTGAACTCTGAACCATTAGCGAATCGTTTTTCATGACCTGGGGGGAGGGGTAAAAAAGTGTTGTTTATGCTAAAAATAGAGGTTGGACACAGATTGCTAACAGACATGCTTGATTGTGTAGTGCATTTATGATAGATATGTAAGGGGTAGTTAGTGCAACATGCATCCTTAGGCTATGAAAGTTCAAAAACCTTGCAACCTGCTTACGTGGAAATCATTTTCTATCTTCAATTTCACTTTAGGCACAAAAACATGTTTATGACTGCTCTCCGTTCTGTATTCTTTCATCCTGACTCCTGAGGTCATTTTTGTTTTTTCAGTTAAAGATAGCAGTGCAATATCATTTGTCAAATTTCATTGCAATGACCAACATCTTAATTGCTTGACCTTGTAAATCACTTGTATGGAGAATGTATATCTTTTTACTCTTGATTTAGATAATATATGTAAAACTCTCTTTGCAGAAATCGGGAAGGATCTTGTCACGCCTGAAAGATATGCTTGTTGGAGGAAGTCGCCGTAGTACATATATCACTGCTGCCTGTGCTGACCATTAAGATGATGATGAAAAATTCACTATTGTGTTGAGAAAAAAGTGAGATATACAACAGAACCCTGGTAGATCGATGTTTGGAGAACGATGATTCAGATGATATTCTCATGGAGCTAATTCCAATAGCTTTTAATACTTTTGTTTGCTTCGCTTGGTTGTATTGTTAATATTGGTAGCTGGACTTTGCTTATGGCTCCCTAAAATGGCCTCGCTTGGCCCTTGCTTAATGAGATTAGAAGTGTCCAAACTTGGCCTAATTGCAAAGTTCTAATTACTTGGTTAACGTTCTGTTCATTATGGCTAAAGCTTGTATAGTTTTAATTTGTGCGGTCGATTGTGCAATTGTCATTTTGAATTTTGCCTTGTATAATCTGTTCATTGGACGTGTTTTGCCATTTACACTTTGTTTAGATAGCAATTATGGAGAGAAATGAGAGGGACTATGGGGAGAAGGGGAAGGAAAGATATGGGAGAAAAGAGTGTAGTGGTATTTTCCTTCCATATCTTTCTAGCATTGGGAAGACTTGGTTTCATTTAGAAGGCAAGGAAAATGAATCTTTCCGATCTTTTTTTCTTTCCCCTTCTCCCATGTTATGTCCACACAAGAATGAGAGGATCCCTCCCTTTTCTTCCAAATTCTCTTATGTAAACGCACTTAGTGATGATCCGGTTACTTTTTTTAGGATTTAGGTGGAACTAACTTTTAAATTTTACTTTCTTTCTCAAATTTTCTTAATAGTTACATATTGGCACATCGGTTTTGAGTTCAAGTTTATTTGTGAGCTGGATTTTTCTCTCCTTCACGTCTCACATTATAAGGGTCAGACATGGTAGGTTGTCTAGTTAATGGTTAGTCTAGATTTTTTTTTGAAGATTTTTTAGAAATTGTACATAGATTTAGTCGTGAGTACTGTAGCGAAATGATTTTTCAATGCAAAATTGGCTGATGTCTATCATTTCAAAGCCAAATCTATGTTCCTTAATGACCTTAAGATTAAAAATTGAAGATGAAAATGAGGAGACTCTTGAAATTGTGATGGCATGTTATTGTAACATTGATTTTTACTCATCATTCTCAACATTAAATGTTAATTATTGACTTTCAACCTATAAATACCCTCAAATTAATACAATAATTCAATTAGTATGTTTAAGATTAGCCCAACCATTGGAGTGAGTAGCTAAAATTTCATTTGCTAGCCAATGTAGATTAACTAAGCCATTTTGCGTGACCTAAAGCTGTGGGCCCATGTGGGAATTTTGGTAAACAATTTATATATTATTCTCTACAAAAAAACTATCTTACTTCAAGTGGGACCCACCCAACCAGCAAGTTTTACAAGTATCTTGGGTAATCATTGTGAGATTTTGGCTTAAAGTTGAGTTAGCTAGAAAAACTTAGGTGACACTCTAAGCCAACTTCCATTTTGCTTAAAGTTGAGTTAACTAGAAAAACCTAGGGGAATTCCAAACGCACCCTTAAAATCCTCAACTTTCAATTAATTTCACAGCTCTTTTTTTTTGTAAATTCCAAAACTTAAGATTGAAGAATGTATTAAGAAATTAACTGAAAGTTGAGGCTTTTAGAGGTGTGTTTGGCTGAGGGGTGTTAAGAAAGAGAAAGGGTTCCTAACTTGTGTTTTCCTTACTTGTTTTTTCTATTCCCTTTACTTATTTTTCAGTTTAGAATTACCCCTCCTCGCCTTAGATTGATTCGTTACACCCCCAAAGTTTTAAATTCCCCCAAATCCCTCTAGCCTCTACACCATAACCACAAGTAACTGACCACCACCACCACCACCACCTCGAACACCAAGCTTACCCCCACACCACACTCAAGCCACAACTCACCCTAACCCCCGCAACTCCACCCGCCGAAACCCCTAAACCGAAACTCCGAGTACCACCTTTACCCATCTAAGCCCTCGAAGTCACCACCATTACCGCTGAAACCCTACCTCACCCTTCGAAAAATGGGTAATGAAGAATCGCCGCAATCTACTAGAAGAACAACAAGATCTTTAGCTTCTGCTAGTACTCAAACACCCAGAAAAAGCATCACTTATAAACCAACAATTAAAGATCTTATATATAAAAATGATAAACCTTTAAGCTTAGATGATCTTCTTTCTAGTTTCCCTGGTAGAAATAATGAAATTACTGAGGTTTTATGTCATGTGGGTCCCTTGAATTCTCCTATGTTTCCACTGTTTATCTATGGTGGTGCTTCCACTGGAAAAACTAGCATCATTCTTGAGGTTTTTCGACATTTGAAGCGCCCATTCGTGTATTCGAGCTGTGTTACATGTTATAGTCCTAGGATTTTGTTTGAGTCCATCTTGAATAAGTTGGCCTTTCATGTAAGGGTTGAGGAAAATGATTATTTGAGTGTTAAGAAGTGTGACAAGCCTTCTGATTTCGCTAACTTTGTTCGAGAAGCATTGGTGAATGTTTTGGACATTTTGAAGGGGAAATCTGAGAGAATGAGTGGAAAAAGAGTGTGTAAGGATGATTTAGGGAAGATGATTTACTTGATTTTCGACGATTTTGAGCATGTTCGAGAATGGGATAAAAGCTCTACTGTATTGCCTTTTTTGTTTGGTCTCTATCGTATGTTGGGTTTGCCTGAAGTTGGTATTATCTTCATTAGTAAAGTGTCTCCTGATGCTTACTATTCAAATTCTGGTCACATAGAACCTATCCCTTTATATTTCCCTGGATATACAGAGCAGGATCTTCGTCAAATTTTCATGCACAAACAATCGAAACCCGAGCAAATGTCGAATTTTCTTGAGTAAGTGTATCTCTTGTGACTTGTGAGTTTAAATACTGTTGAAGTTTTTGCTATGTTTCAACGAGAATTTTTATCATACAACCGGTTGTAACATGATCATGGAGTCGTGTGGACACCCAATGCTATTTTTACTTTCGTTCTTCATTTAAAACCTCCAAATGAGCATAATCAAATAATAGGTAGAGTTTCAAATGAACAAATAAGCAAAAAAAATTCTTTGGGTGTACCATGAGCATGGTACACCCGGGTGTATGGTGAATGCACTCATGTTTCAACTTTTGCAGCATTTCACTGAAGCCTTTCTCTAGAGTTACGAGACAAGTTGATGAATTATCTATTGCATTACGTCCACTGTACGAGAAGTACTGCGAGCCCTTGAATGATCCAAGGTCTAACTTTTGCTGGGAAACCACACAGAAAAGAGAAGATGCAAAGAGAAAACTTTTTAGTCATCTTGTGCCACATATTCGTCCTTCCCTCAATGAAGTATTCAGAATTTCATCTCTTGAGGTAGAAGCTAAAGCTGATAAAGCGAAGGGGAGGGCGAATGCGAAGAAATTGGCAGTTCCTGATGAAGAGTTGGATTTCCACATGTCTATTTCAGCAAAATATCTTCTTATTTCAGCATTTCTTGCTTCAAGAAACCCTGCTACTCTTGATGCATCATTGTTTGATTCAACTGGAGGTCCTTCTAATGGCAAAAAGAAGAGAAAGTAAGTTTCTTTATACTATTGAATTAGCAGTTCATTATGCAGGCTTTGTCTTATTTGAGTTAACACTCCCAATTGCCACTTGCCAGTGGCACATTTTCTCTTATCAGTCATCATACTCAATGTTGGTTGCTAGCATGTATGTCGTCTGTGTTTATATCGTCAGACTGTCAGTTGATGGTTTCGTGCCCAAAACTCTAAAACTTGATTGTCTTTCTGATGTATAACGTTCTGCCATGAAAATTTGGCAAAATTTTCATGTATGCTTGTATCAGTATATCATACTCAATGTTGGTTTTAGTAATATTTTTTTCCCCGAAGGCGAACTCCCAGCTCCCTTTATTGTTTTCCTTGTGGAAGTATGATGTATATTCCCATTTTAGTGGCACTTGCTTGGTTTTCTCTTATATTTTATGGTTCTTTAGGTGTTCTGAATAGGCAATGGAGCAGAAGGAAATGGCGGAGCAGGAATTACTTATGAAGGGCCCTGGGACTTTCCCCTTGGAAAGGTTGTTAGCTATCTTTCAGTGCATCACATATGGGGAAGACAGTTCTGTTGACGAAGAGGTGCACAATGAGGACGACCCTCTGGGAAGTCAAGTAGCTCAAAATGACCTCACGTCTAATGTTCTCTTGCAAGTGTCTAGTCTATGTAACGCTAATTTTATAAGCAAAGGGGGAAGTTGTCCATTGGAGGGCTCAACTCGTTACAAGTCTACTGTATCTGAAGAATTGGCTCTGAAGGTGACTTCTAATGGGATTGAACAGATGCTCTTTCACTTGACATATTTATTTTATCTATATTTGTTAATTGTTTCTGATCTTTTGAAACTGCTCACAGGTTGCAAGGAGTCTCAAGTTTCCCCTTTCGAGATACTTGTATAGACGATGATATTGCGTTGTAGAAGCAGAAAGCCACTTTTCACTTGTAGAGTACAGATCAAAAATTGTTTTTGCTTTCTTGTATTGATGCCCACATCAGCAAGTTGTTGCATCTCAATGGTCATTGAGACAATTGACATAGGATTTACAAATCTGGAAGATCGTTTGTCCTCAACTCTGGACCGTAGCATAGAACGCAAGGTCAAAGTTTCTCTTTTGTTCTGAAGGAGTCTTCAATAATCAACTGGAGCAAACGCAGCAAATCTGAGGGGGTTTTGATCGACCATGAAGACTTACAGGCACACTTTCCGCACAAGAAAAAGCAATGCAAAATGGAAAGATGGGAAGCTAAAGGAGCTTTTAATTTGAAACCATCGTCGCCCTCACTCTTTCAAGGCGAAATCTCTCACTGATCTCTCAATGGCTAGGGCCATGGGAGTTGAAGTTGCTGATGATATATGATATAGCACCCATAACTCCAAAAAAAAGGAATGCAACAACTTCTGCACCCGAGCCTAGGGCTTGGAACCCTAAACGAAGCAAAAATGATCCAGAAGCAGCCAGCAGGTGGTGACTCGAACATGGAATTGCATTTTGCAATTATGGTTTCTCTTGATGATGGTTCTCCTTCCCGGGTTGTGATGATATCATGTCATGGAATGCTTTTATTTTTAGGGGTAGATGTTGTACAAAGTCTCTTAAGGAGCACCAATCCTACTAGTGTTTTAGGGGTAGATGCAGAAGGGACAAGGGGTGGATTAGCTGTTTTTTGTTGGGCCCCTTTTTCAGTTACAACAATCCGTACTAGTCGTCATTTTGTACTTTGTAAAATAGTTCCAAATAACGGTATTCACTTCCACGTGTTGTTTTTGTATGGGCACTGTGTCATAATTTGCGTCCACAGCTATGGAACGAAACTTTCGGCAATTCTTTCCCAACATACTGAATATCTTTTTTTTTTTTTTTTTTTTTTGTGGGGGGGGGGAGGTTTAAAGAAGGGGGGGGGGGGGGGGATCACTGATGTTTTCTTTTTTTAGATACTTAAATTTTTTATTTTTTGGGTCATCCCGATCATTGGAGATATTAACCAAGTGGACTAATATGAGGATAAAATAGGAGGGTCAGTACTAATAACAGGTTGGGAGGAATTTAATCATTGGAAAATTAGCCTACAACTTCAAGCTGTACCTTTTTTTGGACCCCGATTCACTTGGACCAATGGACGAGAGGGGAATAAGCTAATCATGAAAAGGCTAGATAGGGCCTATATAACCTCGGAATGGAATGATCGGTTTCCTTATACTCATATACGAAATTTTCCACTCCTTGTGTCAGACCATGCTCCCATTCTACTCCAAACAACCTTACCCACGGAAGGACAACACCGGCCCTACCAAATTGAGAATTGGTGTCTTAACTTTTCGGAAGTGTCCTCCATTGTGGTACAAAAACTCAATTTGAACATAGCAGGTTCCCCAATGTACCAATGGGCCCGGAAATTAGAACTAATACGCCTTTGTCTAAAAACTTGGTGTCTAAATAACAAACAAGAATGGGGCATTAATTGGAAAGCAATATCAAACAGGCTCCATCAGGATAGTTCTAAGATTTCCTCCCTAGCTGATGTCCACCTTGTGATAAACTAAGTCAAATGAACGCATGAATAACAAAGTCAAATGAACACACGTATCTCTGGCTATGAGCCAAATGAACATACGTACATCTTTGTTAGTATATGTTCATTGATATTTTGGTCTTTATTAGGGCTGGCAAACAGATCATGTTGTGTCATGTTCAGGTTCGGGTCAGACAACCCCCAAAACCGGACCTGATCTGTTTAAGAATCAGGTCAGAAAATCTAAACCTAACATGATATGCTAGTTTTTCAGGTTGACCCGATTTGTTTCGACCTAATTTTTTTGGACCAATTTGTTATTGGGTCAACCAACCTGATATGATCTAAAATTTTCAGGTTAACCCTGACCTGTTAACCTACTTACAACCTGTGTAAAAGGGCTACAAGCCCACAAATCATTTATACAATGTCTACAAACCCAAAACCACATGACATACCAAAGTTCAAGTGAAACTAAAATACTACAAAGTAACAAACAACCACCAAATAATTTAGTAATACAAATTTGCATTCTAAATCCCAAGATGAATGATGAGCACTTGCACCATAGTCGGAGCTTATTCCCACACTTAGACTTGGCATGTCTTCCAGCTTAAGCTTCAACACGGGCAGATTCACAGCTCCACATAAGTTCTGAAGTTGAGGGTCCATATTTGCCACAGTAGAAATAAACAAAGTTAATATTTAATTAACGATAATGAAACAATAAAGGTTGAGAAATAAGCAAGGTTAACCTTAATATTACAGTACTTCATAAAGATAAACATATTACAACATCACTTTACATCTTACTATGGTCAAACTTGATATAAAATCAAAGCAGAAACATAATGGAAAGGACTTAATATTTAAGTTAAACAGAAAAGCAAATAGATAGCACTTAAACAGATAGTAAAACAGTAACATGACTTAACATACATTACAATTTACATCACTATAACAGCAAAACACTAAATCCATAAAACATGAGTTAATGCATACTATAAAACAACAATTAACTAACAATTAGACTAATAACTAACAATTAATGGCTTTAATACTCGACATGGCTTAGCTTTAACAAGTTCCAATACTATGAACAATCAAAATTCAGAATTCAAGGAGTAGTAACAAGCATATATGCAAAGTGAATACTTCAATGAACCACCATAAATCAGAATACAAAAGCACAAATTAAAACAAAGAAACAAGCACAAACTGAAATTAGAATATAGGAACAGGGAAATGATTTCCAAACAGAAAAATTACAAAAAATTGAAATAACATACATGCAAATTGGATACAAATGAAGCAAGTAGAAAAGAAAAGAGATAAGAAATTATTTTACCTCAAGTCACTCAAAGTGATAAGCCATTGCACAAAGTCTCAAACTGAAACACAAATAAAGAAATAATTAAAATCAGAAATCCAAACCTAATAAACTTGCGTTTAAAAAAATTAAATAAATCCCTTACTCAACCGAAAGAAGTCAGAATCTAAGAATGTTGGTCTGAAATTATTATTTTTAATTTTCTTTAACAAATTTTATTAAGAGATTGAAGAGAGAATGAGAAATGTTGAGAGAGACGAGAGTGGTGGAATTTCAAGACAGTAACAGTGAGTTAGGACTTAGGGTTAGGTCACTTAGGTTTTCTTTTTACAATTTATACTCTTATCTTTTACGGAGCATTTGATTCATATGATTCTGGTATGAGGTATGAGTTTAGAATGGGCAAAACCCATACCTAGTGTTTACCTCAAACCCATAAGGTATGAGGTTTAGAAACCCATGGGGGAGGTGGGTTTGGCTCATACCAATACCTTTGGGTATTAAATAGAAGAAAAAATTTCATTCCCAAATTAAACCAAATACATGGTATTAGGTATCAAGTTCCAAACCTATACCACCTTGGTTTCATTATTGATTTCAAACCCATACCACTATATGAACCGAACGTCCCCTTAGGGATTTTAAGGTTATTGTTGACCTTTTGTTTATTAGGGCCATAATATATAGGCAAGCCCAAAACAGAAATAATTGGACATTTTGTTTTTCAGGTCAATTCAGGTTGGTTTCGAGTTGAAATTTTCAACCTTAACCTAACCAGTTTAATTTCAGGTCGGGTTCAGGTTGACCCATTTAAGTAATCAGGTTGGAAATCTCAATCCAAACCCGCTTATTTCAGGTTAGATTCGGGTTGGATTATCAGGTTGGGTTAGCTTTTGCCAAGACTAGTTTTTATGTTCATAACCTAGTGCTTAATATTCATCGTGCGCACCTTCCTTACCATACGAACGTGTGCACCTACTAATTTGCTAATTTGCACAAACCCTACCTTATAGAGTTACTAGCCTTATATGCACACGATGCGTGCGTTAATTTTAAAACTTGTTATTCTATTATACACTCTATTCGTATTATAGTTATGATTACACTTAAAATGTGAAAGATTAATAGTTAGATGAATTTAGATATATTAATTCGCTAATATAGAAAACTAACAAAGGTTATGAGTGATTTTTAATAATATTTTTTTGTGAGTGAATTTTGAACATAAAGAATATACATAATAAGTTGGTTTGACTGAATTATGGAATACCAAAGATAGTGAGTGTTCCATATTTTTTTAGGGGGACGTCATGTTTACCATTTTCTCTTATAAAAAAAAGGTCAAGATATTTTGTCCATTTACTTTTTTGATTGAAATATTTGATGCATATACCATTTTAAACTTGTTTAGAATGCCAGGTTGAAATGAGAAAGAGTCTAATTGTTTTCTTTTGAATTTTTTTTCATTTCAATAAATCATTAAGAGTAATTTAGTATTTTTAGACAGACCCCTTCCTTTATATAATAGAGATTTTAAAACTCCAAACATCACCCTCTCCCGATCCAAACCCCAATCTTATCCCATCTATCCCGTGGTTCTCTCAAAACCCCAAACCCCACTCAAAGCACTCTCTCTCCCCATCTATCCCGCGTCGCTGTGCCGTTGTTTTCTCTCTCTCCTTCGCTGCTGCTCTCGCCGCCGTGTTGCAGCCGCTGCTGGTATTGTTGGTGGTGCTCCTCGACCGGGGTCACTAGCTTTTTCTCTCTCCTCTCTTGCGTGCAACGCACATTTGCTGAAGGTGTTTCCAAAATTTGCAAACCCTAACAATAACTTTTTTTTTCCTTTTGTGAATTCCAAAACTTAAGATTGAAGAATGTATTATGAAATTAACTGAAAGTTGAGAATTTTAAGTGTTGAATCAACGTGCTGCTGCATTTGGGAATTTATAAGATTAGACAAACAAAAATGGGTAATGAAGAATCGCCGCAATCTACTAGAAGAACAACAAGATCTTTAGCTTCTGCTAGTACACAAACACCCAGAAAAAGCATCACTTATAAACCAACAATTAAAGATCTTATATATAAAAATGATAAACCTTTAAGCTTGGATGATCTTCTTTCTAGTTTCCCTGGTAGAAATAATGAAATTACTGAGGTTTTATGTCATGTGGGTCCCTTGAATTCTCCTATGTTTCCACTGTTTATCTATGGTGGTGCTTCCACTGGAAAAACTAGCATCATTCTTGAGGTTTTTCGACATTTGAAGCGCCCATTCGTGTATTCGAGCTGTGTTACATGTTATAGTCCTAGGATTTTGTTTGAGTCCATCTTGAATAAGTTGGCCTTTCATGTAAGGGTTGAGGAAAATGATTATTTGAGTGTTAAGAAGTGTGACAAACCCTCTGATTTCGCTAACTTTGTTCGAGAAGCGTTGGTGAATGTTTTGGACATTTTGAAGGGGAAATCTGAGAGAATGAGTGGAAAAAGAGTGTGTAAGGATGATTTAGGGAAGATGATTTACTTGATTTTCGACGATTTTGAGCATGTTCGAGAATGGGATAAAAGCTCTACTGTTTTGCCTTTTTTGTTTGGTCTCTATCGTATGTTGGGTTTGCCTGAAGTTGGTATTATCTTCATTAGTAAAGTGTCTCCTGATGCTTACTATTCAAATTCTGGTCACATAGAACCTATCCCTTTATATTTCCCTGGATATACAGAGCAGGATCTTCGTCAAATTTTCATGCACAAACAATCGAAACCCGAGCATTTTCTTGAGTAAGTATCTATTGTGACTTGTGAGTTTATATCCTGTTGAAGTTTTTGCTATGTTTCAACGGGAATTTTTATCATACATCCGGGTGTACCATGGTACACCCAATGCTATTTTTTTGCTTTACTCATTTGAAACCTGCAAATGAGCATAATCACGTAATAGGTAGAGTTTCAAATGAACAAATGAGCAAAAGAGCATGGTACACCCGTGTGTATGGTGGATGCACTTATGTTTCAACTTAGGGAATGATAAGGATGGTTTGCGCTTCTGTTCTTGTTTTGCAGTATTTCACTGAAACTTTTCTCTAAAGTTACGAGACAAGTTGATGAATTATCTGTTGCATTACGTCCACTGTATGAGAAGTATTGCGAGCCCTTGAATGATCCAAGGTCTAACTTTTACTGGGAAACCACACAGAACAGAGAAGATGCAAAGCAAAAACTTTATAGTCATCTTAAGCCACATATTTGTCCTTCTCTCAATGAAGTATTCAGAATTTCATCTCCTGAGGTAGAAGCTAAAGCTGATAAAGTGAAGGGGAGGGCGAGTGCGAAGAAATCGGGAGTTCCTGATGAAGAGTTGGATTTCCACATGTCTATTTCAGCAAAATATCTTCTTATTTCAGCATTTCTTGCTTCAAGAAACCCTGCTACTCTTGATGCATCATTGTTTGATTCAACTGGAGGTCCTTCTAATGGCAAAAAGAAGAGAAAGTAAGTTTCTTCATACTATTGAAATTAGCAGTTCATTATGCTGGTGTTGTCCTTTTGAGTGACACTCCCAATTGAAGTGACAGATCATCTTATGATGAAGGTTGGTCAGTGGCACATTTTCTCTTATCAGTCATCATACTCAATGTCGGTTGCTAGCATGTATGTCGTCTGTGTTTGTATTGTCAGACTGTCAGTTGATGAACCTTGTGCCCAAAACTCCAAAACTTGATTGTCTTTCTGATGTATAATATTCTGCCATGAAATTTTGGCAAAATTTTCATGTATGCTTGTATCAGTTTATCATATGTAATGTTGGTTTTACTAATATTTTTTCCCTGAAGGCGAACTCCCAGCTCCCTTTATTGTTTTCCTTGTGGAAGTATGATATATTTTCCCATTTTAGTGGCACTTGCTTGGTTTTCTTTTATATTTTTTTGGTTCTTTAGGTGTTCTGAGAAGGCAATGGAGCTGAAGGAAATGGCGGAGCAGGAATTACTTATGAAGGGCCCTGGGACTTTCCCCTTGGAAAGGTTGTTAGCTATCTTCCAGTGCATCACATATGGGGAAGACAGTTCTGTTGACGAAGAGGTGCACAATGAGGACGACCCTCTGGGAAGTCAAGTAGCTCAAAATGACCTCACTTCTAATGTTCTCTTGCAAGTGTCTAGTCTATGTAATGCTAATTTTATAGGCAAAGGGGGAAGTTGTCCGTTGGAGGGCTCAACTCGTTACAAGTCTACTGTATCTGAAGAATTGGCTCTGAAGGTGACTTCTAATGGGATTGAACAGATGTTCTTTCACTTGACATATTTATTTTATCTACGTTTGTTAATTGTTTCTGATCTTTTGAAACTGCTCACAGGTTGCAAGGAGCATCAAGTTTCCCCTTTCGAGATACTTGTATAGACGATGATATTGCGTTCTAGAAGCAGAAAGCCAGTTTTAACTTGTAGAGTACAGATCAAAAATTGTTTGTGCTTTCTTGTATTGATGCCCACTTGAGCAAGTTGTTGCATCTCAATGGTCATTGAAACAATTGACATAGGATTTACAAATCTGGAAGATCGTTTGTCCTCAACTCTGGACTGTAGCATAGAACGCAAGATTCGTAGCTGAAGGGTGATAATACACGAGTGGATCTACAGCTATATGTGTTCTGCTACAGCTAAATTTAAGCTCATGTAAATGATTGATTAGGTTTGGCTTCTGAAACTATTTATTGTACCTGCTTTCTTTTTTTGGTTGATTTACCAAGGTGCACACAGCACAAATCTGCTATGCGCACCCTCGCTTAGGCATCATGCACACTAACATCATTGTTTGATGTGTTAGTTGTGGGAAGATAAGTTATGGAGAGAGATCATGCAAAGTGATTGATTATTGATGAATGCTTCATAAAGTATTGCTCTTACATTCTGTAAGCATTGAAATCTTGTTACTTGAATCTTGAATCTTGAATCTTGAATCTTTGGTGTGGGAACAAATTGGAGCTTGAGCAGCCTAGTCAAAGTAAGCGAATCCAAAAATACACTGGACCAAGTCAATATAACCGAGGCCCATGTAGTGGTCCCAAAGCCCATGGAGGGTGTTGGATGGGGTGTTCTCTTTGTTGGGATTGGGTGGGTCCATAGAAGACTTGAATGCTAATTTAAATGGGTTCTAAATGCAAGTATACCTCAGCCAAATAGTGGAAGGGAAGTTGACCTAACTGTAATTGTACTGCTTTTCTTTCAACTACCTCTTCACCAACCATGAGTCTTGTATAATATGTAATGCAAAAGTATGGTCAACCCGAATTTCAAATACAACAACCTCTTTTATATGTGATTGTACTGAATTTTGTTCTATATATACTAGTTTTAATTGGAATTTTTTCACTAATATACAAAAATAAAATTTAGCATGTGAGACTGTTGATTGATCTCAATGTACATTTACAAAGTAATAATCAAAATTATAGTTAAAGTTGTGCTGGCAAACGTAAAAGTTAGAGGATTACATCTTTGCAACTAATAAAAAAGTAGGAAATAAACTATGACCGGATGACTTTTTTGTAAATTTGTGCCACTTAACTAGGTCTAGTTGTATATGATTCTTCAAAACAAAAACAAAAAGAACTAGTTGTATGCGGTATATCCTTCTCCATTTATAAGTTACCTCATAGGTTATAGTTGACTTTTCTTTCCCGTAATTGCCAATTTTAAGTGATTGATGATATGAAATAAGAAGATGACCCTACTGAACTGACACCTCGCACAAGTATAACCAGACAAGTATAACCAGGTCAGACTCCTTAGAGAGAGGGGGGAATGGGGATGGTAAGGGAAACCTCACACCAAAGAGCCCCTAGTGGGATTTGATCCCATGACCTTGAAGTCATGAGGCCAAACCTTTACCACTAGGTCAAGCCTTGCTTGGTATGCATCTTTCAATGTATAGTCATATGAGATCTTATTATATTTCTTTCAATGTATATTTTTTGAACATTAATTTTTTATAATTTTTACTTATTAATAATGAAAGATATTAATGTTTGAAATTATCCATCGACAAGCGTGAAAAACATACAATGGTGCAACTATTTCTAAACGGAGAAAATATTAGTTTTGGATCTAAATCTTGTTCTTTTCAGATCGACTTTCGAAACAAGTCCTCTAGAAGTAACTTTTGGCATGCTTTTCTCAACTTCCATATTGAAAACCTCTTTATGGACCCAATATATACGCACACATACAAGTTATACGGTGATGTCTTAAATCTTAATAGATTTAATTATGTAAAGCAATAGTCAACAACATCATTCAAAAACTTGTCAAACTAACCATACTTTAGGTAGGGACTAGGGTGTAAGACAGTTACATTAAACAGGCAACCTACCTATAAATGTGTTACTCCATATCAATGTGTGCTTTTCCACCAAGCTGGTATAGCGGTAAACCCAACTTTATTACAAAAATATAAACTAGGGCTAAGTTGTTATCATGCATTTGGACTCTGATTAATTTTCTTTTGGAAGGATCTACTCAGTTTGTCAGCAGGATGTTGAGTTTTTGGCAATTTCTTGCAAAGAATAATTTTGAATTTCTCCTATAGAAATTCTTGTGCTAAACAATATTATGGGCTGAGTTGCTCACCCAACCCTGACCTAGCTTCTCTTCTCTTCTTAAATTCATCTTCTACTCATGTTTTTTTTTCTTAATCACTACAGAATTAGAAATTACATCCTAAACCCAATTACAAGTTAAACTCAATTTTCTTGGCTATTTGCTTCTTATTATTTGTGCAACAGTATGAAAAAATGTATTATGGTCATCTTGAGGGAACTGTTATCAAACAACTAATGAAGTCATATGCTTCTTAACCTTAAATTGTGTATGTTGGAGATTTCATCACCCTCTCTCTCTTACTAGTTAGTAGTTAGTAGTATCTTCAATATTTCCAAACAAACATAATAGTTGTGGGCTAGTTTCTCAACTAATCACAATAAATTTTTCACTACATTGAATGCACCAACTTAAAAGCCCTGTTGTGTTAGGTGGAAATACATTTGACAGAGGAGAAGGGAAGCTTCATGTTGTGTTTGAGCCTTTGAGGTATGAAACTTAACTCTTTCCCTTTTAGAAAACTCCAAATAGTAAATGTTAGCATATGTATTCTCTCAAAACTTTGACTTTCACTATGCACTTATATTATTATACCCTTTCCGTCCCATAATATATTATGATAATATTTTGCCTACTTTATTTTTTATTAATTTATTTTCACTAAATTATCCTCAATTTTTACACAAACTTTCCACATTATTCCTACATTTTTTAAAATTATGCTATTTTCTTTGCACTATTCCAAGAAACTTTATTTTTTTTGATTTTTTTGAAGAAAAAAAATAAAGGTATGAATTGTTAATTTAATTGATGGAGTAAAAATAACTTTAATAAAGTTAAAGTCAAGGTTCTTTAGTTATCTTGTTTTAAAAAAAAGAAAAACAATTTATAAATAAAATGACACATTTGAAAGAATGAAATATTTGAAATAAAAAATAATTAGCAAAATAAATTAATAAATAAGAAAAATATTTTTTTTTCAACTAATATTTTTAAAAACACTATTTATATTATCTATAATTTCACAAAATTCTACATGATGGTATGAATTGTTAATTTATTGATGGAGTAAAAATAACTTTATAAAGTTAAAGTCAAGGTTCTTTAGTTATTTGAGAACAGAGAGATTAACACACTACCCTTAAATTTGGAAGAGTGAAATAGGTACAATAGCCTAGGGAAAAAATATTTCCTTTTCTTATACTAATATTCTTGTCATACAATTAACACCTAGTTAGTGTGAGCATATATGACAATATACACTTAGTTAATGTTATGTTTTTTTATGCTTATCTGTTCTTTTTGACATTATCATGTGTCAAAGGATCAAGTAAATCAAAAGTTTAAACTGATGGTTGAAGTTTCAGGAATAGTTTTATATACTTTATCACTAAGTTCTTTTAATATATGTCATTTTAATTATAAATTGTTAGATACTGTAAACTCTTTAAACTTGGAGTGATGTTTATTGATCATTATCTAGGTTACACAAGTGCCAGTCTTAATTGTGTTAGGAAACCTGGAGAGATAGGAATAATTATGCAGAAAATAATCAATCATATACAAAATTATATCCCTAAAATATAAATATATTCTATGTTATTCTAGTATGAACATTAGACCAACTACAAGAGGGGGGTGAATTGTAGTTGAGGGAAATTTTCAAATTATATTGCGGAATTAAAACAAACTAAAAGTAGAAAGAGACAAACACACAAGATTTTTACAAGGAAAACTTCCTAGGCCTAATAGGAAGAAAAACCTTGACCACGAGGGATTTTGACTCAAACTCTCTTTACTATAATAGGCCAAAAGACTCGATCTTGTACAACCTATTAATGGACGTTCTCTGTTCCTCTAAGAACTTGTTCCCAGTCACTCAGTTCCCCCTGAACTGATGACACTCACTTTGACTTCACTCGAAGTCTTCTCTCTTCATTCTTTGTTTCTCTCTCTTGATCACAAGGATATTCTCTAATTTTTCTCTCACCCAAACACTATGAATATTACAATGATAAGTATTGTAGGAGAAGAAGAAAATACAGAAAACTTTCTATGTAGAAGATAAACTTTGAATGCTAGAAAGTTATATCTATTTCGAACAAGTCTTTCTCCTTAAATAGCTGCTGCAAGTTATGAGCTTCAACTGATTTTTCACGTTCTCCCTCAAGCTAGAATTTAAGTCTTTCATGGCCCATGATCTTCAACCATAATCCCACGTTTGTAGCAACCAGATTAACTACTTCCACTATGCGTTGTAATGGGAAAATGCCCAGCATATTTATAGCAACGACACACTCTAACTTCCAACGCATGCATAGAGGTAGTTGGAGAACTTCACTCAGTTAGCTCCACTTTTTGTGCCACGGTTTTTCAAACAAAAACAACAGCAACAAATATCTAGTAACTTGAAGAACTTTTTATTCAAAGATTTCAAGTAACTAGAACATCAAACATACCATATGATAAAATTCAAAAGTGCATAAAAATAATATCTTAACTTAGATTAAATAATTAATCTTTCTCCACAAGATATAAAAATGTAAAAATAAACATTACATTATTTTTTGGATTTTACATTTTTCGCAAAATAAAAACTATATTATAACCTAAATATTTGGCATCATCAAAACATGGAATACAACATTCTCTATCATGAATTATTAGTATGTCGTTGTATGAAAATATGTTATACTTGTATAGTTTATATCATTTCATTATCGTATATTCTTTTACTTTTAAACTTCATGCGGTTTCACCTCGTGTGAGTAATAATATCAAATTTGTGCATAGTACTCCCATTCCTTATTCACAGTTCACTGTTACATTACCAAATTTACCACAAAAGAGTAAAGACAGTCACGAAACAACCCTATACAAATACAGCTATACTCCGTAGCTACAACGACTAACCTTAATTTTGTGACTCCATTGTATCACCACCTCTACTCTACCACCCTCCCATCTCCTTTTCCATTAATGTGGGTACAGAAAAATGGTTACTAGTTAGCACACTTCAAACTTCTCTTCAGATTAAAGTGGGTGAATTTATGAACTACAACTGGCCTTACTTATTGCTCTGTCTTTTATATTTATTACCTTCCCTTTCTTATATATTTTCTACTTCTTCATTCTCACTCACCTCATCTTTCCTTTTCTCTCTGTTCTTTCCCCTCTTTTTCTCTCACTTTTTTCTTACCATTTTCTCTTTCTTTCCTCATTTTCTTGCACTTTTATTTCCTCTTTGTTTTCAGGATTCTAACGAGCTAAGATGAAGGCGGCTTACTTGCTGAATTAAGTACCATTTTTGAAGATCAAAACCAACAAAAGGAGATGCAAATTTTGATGATCTTTTTTGGCCAAGTTCAGTGTTAGAAAAACACTGAAAATATCTTGTAAAAGTAGTGATTTTTTTTTGCAAGTAAACCCTCATTTTTCTGCTTTCGTCCACATTACGTAAACCCCATTATAAGATACTAGCACAAGAAATCATTTTGATAATGGATATTTTTGTGGGATTGCTATTATTAACTGCCGTTACATCTTACTTGCTATGGTTTACCTTCATGTCACGTTCACTTCGGGGTCCACGTGTTTGGGTTCTATTGGGTAGTTTACCCGGGTTGATCGAGAATTTTGAGAGAATGCATGATTGGATGGCGGATAATCTCAGCGCGTGTGGTGGCACGTACCAAACATGCATCTGCGCCGTCCCTTTCTTGGCAAAGAAGCAAGGTCTTGTTACTGTAACGTGTGATCCAAGGAATTTGGAGCATATACTCAAGAATAAGTTTGATAATTACCCTAAGGGTCCTACTTGGCAAGCTGTGTTTCATGATTTACTTGGAGCTGGGATCTTTAACTCGGATGGTGACACGTGGCTCTTCCAGAGGAAGACAGCTGCCCTTGAGTTTACGACTCGGACCCTCCGTCAAGCCATGGCTCGATGGGTTAACCGGTCAATCCATGCACGGCTTTGTCCGATTCTTGAATCGGCTCAAAGCCAAGCCGAGCCAGTTGATCTCCAAGATCTCATGCTTCGGCTTACATTCGATAACATATGTGGCTTAGCTTTTGGTAGGGACCCCAACACATTAGCTCCGGGCCTACCGGAGAATGGATTTGCTAACGCCTTTGATCGGGCCACGGAGGCATCCCTCCAACGGTTCATTTTCCCGGAGGTTATATGGCGGCTTAAGAAATGGCTTCGGCTTGGGTTAGAAGTCAGCTTGAGCCGAAGCCTTGTCCAAATAGACAATTATTTGTCTGATGTCATAGAGACACGTAAGCGAGAACTGCTGAATAAGCAAAGGGACTATGATGATTTACTCTCAAGGTTTATGAAGAGGAAGGAATACTCATCCTACTCAGACAAGTTTCTCCAACAGGTGGCATTAAATTTCATCCTAGCTGGACGTGATACATCCTCCGTGGCAATGAGCTGGTTCTTCTGGCTTGTGATACAGAATCCTAAGGTTGAAGAAAAAATATTACATGAAATCTGCACTGTCCTGATGGAAACACGTGGTACTGACATTGCCAAATGGCTTGATGAGCCGTTGGAGTTCGAAGAGGTGGATCGTTTGGTTTTCCTTAAGGCAGCATTGTCAGAAACCCTACGGCTGTACCCATCGGTTCCGGAGGACTCGAAGCATGTGGTGGCTGATGATGTGTTGCCAGACGGCACATTCGTGCCTGCAGGGTCATCGATATCGTACTCGATATACTCTGCAGGGAGGATGCAGAGTACATGGGGAGAGGACTGCTTAGAGTTTAAGCCAGAAAGGTGGTTATCCCCTGATGGTAAGAAGTTTATGATGCATGATCATTTCAAATTTGTGGCATTCAATGCTGGCCCTAGAATATGCCTAGGGAAGGATTTGGCTTACTTACAGATGAAGTCGGTTGCGGCCTCGGTGTTGCTCCGACACCGAATGGCATTGGTACCAGGGCATAAGGTGGAGCAGAAGATGTCAATTACATTGTTCATGAAATATGGGCTTAAGGTGAATGTGCATCATAGGGACCTAAACCAAGTAATTGCAAGTTTGAAGCAGGGTAAAGAAAATTCACTGTCAGAGTAACAGATACAATTAGATTTCAGGGTATTTACTGCAGTAAATGAAACTTTGGCTCATTTTTTGGGAAGATGCAAAATTCATGCTGAAAGGTACGTTTCATTTAATATGTGTGAGAGCAAAGGATCACACTCTTGACACTACATGGCTTGAATATTTCCAGAAGACTTTTAAGGGTTGGTTCTCTTTCTTACAGCTGTTTGGTCTTGCATTTCATGAGAAATTCTTAATTTTTGTATGAAGAGGGCATTTATAACACCTGTGTCCTGTGTGTTTTGGGCCACCCTAGAATCGTAGGGCACCCTTTGAAAATTTGTTCAGGCAATTCTTTTTCAATTGTTTATTGACATTCTGTAATTACAGTATATCTGAAGCAATAAAGTATAATTTTAATTTCTTCAATTCTTTACGCGGTTTCTGTCCTCTTTAAGACCATGTATGACTCGTAAAATGTCAGATGGGGTGTGGTATTGTTACTGTGGATGATTTCTTAGGTTCCTAAGGGAGAACTGAGCAGTCATATCTATGTATGACAGTTTGTATATCTTAAGTCCTTATATCATGAGAAAATTTGGGGGAAAATAAGGAGTTCTTGAAATAAGTTTAAGCAATATAGAGTGTTTTATAGGTTATAAGTTGTATCAATTAGAAATTTTGAGTTTCACTTAAATCATTCAGTAACTATGGATGTGGCAGGAAATATGAGATTATTACTGTGTAATTTGTCATGACCTAAATTTAGTGCAAGTGATGGGATGATGTAATTCTGGTAACGATTTTTTCCTGTTATCTAAGTTTCCCTGCAACATTCATGTATGCAACTGTGTTTCTCAGACTCTGAGACAATAATGAATTTGAGTATGGATCGAATTGTGCATCCAAGGGATAGGATCTGCCTCTTTCATAGAGGTTGATTCAGGAAAGGGAAACAGAATTGTTCTCTGCATTCTGTTTTACCGGTGTCGGGTTCACTTATGGTCCTTGGGTTCACTTATGGTCCTTTGGTTAAATGTAGGAAGTAGCACTTCCTATTGCGATTCGAAGGAAATTGATACCTTTATCTGGTTGATTGCAAAAGGTAGAACTTCCAGTTATGAGTTACCTAATGGGAATAAGTCAACAAGGTAAACTACTTTCTCCATATTTCAAGTAGAAAGTTCCGAGGAATTAAACTTTTGTCTTCCTGTATTCTTGCCAATCAAACAACACAACATTTCTCCACATCCTAAAAACTTCCACTTCCCATGTTTTTCCTTCTATTATGTCAACCAAATGAACCCCTATTCTATTTTTATCTCTTTTTAGCGTTTGAACCTTGTACATAATATTGTGCATGCAAGGGTACAAATTTGCCCTTGTCTAAACACCGTTTGGTTCAGCGTATTTAGGTTAGGGAAAGGGAATTGTTCTCCTCATTTCCCTTGTCAGTGTTTGAGCCTATTTTTAGTCTCTTCATAGTATTTAAGCTTTGAGACAACGATAATAATAAACATCATTAACAAACCGGACAAGAAAAAGATGAAGGAAACTCATGCAAAAGAAAAGGAAGTAAGGAACTACATTTTATCAACAGCATGTTTATATCAGGTTGTTTCTCTAAAAAAAGTTACATTCTACTCGTCTTAACATATTTCTCCTCTCTCCTAATGTGGGACCTTACACCAGTAGACGAAAGAGAAGCACTACAATAAGCTTATTTTATCAAACTTCCCTGAGGCAACATCTTCCTCAAAATTTTCTTAGACCACAAAGGTTGATATATAACAATTAAGAGATCATAGTAATCCATGCCAACTCTTGTTCCAGTCTTAAGGAGGATCAAAGGGTATCTAATATCTCCAAATCAATCTTCACCTCCCTCCACGTTCACAATATTTTTCCCAGTTATGCGTGATAAACCGTTCCATCACTTGTAGATATAAGTGTTGTGGACAATTGTAGATTTAGCAAAGGCTTATCCTTCTTATATATCTTTCTACAGCCCTTTCAGTCCAGAATTTTCTCTCCAGTTGCAAAAAGGTTCCATACTAGAGTGCCAATAAGGTATAATGCTATTGACACCTTAAACACGTCATCCCAAGAGCCTATAAATAGATATGTGGATTAGGTCAGAGTCAAGTATAGATAATAGCTCCAGGGAGAATGAGAAACCAGATCACAGAAGCTTAGCTAAAGAGTACAGAAGCATTTATATACCTCGTTGTAGAATGAATCCAGTGGCAGCTGTTCCGAGGACTCCAGCAAGAACACCAGCTGTATTGGACAACCCCAACAATACGCCCTGCAAAATTTGATATGGGGATTTTAAAAGAAAGAAAATGATTCTTGATTCTTGAGGGTAGAACTTGGCAAAGAAACATAAGAGGAGATAAATGATCAAGCAAAGTCCATGAAGGACTAAGAGAAAGATTGTACGAACACCCTTATTAAGTTTACCCTAGAGGCCTAGACAACCTTACATCGTATGAAGTATGAACTCCCAATAGACCAAGGTTGTCTTGTTTAACTTAATTTCACTTATTTCAGAAACAAAATTAGTTTAGATAAATTATGATAAGTTTCAATAAGTTGGACAAAATTAGTTGAATAGGTTATATACCCTATGGGTGAATAATATTGACAAGAGGAACTAGGGATCCAAGCCACTAGGAGGTGACATTGCATCACTTACTTAAAAGTCTGTCAACTAGGAAGCATCACTGAGCAAGGGTGGCATATATAACACTTCACTTTCTCCGGACGTGGCTCAAGCAGCCATTGCTAATTGGCATGCCAAAGTCAACGTATAAAACTTAATAGTTACTTAGTGCACTCCGAGAAAGGGAGTCAACTCTAATATTCCCCAGTATTTAAAAGGAGGTTCTTTGGGGCCAGCTCGAGTCTCCGACAGATCCTTAAGTAAGACTGTAGCAAGATCCAAACTCTATGTCCACATATTCCCTTAAAATGAAGCATCTACCTCAAGGTTTGTGTATAATTGGTGGCACTGGACCAAACATCTCACATCTTAATAAGTAGGGACCCATGAGTTCCAACAGGCCTTTTGGGGACCCTTTAAAAAAATAAATAAAAGAAAAGCGCCTCTTGTCGTCAATATCATATATATAGACAATAATAACTCACAGAATATCGAGGCCCGATGTCTTGGTGGTTGGAATACAATCCAGATTGTGAGAATGCATCTGATCCCTGTCATCATAAAGTGCAATGCTATTATCAGTCTAAGACACTATAGATAGAACAAGAGAATTGCCAAGTATCACACAAACTATCAACTTGCAACTTCAAGTGGTTTTTCTTTTCCATTTGAACCAGGGGGTTGGGGGTTGTTGGAATTTTAATCGTCTTATGGTATTACTTCAGTAAAGAACTAATTATATAATTGCACAATCACTATGAACACAATTAAAAATAAAGGCATATTAAACTACACAAAATTCAATAGCATAAGAAAACGAGAATAAAAGAGTATACCTGACTGCATGCCATGCAGAGAACAGCTAAAGCAGGGGTTCTAACTCGACTTAGTAGTGAAAGAGAGAGAGCTGGGCCAATGAATCCGATTGTTTGCATGATCTGCAAAGAGATGCTAGAGTCTTAAACAAGCCAATCCAACATGAGGCAAAAAGTTTATGATCTATGTTTCAGGTTCTACAATTCCAACAATCCAACTATAACTGTGATTTAAAGCATATGTGATATGGTAGTGATCAGATTTGTGCTATGATTACCTTACGGACTGAGGTCACAGAGAGGCCTTTGCTGATGAGTGTATCTGCAATCCAGCCTCCAATATTTGCAAACACAGCCATAGTCAACCATGGAAGTACACAGAAAAGCCCAGATTCCATAAGGTTGAACTTCAACACCTGACATAAGCAGCTCAAGTTAGAGTACAAAAGCCCATGAACATGTTACCATACTGTAATTGAAAGAAATGATAGAAGTTATTAGATCAACTATTCAGAGCCCTAAATCCTAAGAACAGTCACATGAAAGAGTCACTTGCCTAAAATAGTCATAGAGAAAAGAAACTCGAGGAAGAACCATAAAGATACAGGCATACAGCAGAATCAATGCCCTGATAAACAAGAAGCAGGAACCCAGAATTCCATTTCTAACTCCGCTATAAATTGCAAATTTGACAGGACACAGATATGAGCATCATCCTGTGGTGAGGACTATCAATTTGCACGACTTTTCACATAAGAGGCACCATTACTAGCATCTTTACAAGAGGAGTTCTTCTGGCCTCTGGGATAATTCTTTGATCAGAAAATAACTGCAGTTACGTGCTAGATATGCAACTACAAGTCTACAACTGCATACTGCCATATTTTTGATAATTTCGTCCCAATTTTATAATTGATTTATGCTTGAGCACACGTATTAAAAAAGAAAAGGTACGCGGTGTGGTAAAATGGTGTGGTTAACTATGAATAAGAAACTGAAGGTCAGAGAGAGAAAGTAGTAAGAAAGTGTAGAAATTGTGACAGAAAAAAGGTTTATATGATGGATAGAAATAAAAAGTAGTAAGAGAATGTGATCCAATGCAGTCTGCACATGGGGGTTGGACATTTCTTACATAAAAGGTGAGTGGAAGATAATTTAGAGACCTATAAAAACAGTAGTAAAAGATTGAATTAGGACGAAGGGAGCATCACGGCAGACTCTATTTCTGAGATACCTGATTGTAATACGTTGGCATCCATGTCAGGAGAATAAAGGTACCCCAGTTGTGGCAAAAATGGGAGACAATGAGAGCCCAGACTGGAGCTTTTGATAAAATCAGTTTCCAGGGAATGACAGTAACAGGTTCCTTGGATATGCTGCCTTCCAAGATGAATCTTTTCTCCTGAGCGCTAAGTTCTGGATCTTCTGACGGTGAGCTATGTGCCTGAGAATAGTCAAAGACAAATATGAAGTTTCCAACTGAATTTTGAAGTGAACTCACCACACTTGCTTGATAGTTATCATTCATAGTGACACATGAAAGAAACATGACTAAAGAAAGGAAAAGGGAGATCAATGAGATCAGTATTTAGAAGACTAAAGGCAAAACATCAGGCAATCAGAGTGAGAAAGTGTTATGTATCTACAACATCCCATGTCATCTATGGTCCTGAAGTCAATGGGGGACTCTGGAAAGACTATATACGTTCCCTCCAAAACTCAGACATAAATTCCACTGGCCTCCAAAAGTTATGTAGCTTTGGATTTTACCCTTCAAATTAGGTTTTGTTGGGTATGGTGTCATTCGTGGTATGGTAGTCGTTAGATAACTCTAGCTTAGGTGGCTCAATTTGTCTAGAATCCAACCAGCCTCGAGAATAATATCACAGGCAAGAGTTGCATGATAACATCTAGAATACGATTTACTGGAGTGAATCTGGGTGCTGTGTCATACTCATATATGATCCCTGTAAGGGACTTCAGGTGATTGTATACACTTTTCTGAGGATTTTTTTTATTTCCTGACTCTGAAAGGATTTGATGGACATGAATTACAGGCTTTAATATGACCATAGTGAATAGAGCTAGCAGAAGTATTTAAATGTAATTAAACATTCTGCTTCTTGTTTCCCTTGGAACTTGCAAGCAGTCAACCAATTCAAAATTAAGATCTAATGGAAACAATTCTCAGGCTGCTTAAAATGGACCCCACTCATCTGTACGGTGTTGAAATGGTTGTGGTTATGAGTTGCAGCACTTGAAAGGGTTTCGCTAGATGCCATTTAAATGCTCATTGATTTTACATCATTAGTGTGGTTGTTATCTGCAGTCCAGGATCTGCCTTTCAAGATAAACCTTTTTTCCTTGAGCACTAAGTTCAAATCTTATACTGGTTAGCTGCATGCCTCCGACAACCCCAAAAAAAAAGGGAAAGATCATCAAATCGAGCAGTGAAATTCATTCCATTTGTTCACTAGATGTCCTAATGATACACAAACAAACATCGCCACCAAGGGGTTACAATTCATATAATGTGTTCAGTAGATATCCCTGTGATACACAGACAAAAAGCTCCCATGACCCCAGGATGAATCTCGTGAGGTCTGTTAGTTTGGCCCAGACTTATCCATTAACGTGAATTATAGCCTTTAGATTTGGCTATTTTGGAGCAAATCTAGACTTTTCCGAATCCAACGATGTTATTTATCTGTAACCTTTCTAAAGGCCTCGGGATGTCTTGGAATGAGTCTCCGGTGATTGATTTGACTTTTCCGAACCCAACGATGTTTTGTATATTTTTAGTTCAACCTTGAAATAGTTCTGAAGGCTATCATATGCCCGTTTTGCGGCACACATTTTCTTCAGCTGGTATCACATGACCCAAGATGCATCCCATGAGGTCGGTTGCCCAAACCCCAGAAATGTCCAAGCCCAAGCCCCAAAAGTGTAAATTATAGCCTTTAAATTCGACTACTTTGGGGTATTTTAGGACTTCTCTTGATCCAGCGATATTAATTATCCATGACCTTTTCGGGGCCATGAGATGAGTCTTGGATGCTTGAGTCCCTTAACTATAACATAAAATGCCTAGCTTGTTTTGTATATTTCCAATTCAACCTCGAAATAGCTCCAAAGGCCACCGTATGCTCGTTCTGGGGCATGGATATTCTTTCAAATGGTCTCCTATGGCCTACGATGCATTCCATGAGGTTTGTTACTCAAGGCCGGGAAAGTTGAAAGCATTGATAATAGCCTTCCAGTTCAGTTGTTTTGGGCTTATTTAGGACTTCTCTAGACCCAAAGATGTTAATTATTTGGGACCTTTTTAAGGGCCTCGAGATGCTTTGTTATGACTCTTGGGTGTTGAGACCCCTATACATGCCTTAAAATGCCTTCTAAAACTTACTATTTACAATTTTGTCATTCATAGCCATCACAACCAAGGGGGAAACAAAATTCATCTCATTTGTTCAATAGATGTTCTAGTGATACACAACAAATACTCGCTACTAAGGTAATTTGGGATTCGTGATGATTTAAAAAGATTTTTAACTGACTCCAGAAGTGAAATTTATCTCACCTATTTGGTATCTATCATAACGACATACAATGAAGCAGCACTTGAAGGAAAGACGGGATTGATAGCAATTCTACTAAAATATGTTTTGAAAGATCGAATTAAATTTGGCCATCAGAAAAAGTAAGGCAGAACATCGATAAATCGGATTGATAAAATTACAATCTCAATCATGTTCTAAAGGGTAGTACCATGAGCATCTGATATAATGCATAGTTACAGTGCATAGCTAGACGGCAAAGACAGTGGTACCAGCAGTGACACAGCATGAAAACAGTTTGTCTTTGCATATTGACAAAAAAAAACCCAGGCAGCTGAAAGTTACAGAGTCCAATATAAATGTGATTAAGAGAAGAGTGCACTTACTTTAGCTAGCCACAATGCAAACCAGATGCTTCCAAGAGAGCCAAAGGAATAGAACACAGAAGGCCAGCCAAACTTGTGGATTAAAAAAGGGGAAAAGGCCAATCCTGTCACAGAGCCGAGATACATGCCACTGTATACAAAGGATAGTGCTCTACTTCGCTCAGATACAGGAATCCACTTTGAGATCATATTATTCATAGCAGGCATAGCAACACCCTGAAACATGAAACAGTTATTTGAGGGACAGAGATACAGCGATACGAGGCAGGAAGTGCATTTAGATAGGAAATAATATGATAAAAAGAATGTGCGGAAGCAGCACATACATATTTCCTCCGTTGATTTTAGAATTATATTTGGTTTGGGCTTTGTTGATGGTTTCTTAGAGTTCTTTATTGTGGAAATGTTCAGAGAAGGAATCAGTGATTCTATCTACATCAACTTTGACGAAAAAAGACATTTTGAGCTGTCAAGATGGCTCCATTTTAAACCTAGCAAGGACTAGGAAACATAAGAGTATGTAGGTGTAAAGTTGCTCAAAACCCGTGTGACTGTGAATGATAGCAGGGCATCAGGCAGTGTGTTGCATTCATTTGTGACAATTATACAGATCAGTGAATCACCACCTTATATTAGATTAACAACAGCAACACAACCGAGTGCCATTAACAAAAAAGTACCCAGTAGAACTACATATGCAGATAGAACATAGAAGTACATCACATGCATTGCCTGCCTAACCTATAGGCCCAATGCTAACAACTTGCAATTTAGTATGCTTGTCGCAGAAGAAATTAGCACTATCTGAATCAATATGTGAATGCATAATTGTAGTTATTGCACAACTTTGTAAGAGCTACAGGCCAACCTCACCAATCCCCATAAACGCGCGCATGACAAGTAAGCAAGGCAGGCTTATCCTTGCAGCAATAGGAGTCAACACTGTGGCTATTGACCACCAAATCACTCCAAAACCTAAGACAAGCTTCCCACCAACCTTATCCGCCCATATACCTCCAACAATCTGTATATCAGGAAACACAAAGAATATGTCAGAAGGGGATAACATGTGCGAGAAAATACTTTAGGTATAGCCAAATAAGATTGCTATATCTATCATATGAATATAATTGTGTATGCTTCAGTAATCTTTAGACACGCTAAACAGAAAGTTTCCCATAATTTTCTTGTTAATTCTACATACAAAAAAATACGTGCAAATTAAGTGATGAAAAGAACACTGCTGAGAAGTTCGACTTTTTGAGCACTAGAGCTAAACCTGAGTAAGAAGATAGCCCCAAAAGAAGGACGACTGAATTAGACCAACAGTCGTACTATTCCAGTTGTACTCCTTGGACATCGGAAGTATGGCGATACTCATATTTACCTGCAAACGCACTTTTGAATTAGGATGTCGCTTGACTAATACCACATCACCTGTTGCATACACAGGATTTTACAGGCACTATCCAGGTAATTAGCTACAGAAGAAAGAAAAGGAGAGCAACTCACACGATCCATGTTGCATAACAGAAATGCTACAAAACAAAGCAACACAACTACCCAGCGCTTAGGTAACTGATCCAACCAAGAAGCTGCTTTCTGTGTACTTTTGTCAGGGAGAACAACTTCACCTGCTCCCTCAGGCGGCCCCAGTGACTCAAAGGTCGATTCTGTTATGTCGATATCCTCAGATTTATAGTAAGCACGGACCCCATGATCCCTAACATGATTGATTTTAGGCAGCTTGTTGTTATCAACAAAAAACTTATCTACTGCTCCTGATGGCACCAATGTGTCTCTTCTATAACAGGATACAGGAGAGATGCGGCATCTAGATACTCCTCGAACCCTTTTGGCAGAACTTGGAGCACAGAAGAGCTCATGTTTATGTTGGAAATGTGGATACCATTTATTATTATCATAAGTTGCCTTGGCTTGCTTGGAATTCCTCGATTCTGAAGAATTTATGATGCATACAAGCGCGCAATGTGAGCATTTAGAAGTCAGACAGTTCTTAGTCACGTGGTGAGATATTCTGTTCAGCACTTGCTCCTTCCCGCGTAGCCCGACAGAGAGTCCTAAATCCTCTTTTTTGAGACGTGCTACATCAGATCTTTTCTGGCTTACTATACCTGTACAATAGAGGAAATAGGTGCTATAAAGGATTTGTACAACACTTTGCTCCTATCAAAACTACTATCCCATCGCCATAATAAGTTAAACCGCTGTTTGTCAGAGCCAATGCTCCAATATGAATACCATATAACCAGGCTGAAGAGCACTGAGGATTTGGCGACTTAAGATAGAAGTACTAAATGCTCCATCAATCATAGACAACAATGCAGCTTCATAAAGCACGTTTTTTAAGTCATACAAAATCGTCATTTTGATAAGAGCGCCTCCTTAAACACAACTTAGCTGTTACAAAACTAAGTGATCCCTTCACCATAGAAAGATTACAGAAACCAGCATGAAACTCATTAAAACAAGGTCAGTATAACTTCAAATCTATGCAGCCTTACTCTGAAGTCCTAACAAATCATTGAACGAGCCTAACTTCTTTAACTTGTGACCTTTAAGATTGGCCAAATCGGCAATTCGAGACAAATGGACCATAATCAACACCAACAACCCAACATGCATCCAGGCTCCAGCCATCAAGTCGTAACTTATAAGCATCCTAACCAAGAACTAGCGCAGACGAGTCTCGACTGAGAATAGTATCTTAGGCATTAAATTGTTGTTTTCACCTCAAAAAAAATAAGTTGTAAACTACAATAATTCAAATATGTTTAAGTAATATTCCAATAAACTCTATACATGTTCAATTCACACCTAATATAAGTTCATATAAATTCTCATATGTTCTAAGAAGTTCCGATAAGTACAATTGTTCTTTATACAAAAAAATCAAGCCTTAAACAATTATTTCGAATGTCAACCAGCCTAATTTTAAATTTTTATTACTGCAGTTCACAGCAAAGTTGCATATATAAAGATATCTTGACCTCGTAAAACCCGCCCTTGGTGAGGTAAAGTTGCATGTCGATTGTTGCATCAGATTCATTTTATGAATGAAATTAAACAATAATAATCAAATTAGTATTTTACTACCAGAATTATCTGAAACGAAGTATATCATTTTCAACGGAATTATCGATCCAAATATAGAACAAAGCACTACATTTACTACTACATTAGGTTATTGTAAACCAAATTACAAAATAGAACAATTCAATTTCCAGAAAAACTCAAATCAGTAGATATTCGAATTATCGTCAACATAATTAAAATACCTGAAATTACATTAAAAAGAAAAAAAAATCAAAGCAAAAATTCAGCATAGAATTCGAAAAAATTACCAGGAGAGAGAAAAGAACCGAAGCTTCGATTAGATATAACACCACCAATTGCCATTGTTATAGAAGCAATTTGAATTTGCAGAATGAATTCAACTTCAGAATCGTCAAATCATCTCATTCTTCTCGTTTATCTTTAAATTGCATAAGTAGAAATTACTTCTGCAATTTCAGCTGTTTTTTCTTCTCTCTATCTTTTTCTCTCTCCTAAGTGAACGAACACTTGGAGATGATAAGCAGAGAAAGAAGGTTGACACTTGACGGAATATCTGAAGGAATTTTTCCCGCTTTCGTTAACTGTTGAGGTTAGCATGTGGAAGAAGGAGGGTTCACGTATTGACACGTCACTGCTCACTCCACCTTAGCTATAGAAGATTAGAAGCTCTCAATTTCCCATTAATGCCCACATCAATCCTCATTATACCAAAACATAGAGGTAAGACTGTAACGGCCCGTTTAGTGAGTGATAATTGTCGACACATAATTGCGTACGCCTACAATAATATATAATATATACTAATTTTAGTGAAGTCCTTTTGTGATCATCTATATTAATCCAAGAAGATTCTAAACAGGACAGGAATGATAGGGAGTAATAATAAAGATAACTAATTTTAGTGCAAGTCCTTTTGTGATCATCTATATTAATCCATGTGTTTCTAAACAAGGAATGATATTGAAAATATCTTGTATAAGATTTGACCACGTGATCACAAGCATATATACTAAAATTCTAACCACTAAACCAAGTGATACTTGATGTTATCATTTAAGAGTAAGATATTAATAAATGAAAGATATAATTACTTCGCGTAACTGGCCTAAAAAACTAGTTATTTCATCATATATTGATTAGAAAAATCGAGCATTACTCTTATGTTACCTAATTTTTTATATTTTTTTGGCAAAAACCTAATTTTGTATATATTATATGACTCTTTATGCTTTATATAACTGAACTTATAAAAGACAATTATATCGTTTAAGCATGATCTATTAAGTTTTTTTAATCACCTATTACTTAAATAGATAGAGCTAATTAACAATGGAAATTGTATATCATTTTACTCTTTGGTCATATCACTTCACTCTTTATATTAATCTTTGTGTATTACTTTTGTAGTTATTTAAATTTTAAGATTTGTATAATTATTTAACTTTTTGCCTATATTTTATTTCTTTTATTTAACGACCTAAGGGATACTAATCTATTGCGATATATACTCTTAATTAGATTTAACGTAGGAAGGTTAGCAGCGAAGTTCGACGAAGAAGTCCATCGTCGAAAAAGCCTGAAAAGTCGGGCTCCCGGTGTCATAATGCTTAATAAAATACCTTTTCGGAAAGGGAAACGGGCCAACGAATCATCCGAGTTAATTTAAGGCCCGAAAAAAGCATTTTAATAATTAATGGATTTTCTTTTTGCCTAATTTTCGTATTAGGGTTTTGTTTAGACTATTTAAACATTATTAGCCGTCATTAGAAGTCACCTTTTCTTCTAATAATAATATTTTCAGAGTTTTAACTCTTTTCTGGTGGATTCCGGAGTTTTACAGATTTATCGCTTGTAAATCTGTCAGTTTGTTTTAGGAATTGCGCTTGCTTTTCCTTTGATAATTCTGACTGCGTCAAGATTGGAATTTGGAAACACTCCTTCCATTCCTAATTGTTCTTCCTATTTAGAAATTTTCTTGAGAGAGGAATATAAAAGTCAAAGTAGTAAGAATAAATAGGAACATATAGATGGGGTATTAATTAGGGAAATATTATGTTTATATTTGAGTTAGACAAGTGGGTGAAATTTATCTTGACAAATCATACAAAAGTAAGAAGTTTAGAAATTATTATGGTGGCTTTTTAAAATAAAAAAATTATGGTGGTATTCTGGGTATTGTGGGAAATTCAAGTCCGGAAATATAAGAAAGCCGCAATTTATTCATAACAAGAAAAAGGTCAATTAGAGGCAAAAAGCGAACGATGAGTCAATATGTATCATTTGTTTTTCGGATCCTTCGTGGAGTTTTAGCAAATTGACACGTGGAATTTTGGGTGGATTTCAATCCTCATTTACCGACCTTTACAGTTTGCATATTTTTTTGTTCCCAAATCCTAATATGCCCTTTTCTTTTGTTGTTGGCTAAATGAGATAGAAATTGACGCGACGAAAAATTATACTCCTATGTCCTATCGTCCCGATCCAAAATGGTTGTCATTGTCCGTTACAAACATATTGAATCATATTCCACACACGATTGACATTATATAACAACAAAAACACTCGACTCAAACTCGATAAGAAAATAGCATATAAGCTTATTGGTTAGATATGAGTCATCTGGTAAAATGGTATAGTTTGTTATATATTATCATTAGTATTATTAGTGTCATCGAGTGTCTTAGAATGTTATTGAATAATACTTACCACTAACTTATTGCCATTAATCACAATTTATCAGGGTACAAAATTCAAACATTAACCCATTCAAAACAAAAGCTACAACAATTAATAGTAATAATCATTTTTATACTTGATGACTAACAATTTTATCATCAAATTGCACTTCCGATAGTACATTTCCAATTTCACCAATCAACCAAAAAACCAAGACTAAAGTATAAATTATCATCTTTAAAGCAAACCCATCATTAATTCTAATTAACTAGACTTCTTAGCAGCATGGATGGATTCAACCTTGCCATCATTTCCACCAAGCAACAAGTACTTATCCTTCCTAGTAAGCTGAGTGCACTCAAATCCCAGCACCCCTGCCAACATCTTCTGCACATGATTCGCCACCTCGATCGGCGTCTTTCCTCCCTGCACCGTCATCTCCTCCGGCAGCTTATCCAGGAAGGTCATTTCGTACGTTGGTCTTGGATTCATGAAGAAGAAATATGGGTCCCAAAATTTGACCCCTCTTACTGTCGTCCCGTAGAACATGTCTTGCTTACAGTTTATTGCCACCGGAACAATTCTGGTTCCACACAATCAAAATATCAGAAATCTATATAATAGATTAAATCAGACATCACTATAGTAATTTTTTTTTTCAAAAATCAAACAATAATATTGAACTGTGATATAGTCCTATTTCCACCATATACTTCCTTCCTTCTTTTTCTATTTGCAACATTTGAGTGTTCACGCTTGTCAATACACAACTTCAACTATTCCGTCAAAAAAAAAAAAAACTTCAACTATTAATATCTTTAATTACTTTTTAGTAAAAATTATAAAAATTTGATATCTTGAAAGTATATATCTAGACGAATCTAACTAGACTCCACATGACTATATTTTTCCGTACGTAGGTAGAGCTGATCAAAGACCCGAATTTTGGGCGGGTTTGGGCATATTTTTTGGCCCACGGTCGAGCCCTGCCCGGCCCGATTTTTTTTTTTGCTTTGGGACGGACTTTGGGCAAGCCAAAAATGATTTTTTAGTCTATCTTTTGACCCGAAAAGCCCGACCTTTTTGGCCCGAAATAGCGGGCTTTGGGCACAAAATTTCGGCACGGCCCGACCAATGGGCAATTTTTTAAGGCATGGCCCGACACGACCCATTATCACCTCTAGTAAGAGGTGGTGAGTTAATAGTGTAAAAATCTCATTGTTGCAACATAATAAGAATGGAGGAAGTATTTTTTAATATTGACACATACTTCTACCATCTTTTTTTCTATTGCAACGTGTCTCACTTATGGAAATTCAATATAATCTACAACATTACTAAATTTAGCTTAAAAGCTTTCTCCCTTTTTTTTTTAATAATTTGTTTTGCATTCCATTAATATTCAAGAGATTGAAAGTTTCTACTCCAAGCAATGTATCTCCTCAAAGAGTGAGTGAACCTTTAATGTTGCAATAGAAAAGATACGAAGGAAATATTTCGAACAAAGGCATACTTATCACTCTTCTTACCTTATACTCCTAAAACAAACTGTGTAACAAAGTGTTATATATCACATATTTAGAAACAGAGGAAGTACGAATTACCTGTCGCTCAATTCAGCAAAGAGAGCACTAAAGCGAAGCAAGTAAGGCTCACGACAAGTAGTCCCTTCAGGGCAAACAACCAAATCACCCTTCTCAAGCAAACTACGAATCATATTAGCATCAGTAGCACGATCTCTCGTCAAAGCAACAGTTGGAATTGGAGATATCAATCGTGAAAGTTTGGACACACTATAGCTAACACACGAAGGTTTTCTTTTAAGTGCAATTGCAATTTCAATAGGATCAAGGGCAGTTCTGTGATTACACACGTACAAGTTTCCAGGGGACCCAGGTGAAGGTGCAGGTGGTATGTTACCACGTATGACGAGTTTTATTCCCATGAGGGCGTATGTATGGCTTACGATACGCTCAGGTAGTGGGAGATTGAAGTAGACTCTACAAATGGCTAGGATGAAGCCAAATGGCATCCATATATAGGTTATTAGTGCGTTTAGTGGGTCCGGGCGTTGTACTAGCCGTCCATCATGGAAGATGATGCGTGATTTTAGTCGATCTTGTGGTACTGGTTTTGCGGATTTGTCCTTGTGTACCATGTACCCTTCCTGTAAAAAAAAAATATCACACGTTGTAATTAAAATTACTTCCTCCGTTTCGAATTATTCGCTATACTTTGACTTTCACGCTTGCCGATGCTTTACTTTGACTATTAATATATGTAATTATCTATTAGAGTAAAACATAAAAATTTATTTTTCTGAAAATATACATTGAGACAAATTCAAGAACATATTACATTATAACATTTTATTTTATCTAATAATTAAAGCATGGTCAAACCTCATAGATGAATAGTGGAATTTTCAAAGTGTAGTGAGTAATTCGAAACGGAGGGAGTAACAAAATGATGTACTTATTACTTATTATTATTATCATTAGAGATAAAAAAAAATAAAGAAAAAATCAGTTTAGAGTATATATAGAGAGTAGAGACTATAAATTACTAATATAATGACGGGCATTGTTCCTGTGAGACAAATTTGAACAATGAAAGCCGTAGTAATCTAATAGCATTTCAAAATGCTTAATCAAGAGCATAAAGTGAGACAATACAACAGATATAAATGTCTATATTTCTCCCTTAATATATATATTTCACAATTAGTTTTATCTTAAGTCAGAAGGGGTCACTTTTAAACAAAGGTAACATTTTACATTAATTGGGTCACTGATTGTAAAAAGCTAATATATAGAAGTGAAAGTAACCCATCTAAGGCAAAAAGTTACCCCTCACAGTCTGAAAAAACTTTGAGGTCGCTTCTTTATATGTGACTCATTTATTATACATCCGTCTTATTCAAGAATTTATGTAAGTGAAATTACTTCAAGAGTTGTGGTATTATTTCCTATGAAGTACTAGTATTTAATATACAATGTTGCCATGTGGTATACTGGTATTTTCTAGTGTATGGTACTTACATGAAAATTTTGTAGATAAATTTATTAGAGTAATATTGTATGAAAAGCCCTTTCTATCCTTTTACATACAATATTACTCTGATATTCAAATTAAAATGTGAATGGATATAATCAGTATATTATTAGAAGCTAATCAGCTATGACGGTGATAAGATAAATCTGATTACAAATGCGTTGATTGGTTGTGGGCAGACCACCAAAGAAGGCTATTAAAGTACTCCTTTGGCAACGCTGAACTCTTGAAAGCAATTAAGCAGTACTCTAGATATTCTGATTTGTGTTTGTGGCCTATATTTTATATGGTGGCCTTTCAGCTCAACTAATTTTGTACCCCTTTATCTATTTTTCTTTTTTGTTGTTGGCGGAAAATAAATAAGAAGATATCATCATTCTTGAAGCTTTTCATTTTTCACCTTTTTTTTTTATTCGAAAGCAAAAGGTTTAAAAGAAGGTTGAGAACCAAATTTATCCAAGGAAATCAGTATTAGTTACTTGCTTTATAGCTTGCATGTTCAAGGCACCTCTATATAAATGTATGTTGTACTTAATTGATGGATTTAGGTTTAACTTAGGAAAAATGGACTGGAATAATCTCACCTTTGGCCGATTTTCCAATAATAATCCCACCTTTGGATTATTCTGGAATAATCCCACCTTTGCTTACTAAATCGATTTTTTGGTCCCAACAACCTGTAACTTGGCAAACCGGTAACTCCAAGTTAGTTTTCCCTCCTAAACCCCGCCCCAGCCACCGGACCCCTCCCTAGCCACCAGGTCCCCCACCCTCTCTTTCTCCCCGTCGCCGCTTCTCTCTTCCTCCTGTCTCTCTCCTCTTTCTGCGTCTCTCTTTGCGGATTTCAAGGTGGTGCGAATGGTGGAGATGATGGTGCGAATGGTGAGATGATGGTGGTGAGATGGTGCGAATGGGAGGGGGTGGGGGTTGCGAATGGTGGAGATGATGGTGCGAATGGTGAGAATGGGAGGGGGTGGGGGTTGCGAATGGTGGAGATGATGGTGCGAATGGTGAGATGATGGTGGTGGGATGGTGCGAATGGGAGGGGGTGGGGGTTGCGAATGGTGAGATGATGGTGGTGAGATGGTGCGAATGGGAGGGGGTGGGGCTAATGGTGAGATGATGGTGGTGAGATGGTGCGAATGGGAGGGGGTGGGGCTGCGAATGGTGAGATGATGGTGGTGAGATGGTGCGAATGGGAGGGGGTGGGGGGCTGCGACGGGGGAGGGGGAGGGGTCGCGACGGGGGAAGGGAGGGGGCACGACGGGGGAGGGAATATCAATGTAGGGTCCGGGCGTGATGGTGGGGGTGGGGGTGGGGGGTGGCGGTGGGGTGGGGCAACAGGGAAAAGGGCTGGTAACTTGTTGTTACCGGTCACTTTGTTCTTGGGACCAAAAAAACGATTTACTAACCAAAGGTGGGATTATTCCAAAATAATCCAAAGGTGGGATTATTATTGGAAAATCGGCCAAAGGTGGGATTATTCCAGTCCATTTTCCCTTTAACTTATGGTTTTATATATTGACATTAATTAAAATGGTTTCTTCTACAACCAAAGTTCTTTCCGTATTAATGTCATTTTTTAGATTTTTATTAAAAGATTTTAGATCATATATGTTATCTAATAAATTACCTTTAAATTAGTCATACTCATATTCATCATATTCCATTTGAAAATGTACAACAATATATTAAACCTAATTCTTTGATTTTTGTTATTAGGTTTCGAGAAAGCAATACAAAAATTGAAAAATAAATAAATTAATTGTTCTTTTTCTTTTAAGTTGTTACAATACTGCACGAAAAATTACTTTATGTTTCTAACAATAGTCTAAATATTGCTCCTAATTCAACTCATACACGCCACCTATAGACAATCTCATGTATCAATCATGTTATATACTTCTTTGAGGGTATGTTATACTACCTCCGGTCTTTATTAGTTTACCCCTTTTGACTTTTGACACTATTCACATACATGACTTTGACTATCTCTTGTGATTTGTACTTAAGGAAAAATATAGTCATGTGAGATCTTGTTAGATTCATCTCAATGTGTAGTATCCAAATATCAAATTTTTGTAATTTTTTCTTATTGATAATTAGAGATATTAAGGTTCAAATTAGTGTATCGGCAAATGTGCCCCATAGAAAGGGGTAAACTAATAAAGACCGGAGGGAGTATTAGACTTCTTCCACACACACTAATTTCACTTATATGTTCCTTGTTATTACATTTATTTGATGTTCTTTTGCACCCTTCCCTAGAATAATTTGTATATGTGAATATATTTTACAACTTGCAAGTAGTAAAAGGAGTTTAATTTCCTACATAGACCAGTCAAACAATTTCTTATCGGGACAAGAAATCGAATAATGAATTTCAAAAAATAAATGTGTTTACTACTTTACTTCATTGTGTCCACTTCCAGGTCATTTACATTATGCTGGGAGAGTCTTAGTTGGATGATCAAACTCCAATTAGCTCAACTACCAGCAAACTTGTTAAAGAAGTACAAGCAAAATCCAATTTCCATGACTAAGCTAGATAAGAGTATTGATTAGATTCAAGGTTCTCTAACCTTCTTCTTGCGAGTTTTGACCATTTGTTTCTAAAACTCCAGGATCTATAAGAGTATATTACTCTTTCCATCTTATGATAGGGTGTTTACTTCTTCTTTTTTCCACGAGAACTGAGGAGAATAGAGAGAGTAGTAGGATTTTCTAATAAAAATATTTAATAAAGTAATTTTTTGGTACTTTTGTCTTGAACTACTTTATTTTCTTTCCTTCAAAAAAAATTAAAAAGCAATAAGTGATCCTAGAATGGTGTAAACAATAAATAAGGGCTCACATTTTGAAAGAAAGGTAGGGGTATTTTGAAAAATTTGTGTAAAAATTAAGGATAATTTAGTCCAGACAATTGATTAAAACTAAAATAGGCATAAAATTTTAAGACACCTAAGACGAAATGTAAGCACTATATTATAGGACGGGGAAGTAATATATATTAAGTTTTTTTAACTTTTGGAGAAGAAGTCTAATTGTTAATGGAGGGCTTTATATCTTTCATTTTTTTTTCAATAAATTAAATACATGCCATGAGTTTTTCCGGTTGAATTTATTTAGTTAGAATAAATGTGTTATATTTTTTTTTGGTGCGAATGAGCCACAAGGGCGGGGATGAGAATCGATCCCAGGATCACCTGGAACCGGAAGGGAAGCTTTTAACCAATTGAGCTATCCCTCACTCTCAGAAAAAGTGTGTTATGACATGCATGATTGACTAATGATGTAGAGAGTAGTTAGGTTGGCATGCCTCAGCCCTCATTTATATCCCTGCTCAAGACATTTATATCCCAATCTGAATGTACAAATAGTATCGACTCGTATTGGTTTGCTATAATTATTCTCATAATAAATCTTTGACTAGTGTTTCTATCTCACCATTGTTACTCCCTCCTTTTAAATAGAGGCTCCATATTAACTTTTACGTTATTTACATACTTTATTCTGACCATATTTTAGTACATAAGTTTAAAATCCAATATTAGCATATAAGATATTAAATTTATGTCGACGAATATTTTCAAAATATCAATTTTTTTAATAATTTTTTTAGCAATAAATAACTATAGATATTAATATAATGGTCAAAATTATGCATTGACAAGTGTACAAATTAAAACGGAAGATCTATTTAAATGTTAAATATGGAAGGAGTATTATTATTATTGATAGAAACAATTGTTATGATTATTATAAGTGATACTAATTATATTTTTCTAATATTATTTGCCTTTCAGGCTTAAATTTATCTTTTCTAAAATAATTTATCAAGGGTACTTATTTAAAACATAGAGTACTGACAATATTCTTAAGTTTAACCTCTTTTCTAGAAAGTTGATGAAATCATTTAAATCCAAGCTATTTTATTGATTTACAAGGAACGTGAACAATAATTAATATCGGAAATGTAAAATAACCCATTACGTGCCTTCAATCTTTGAATCCAAATCTTAGTTTTTTTTTTTTTTTTTTTTTAAATGTAACAAATGGAAAGACTAGAAATCCCTCCTCACAATTAAGTGATCCAAATTTTAGAAATGGCCCTTAAAATTTTGAAGCTATGAATGATGTTACATGCATGAGTGTTAACAGGCATTCAATGTACAGCGCAACAGAAGTCTTCAACTGCTTCTCAATAGGGCAATAACAATAGCATAACACACCTCACATGTATCATGTATGGTCCATTGTGCACTAAAAACATGAACTTGTAAGTTGTAGTAATTAATAACAACACAGCTCAAACTCAAAAAAAAAAAAAAACACTCAAAGAAAGCATGTAATGCACGTGACCCCACATAACACGTAGCGTAAAGACTAAAGAGTAATGCTGTAAAATCTAATATTATTTATGTGTCTTAATATAAAATTATGAGTATATAAAACGGTAATTAATGTGAATTGTGGTATTCTAAATTATTCTATCACTTTTTGCCACTACCTAAGAGTAAACTTTAATTTCACTATTGGAGGTCAAAGTTTATTAAAAGTAAACATCATCATGTGAAATTTGTTTCACAAGGTTTCTTTTTGTTAATTTAACTTTTATTTAAAATCAAAATTATTTAAAATTATAAAAATACACATTAAGACAAATCTAACAAGATTCTACATCATTTTACCTCTCTTATATTTATACTTGTGAAATAAATAAGTCAAAGATAATATAACATATAAAAAGAGACAAAGGGGTTAGTGAGCTAGGAATCAGGATTTGACCTCGAGGTAAACATTCTCCCATAAACAAAACTTCCAACTTATTAGTACATACGTACCTAACCAAATTAGATATACTAATGATTAAAAAGTTAACGAAGTTGGTGACTAGTCGCGAATATATTATGAAACAGAAGGAGTAATGTAAGTAAACATACCTTACAAAGAGACATAAACTCATGATCAGATTCCCTATCACCAAGACCAACATCAGGCAAATCACCCTCTCCAAACTCTTCCAAAACAACTTCTTTCTTCTTCTCCCAAACCAAAACACCTCTCCCTTTAACAAACCCAGTAGCCTTCTTAGTCTTAGGGTTAACTTCAATATCAGTTCCCAACACTTTATCACCTCCTAAATACTCCTTAACAAATGTGTCCACCATTATAGTTGGATTCGCTGTAACAACAACTTTCTTCCCTTCACATTTATCAAACACCGCCCAACTCTCCGCCCGCACATCAGCTGCGTAGAATCTAGGGAGCACGGCACGAGCAGCGAGCTCGATCTCACGCACTTTTAAACCAGCAAATGTTATGTAGATCATGGTTTTTATGGCTAAAGATTCAGAGATGAAAAGATAAGAGATTATAATAAATGGAAGTGATAATAGTAAGATAAACCCTCTAAATAAACTTCCTGCTTCAACTGCTACTAGCATGAAGTATGGGAAAGATGATGATGAGATTAATAAGGTTCCATCTAAATCTGCTGCTACTGATTTGTATGATTTTTTTTCTGGGTTGCATTCTGTTATGCAAGGAAACTTACCCATTTTTTATGGGTTATTTTTTTTGTATATGATGAATAATGAGATAAGTTTGTGTTTTGGAGGAAGTGGGTATATATAATATATAATATGGGGGATTTATATGGAGGGAAGAGGATTGACTTTTTGGGAAGGAGGGTGAGGGTTGGCCAACGGTTGGGAGAAGAGAGGAGAGAGATTGTTATGATGTTTTTTTGTGAAGCTAAAGTGTGGAGAGTAGGAGAGGAGGTGTGAATGAAAGAGGTAAAGATGAAGAAAGAAAAGAAATAATGGGTGTGTGGGTTGGAAGTTGAAGGTGTATTAAATGGTTTTTATTGCTCGCTCCTACTATTTGGTGTATTAGCGTGTGAGAGGGGAGTATTTATGATCTTGGGTAACCTACAAGATATTGTGTGCTCATTTTTACTTACTAATATAATGATTCGGGGGTGTTACTACTTATCGAGCTGAATTGGTTTGTTCGGCTCAATGCGTAACACTTATACGGTTGTAGTGAAACTTGTGCAAAGTCTTGAACATCTTTGAATTTAAATTGGCCTCAACACCCCCAAACTATAGCGTGGGTGCACCCAGCACCCCGAACTAAGACTAGTAGTCAAAACACCTCCAACTATGGGCCTGGGTGCAACGCGTACCATAAATGACGCCGGAGCCCCAATTTCTCGCCGCCGACAGGGGAATATTATTATTTTATTAATTTCTACCCATTTTCCCCCCTTTTCTCAATTTTTCTTTTTTCACCCTATTTTTTGGCATCCAGCACGTGATCTTCTTCTCCAACACAACCATTTCTCCCTTTCTTCACCACTCATCCACCCCACCACCACCACCACCCCTCTGCCCACTTTTCCAGCCAACATCTTCTCTCTTTCTCCCTTCCTTCCTCCTCCTCCCACCACACCCCTACTCCCCTCTCCCTTCATCATCGTCCTCTTATCTCTCCTCACTCTCTCCCTCTTTTGCTCTACCACCGCCGGCATCACTAGAGCACCGCCATTAAAAACAACCTCGTCATCAATTTTCTCTCTCCTCTCATCCGAGGGTTTCTCAACAAACCCTAACTCGTTCGGAAACTCCACTTTGGTCTTCCGAAGGAGCTCAAACCTACAGGGTAAAACGACGTCGCTGCGAAAGAGAAGAGGTGTGGCAGACTGAGAAAGCATCCATGGCAGAGAAGAGAGGAAGAGTGGGCCACCTTGTCACTCGATTCAACACTGTTTAGATTCAATTGTCTTTCTATCTCTCTTCCATATTTGCTTGTGATCTACCGACATTTGTGATTTAATTTGGGGGAAATTATGAGTTTAAAATAGGGTTAGGCATTGTTTCGATTTGTAAAATAAGGTATGTCGATGACTCCTCAAATGGGTGGTGGAAGAGACGGCGAATATGTGTAGTGGAGGAGATGGCGAAGATGGGTGGCAGAGGTGGGGTGGATGAGTAGTGAAGAAAGGGGGAAGAAGAGGTCACGTGTTTAGTGCAAAAAAAAAGGGTGAAAAAATCAAAAATTGAGAAAAAGGGGGAAAATGGGTAGAAATTAATAAGATAATAATATTCCCCCGCCGGCGGCGAGAAATTGGGGCTCCCGCGTCATTTATGGTACGCGTTGCACCCAGGCCCATAGTTGGAGGTGTTTTGGCTACTAGTCTTAGTTCAGGATGCTGGGTGCACCCGCGCTATAATTTGGGGGTGTTGATGCCAATTTTGTCTTTAAGATTTTATGTTTTGTCTAACTTAATTAAAGCTTAGCATGAATTCGAAAATTAAGCTCCTTCAAACACAGTCCTATTGAATTTTATATTTTATTTTACTAGTTTTTTTGACTTTATCACTATTAGTGCATAGTTCTATATACTTTGTACTATAAAATAAAAAAGAAAAAAAATCTTGAGCTCAATTACAGTTTACGACTTCCTTGATTTATTCATGAAAATTCTTTTTAAATAAGCTCAAACACTTTTAGGCTCATTAGCACCTCCTAATAGTGATCCTTAATTTTGAAATTATATTCTCCAACCTCTTTTTCCCTAAAATATTTACAATAGCACAATAATTCACATACTCTTATTCTAAGAATAAGTGACATATATATGTCTTGGGCTGCATATATACGCCCCAAGTAACACATATTGAGACCTAGAGGTGGCCATTGGGCGGGCCTAATCGAACCCAGCCTAGAACCGACCCGCAAGAAGGACCGTCAGATGACCGGGCCACAACCAAACGGATCCTCGTGGGCCAAATTGACGGGTGAGGAAACCGGCGTGGCCCTAGCCCTGAATCGGACCGTGAATCGCACTCAGCCCTGAACCGGATCGTGAATCGTACTCAACCTTGATCTATTAAACCGGTCGAGAAAATGCATAAAAATACTTCATCCTCGATCCAGTTATCAAAAACACTAGTGTATATGGATGGTACCGAAAATTATTTATTGTAAATACTAGTGCATATATGCAATTAAAAACGCATTTTTATTTACGCGAAAAAGAAAACACTGAACCGGCCCAGCCAAACCTGAACTCGAACCGGACTGAATCAGGACCGAACCGGATTAGGTTTGAGAAAACCCAACCTAAGACCTGAACCGGACCGACCGGTTAGCTAACCAGTCCAGTTTAGGGTTATGACGAGGTGATCAGGCCCGGCCTACGAATCGGTCCGGAACCGACACGTGGCCATGTCTAGTGAGACCTGAGAGCGTGTACTAATGCTTTAAGCACATGAGGACTTTCTACGCACACGTTCCCTTGAACATCGTGAAGCTTACCTAGCTATATGGCTATATTTTGGCCATAGTGTACAATAGGTAGAATTTATAGGTGCTATTATGACTATGAAGTTTGTGAAAATATTACTACCATATATGGTAGGAACTTTGTCAAAAAAAATAAATATAATATACCCTCAATACAGCTATTAGGATTCCTTTTAAGCTCAAGCACTAGTAAATTCAACACTTAAAAGAATATATAATAATGGCTACTTTTGAATCAATTCTACGTAGTTGACGATCAACATCATAATTCATGATATCGCCCCTTGTAAGGTTTCATGTTCAGGAAAAAAGTTCGTTCGAAAAAAGCGGTGTGATTCATTATGAGAATTATGATAGGGGAAAAGCGAGATTAAACCTAAACAAAAGAAAATAAAACTACTAAAAGTTGTTTGATCGGACCAACAAATTCATAGCGCAGCAAATTAAAAAACATGGTATAATGTTCAAGTTTCCAACTAACCCATCTACTAGAAGGCAAACGAAAAAGACTAATAAAAATTCAACGTTATCTCCAATCTCCATCCCCCATCCCCTTTTTTAGTTAGTTTCTTTATGAAGTTTTAATTTACTAGTGAAATCAAGAGATTACTGTGTGCCTGAAAAGTGAAAACTAAGGTATATAATCATATGTATGTAGAGTATTATTTTAGTATATTAATAAATGTCACCTTCTTATAAGAAATAGAAGATTTGCTAAACAAAGTGGTAATGTAATGATATGTAGTTGACTTTTGATTAATACCCGTGTACAAACTGAGTATATATATGCGCAAATTGCAATATAATTAAAAGAATGACTCATCCAAACGTGAGAATTTATATACCTCTATAAGTTAATTAGAAACATATTAAATAGAAAAGGGTCATCTCTTTTGCACCAGAAAAATTACAGAAAAGGATCATAATTGAGAAAAATCGAAGTATTATGTAGTCATAAAAAATAAGTGTTATGTAAGGTCTTTTTAAGAACAAAGTTATAATTAATTTTACTGTTATGCAGGATATGCAAGGTACCAATATAAATGTATAAATCTGTGATTGAGACATAGCTTCTAGATACTCCAAAATCATGATAATGTGGTGCATTCAATTTGATATATTGCATAACAAGTTCATGTGGTAAGTTGTTGTTGTTGTTCCCTTTTTTTTGTGATAAAGACTATAAGAGGTAAGTTGTTTTTCCTTAACATAGGTTGCTATAATGTTGACATAGGTTCCTTAGTTATTAGGAATGTATTGCTCCAATTTTAAAGACCGAAAATTTGGATGGAGAAAAATGAAGTCATGGATTATTGCTTCAATTTGACATCTAGCAGAAGCTAGTCCATGTACTTTTTACTAGAAATTAATATGCCTGCTCAATTTAATGTTTGTCATACGGAGAAAATTGAAAGAGAGATAAACCAAGAAATGCTGTAGATTGTTGGTAAGAATTAATTGAGGGTAGGTGGGTTTATTACTAGGTTAGGACTTAGGAGTTAGGACTTATGGATACACCCCAGTCTACCACAGTCCACACTCCACACTATACTGAGACACTGAGTCGGAAATTTCTACATTTTCTCTAAGAAACGGATGGTCTATTTATATTTTTTTTGAGGTGAATGGTCCATTTCTTATATTTCCCCCGAACTGAATTAATTGCAACACTTTGCTGAAAACACATGTTTGGTCAACGTGTTGCAAGTAATATGAAACGGAGAAAGTATCAATTTAGGATTGTATGAAGAGGAAATCAAATAAGAAGTTTTTTTTTTAAAACTTATATCTTTCTCTGATTTAAGTGTCACAATTTAATTTGAAACTAGTTTTTAGGCCCGGGCGATGCCTAGGGGTTTCTCTGTGCTACAATTTAGTAGTAGTTACATAAGTCATCTCATACTTATTTAAAAAAAGTCATTTCATTCATTATATGGATTTCAAAAGTTTTCCATTCATATATCATCATTAATTATGATTAAATAAGCAATAATAGTATGGTGGAGTGATGGTTGGATCTCTTTCTTTCATACTTGAGGTTGTGGGTTCAAATCTTCACATTAACAATGCTTCTTTTTTTACTATATGAGAAAGACGTGGATAGAATGTTATTGAATGAGGAATGGTGACATGTGGCACATATACGTTCTTAGGAACGCTTTTTAATATATTAGTATAGATAGCTCAGAGGAAAAGAAATAGAGAGTATTTTAATTTCACTATACCACCATTGAGTATCTAATGCAACTACTATATGTTTACGTGGCACAACAAATTACTCTTTACATAATTCACTCTTGTGAATTGTGATTCATACATCATAAAGAAAAATAGTCATGTGGTATCTTATTATATGTGTCTTGACATATGTTTTCCAAATGGATTTTTCTAACCTATACCACAAAGGCATAGATTTTTCCTCATAAAATTACATTTACGTAATTACATTCATCACCGTAAGTGTCATTTTTTATTGTATGATGTGCCATTAAGTTGAAGCCAACTTATTAAGAAGTTGTAATTTTATGATATTAATATAGACACAGATATCCAATATGCGGCCTTCACTGGTCCGCAAAAGCATTCTGTTTTTGGCCCGGTACAACCATGTATTCTCAATGTAATTTTTAGCCCAATTACCTAAACACATTTGGTCCATTTGGACCTTCTAGGTAGAGATGGCCAACAGTGCGGGCCAATCCAGCCCAATCCGCCTTTTGGGCCGTGTAAAGCCCGGTCCAGCCCAGCTCGAACTGTGAAATTGGTGGGTGGGCCGTGGGCCAGATTTTTTGAGCCCAACCCACGAAAGCCCGCTACTAAAACCGCTCAGCCCGGTCCACGAAATCGGTCCAAATGACCCATGAACCCAGCCCAACCCAAGTAATTATTCAACCAAATTGTGTATATTTTAATCAAATTGTATATATTTTAATCAAATTTCATATATTATAATTCAATCAAATTCAAAAATAATGAAATTATTCATTAATATTAATAATTGTATATATTTTAATTAATTTTAAAGGTTTAATGTAACAATAATAAATGATTCTAATGATTAAATAATTCTGAAAAAAAAAAATCATGTCGGCCCGCCAGTCCAATAGGCCCACGAACCGCCAAAACCGCTGTTCGAACTGTGAAACCGAGAATGGGGTGTGGGACCAAGATTTTTCATCCCGTGGACCAGCCCGCCCAAACCGTGAATTTCACGGTCCGGTCCTGGGCCGTGAAATCTCAGCCCGGCCCACTAGGGCCCGCGGACCAGCCCACCCAGCCCGCACCAGTGGCCATCTCTACTTCTATGCCAACATTTTACATTGTTATGCAAAGTGTGGCTTGACCGAATTCCTTTAGCAAAATTTTCGGTTCTATAGACTATAATCACATATAATAATAACGGTAATATCCACGATTATTAAGAAGATTTGATGTTGACATTCTATATACTAATAAGATACACCATATCTTTTAAGAAGCTCACATGCTAAATACAAATCGGACCACAAACGGGGTTAAACCGCACCAAATAATAATATTTTGGTAATTGGTTGGGATTCACCTTGTAATTTTTTTTTTTTTGATGATTAATCATGCCATTTCATTAATCAAACAAAAAGGAGAAACAAACACCTTTAAACTCAAGCAGGGTATTCCTTCCTTGGAAGGAAACTTTCATAGTGCTTGGCACACCCTGGATTGAGGAGGTACTTGTTCACCTTCAAAACATTACAACCTATAGTTCAACATACATAAAAATAACAAAGGCATGAATATACATCGACTGATTCAACATAACCATCGTCTGAACTAAGACTTGCTATAGCTAGGGACTAATGAGCAAATAAACAACCCATATGATTGACTGTTCTAGGCCACTGGCTGCGTCAGTCCAGCATAGAAGGCACTTGAAATTGCACATTTGGCATCAAATCCAAGCAATGAATTCTTCCTTCCTAAGAAGGCTCTGCTTTGCAAGAGTATCTGCCACAAAGTTGGCACTTCTTCCTTTGTGAACAATTTTGATGTTTAGGTTCCTTTTGCGTGCATTTCGAATGAAGTTTAAGTGATGATTCATGTTCCATGGTCCTCCATTATCACCATTGCTCCATAAGACTGCATTGGAGGAGTCTGATTCGAGAATTATCATGTGATTTTTGGTGATGTCACAAGCAAGTGAGATTTTGATTGCATGGTGAATAGCCAAAATTTCTGCACAATTGATTTCCATAAATGGAATCGGAGATGAGAATAAACACATGAAGATCCCATTGACATTGCGCAGGACACCACCAATGGCTGAATTTGATGAGAGAGGATTCACAGATGCATCTACATTCCACTTTATTTGATTTGAATCCGGGGGCACCATTCGCAAGGAATTGGAGCGGATTGGAGAGCATTTGAGAGAGAAGGGCTGCCATTCCATAATAAACAATATGGATTTCGTTGTATGTCATTTGGGGAATAAGGAAAGTCATCACACCACCCTTTAATCCACCACCCAAGTCTCAAAAGAATCGTGTCTTGAAGGAATTTTACTGAACACGAAGTGTTTTCAAAGATGCGTGAATTGCGCTCTTTCCAAATTGTCCACACAATTATAATGAAACAAGCATGCCAAACCTTTTTGAAGAAGGGGCTTTTTCTTTGTATGTGCCATTGCTCGAATGCATTTCTCAAATTATTGGGGAAGACCCATTTAATACCCCCACAAGCCAATCCACCAATGCCATAGTTGCTGTGCAAATTGACAATGAAGAAGAAGGTGGTTAGATGATTCAGATGAGTGAGAGCATAGAACACATACATCGTTTTCAGCTAGGATGATTCCCATATGCGCGAGTTTTTGACGCGAATTTATTCTTTCTAGTAGCGCCAGCCATACAAACACTTTAATCCTGTGTGGCACTAAGCCACGCCATACTCCTTTCACAGCATCATGATGGGGAACGGGACTTAGCTTATCAAGCTCAAGCGTAAAGGATTTTGTGGTGAATTCTCCGGAGCTTTGAAAGGACCACACAAGCTTGTCCGATCCTCACCATCATATGCGAGGCACACTTCTTATAGTAGGCAGTCAAGGCGAGATTTTTCAACAAGGTCTTGAGGCCTTAGAGCCCTCTTCCATGAAAATGTCCACACCCAATTATATCCTTCCCAAAATCCAAAGGATTCAACTGGGTCGTCATGCTTGACAGAGATTTTGAACAGTCTTGGAAAGGAGGTTTTTAAGGCCGATGACGACGACCACGAGTCATGCCAAAATAGGCTCTTTAAGCCATTGTTAACATTTTTTCTTACTCCTTTGAGGGCAAGATTTTTCGCATGAGGATGCTTGAAGAGTGGAAGTGCATATTTGCTTCCAAGGACCCCCCTATTGCGGGGATTGCAATATCAGATATGCAAAATGATGATGGATATTTATGCTTTGCCCGAATTACTTGGCACCATAGTTGAGACGGATCATCAAAAAAGCGCCAAATCCATTTGAACCTTGTAATTTTAAGGTGACAACTGATCGACAAGATCGAATCCTCCCGTTTGCGGTGCTTGGGGTCTGGGATAGGGATTCCCTTACCTTCCTTTTTCCTTTTTTATTGGAAATTATCTATAGCTTTGATGTTTAATAAAGAGTTAAAGACCTAAAGAAGTGTGAGAAAATGAACACATAATATAAAAAATACACCTATGGCTAGGATGATTTGTATATGATAATAAAAACTACTAATAATACTTCAAACCTGGGACGTTTTGTGTTGTTTTGGTTTTTTTTTTAAGGAAACAAACTTCACACTAAACCATAAATTATAGTTTGATTATATTTCCAAACCAAAGCATAATTTTTAAATTATAGAAGCATAACAACAAGTCAGCAATTCATTACATAATCACTACACAATTAGAAAACGTCAGTTTTTAAACTGCGGGCGTGGGCGTGGGCGTGGGCGTGGGCTTGAAAGCCTTGGACTTGAAAGGGGTCGACATGATCACAGTCTGGTGGTATAATGCAGCCAGTGCAGCTCCAATGAAGGGCCCAACCCAGAAAATCCACTGCGCGCGCACACACAAGGACACAAAAAGTCATCATATTGTATATTTGTACTTATACCATATTGGCATTGCATAATACACATTTACTTCAAATTAAACTCGAGTGAGGAATAACTCAAGTAGTTAAGATCTCTCTTGGGTCCAACAAGTATTAAGATCGATTCTCATCCTTGGCAAGGGCTGGCATCCTCATTACTCCCTCCAACTCGTCAAGGTTCTTACCAACTAAGCCAACCTCTATTAATAAAATCTTTAAATTTAGAGTTCATATATTGGTACCTGTTGATCCCAAGCTTTGTCCTTGTTGAAGATAATGGCGGCACCCAAACTCCTGGCTGGGTTGATGCCGGTACCGGTGATGGGAATGGTGGCCATGTGAACCAAGAACACAGCAAATCCAATTGGCAGTGGTGCCAATATCTGCAATTATTCAATATTAGGAAAATAAGTTACCATCATCTAATACGAAGTATGTTGGACTAGAACAACAACAAAAATTTTCAAAATTGCTTAAAAAAATTTTTTAATAAAATTTTATTAAAAAATTATATGTAAATAGATTTTTTTATTTTTTAATAATTTTTTTTTTTTTTTTTTTTTTTTAAAAAAGGTTTAACCTCTTTAATTTTTAAAAAGATTTCATAAAATGGAAAAAAATAAATAAAAAAAATGATATTCATACCCTTAGGCATTATGTATATGTATAAGGTGTCTAAAATGGAAAGAAAAAATCAAGTCAAGCATTTATTACTTAAATTAATGTGTAATTTTGTCTTGTTTTCCCAAATTGTTTCTTTATTATAAATATATTAAATGCTTATATATAGCCCTAAGAAATAATGTACACATGTTAACAAAGAAATATATATATATATATATATATATATATATATATATATATATATATATATATATATATATATATATATATATATATATATAAAATATATATATATATATATATATATATATATATATATATACCCTCACGTGTTAAAATAAATCATTATTTTTGTCTATAAATTGAACCTAACTTTGCATTATTATTTACATTGCTTCTACTTCTCAACTTATTTACTTCTACATTCAATTCCAAAATGATTAGAAGTTAGAATGGCCATATATATTCAACTTAATTAACATAAATTAGAAGTTTGTATTATTAATAATATTGTTAGTGTAACTGTTGTGAATATCTCTTCTTCATTATTTGTTTTTTCTTCTTATATTATTGTTCTTATTCTTGTTGTTATTGTGATTTGATAATCAATAATAATGTTAGTAGTAATTATTATTATTATTATTATTATTATTATTATTATTGTTATTATTATTGTTATTATTATTATTATTGTTGTTATTATTATTATTATTATTATTATTATTATTATTATTATTATTATTATTATTATTATTAGTTTGAACAATTAGGATGAAAATATGATTCAAAATGCACAATTTAAGTCATTAAAATGTCCATCATTTGTCATTGAAATGTCTACTTCAATGTATTGAAATGAACATTCAAATCATTAAATACTATTCCTGTCAATGAAAACAAATAAATTTAAGTGACTGAATATTGTTCTTGTAAATGGAATGTGTACTCAACTATATGGGATGAGAATCAAAGTATAAGGGGTCATTGATGTGTCATTGCTAATAAGTTTTCAAATGAATTATTGCTATGATATTATGAGTTCCCTCCAATGAATTATTGCTATGATATTTACAGGTTTTCAAATATCCTATAAACAATATAACTTCATGATGTAAAACAACACAACTCTCAAATTTCTTCTTATGAATCCACCTCACTCACAAATATGATTTAACAACAACAAAAAAAACTAAATAAATCAAACTATTAAATAAATTTATCCAGAAAATTGTGAGAGTTAGAGTTTGATCAATTCTATTCTCCTAACCATTTCAAAAACTAGTAAAAGAACCCTACCATAATTCAAATTGTCAGAATTACTAGTACCCAAGGCACTCGGCTCAAACTATGGTACAAATGTCCAAAAATAGGCAACCTTATCTTCGACAATTGTATTTGGTACACACACATGACAATTGACAACTCACTAATGTGGGGGTGCTACAAGTACTACTACATCCAACCAAAAACAAAAAAAAAAATGACAACAAATACTCCGTAAGTGTCAATTTCCAATATTTGATTTTAAGATTTTTTTCCTGATGTCATATTATATAAGTTATTATAATGAAATTAATGTTATTCAACCTTTTTATTGAAAACTAATAACGAAAAACTGAAAACAATAATATTTGATTTTGATAATTTGATATCTAGTTTTTCAAAAGACTTAAAATCTAGAAACAAGAACAATAACGAACCCGTTATTTTTTTTAGGGGGAAAACAACTATATTAAATCGAGGGAATCAAAACATAGGAAATACCTGAGACGAACTCGTTATTTTGTAATTGGATTTAAGTGTCGTTACAAATGTTCTGTTCGACCCCATATAGTTTTCTTCAACTAGGAGTTAGGACCAACACTTTTTTTTGAGGGGGAAAGCAACTATATTAAATCAAGGATAAATTGTCCATCAAAACATAGAGAGTCACCTCCGGAGGAAAGTGAACAAACTCGTTATTTAGTAATTGGATTTAAGTGTCGTTACAAATGTTCTGTTCAACCTCATATAGTTTTCTTCAATTAGGAGTTAGGACCAACACTTCATCTTCCATTCATAGGAGTATTTTCGCTAAACATGAAACCTCGATGAGACGTACCCCACAAGAAAAATAATTGTATAAAAGCAGAAGGTCCGATGAAAAAGAATTAGATTCGAATGCCCAAATCCCAACTGAAAATGAAAAAGCTGGAAAGTACTTTAGGTTACTACAGTACTATACTATATTGTGTCAGTTACTGATATCAATTCTAAAATCACATCAATACTTTCACTTTGTTGTAACCCTAAAGCCGAAAAAAGAAATCGCAATCCTCCAATTCAGATAACACAATACAAAAGTTTGATTGCCATATACGACACTTTTTGTCAGTTAGACAAGACCAGACTTAATTCAAATTTTACAATCAATCACTGAGGCTAATCACATTTCACAAATACACTGACCATGACTTTATACAGCCGAAATTCTACTGCTATCAGATGCTATTTTTTACCCCTCTTTATCTACGCCTCCTTGTTTGACATACTTAAGTTGGAGATTCACCTTATAATTTTAAAGTCACAATGTCGAACCCTCCTAATTACGGTACTTGCGGGTAGGGAGTAGGGATTAGGGAATCCTTACCTTCTCCCTACTCTCAAAACACCGTACTTGTTAGCTTAGACAGAATCGACCTTCTCCTTGCCATTATATAAACTAGTCTTCTTTGCACGCGATGCGTGCGTGGATTATTTTGACAGTTATCATTAAATTTCATTTAAGTGTAATTTTGAAGAATGTAATTTACAATCATCATTAGTTCTAATTGAATATCGTTTGGTGTAAATACAAAATATAAAAATTACTTGATGAAGAAGTTGTTTTCTTGGTATTTTTATTACTTGTTAATGGATGTTGGTATTGTTATTGCATTTCAAAGTTTAGGTAAAATTAAATTTTTTGTCTTTGACTTGTAATTGATTTGAAAACTGCTTTAGTTATTTTAATTTGTTCTTCAATCATAAATATTTTCTTTCACTACACATATTTTTATGAAAGTTTATTTTAGCTATTTTGAACTTCTTTTGATATACATATTTCAAATTAGGAAGGACTATGATTGAGGAAAATTTAAAAATCTTAATAGGTAAGTATTTTTATTGGATGAAGGGTTAAAAAGTCTTTTCAAAGGGGGACACCATAGCTCCCCCCTTGGCTTATATAATAGAGATAAAAATCTATTACCTTCTTTAGCTAATTTATTTATGTTCTAATTTATGAAAATGTACTTTAAATTGCAATAGGGTTATGTGAATGAGAATTACTCCCTCCATCCCAGAAAGATCTGAACACTTGTTGGCACACGTATTTTAAGGTGATAAGTTGTAGTGTGGTTATCAAATGTTATTTTATTAAAAAAAAAAAAGTAGACGTGATAGGAGTTGGTGGGGTTTTTTTACTATTCGAGGAGAGAGAATGTTGGGTAACTTTTTATTGATAAAAGGTAGAGTGTGGGCCAAAGGAGTATAAAATAAATAATATATTAATAGTGGGACCATGCCAAATATGGAAATGTTCAAATTAATTTTGGACAAACATAAAAGAAAAGTGTTCAGACTATTCTGAGACGGAGGGAGTATAAGAATCGATGTTAATGGTGATGTTTCTTGCTTTTAAGTTATGCAGATTGTAGATTTATAGCATGTGAGATCTGACCATGAGAATTACTACTAATTGTCAGTTATGTTGAGGGAGTTTGTAAATCGGTTCCAAGATATAAGAACTCAGTGAGAACAACTATAGTAAATTAAGTAAAATTCATAACTTTCTTAGTGTACCTTTTAGAAGAATTGTTACTTTGTTCAAATGCTTTTTAAAATTTTTTGTACTTCCTTAACCATCAATGTTAATTTCTATGTAAGAAAATCATAATTATATGACACTTTTTAGACTCGTCTTAACATGTATTTTCAAGTTATGATTTTTTGTGACTAGTATCTTTTGCACGCGATGCATGCGTGACATCGCGTGTATGTGATTTTGTGGAAGTTTTAAATTTAATCGTCATTTAAGTATATTGTTCTATTTTTTGTTTTTACTGATGCAGATGTAACTGCTTTGCAGTTGTAGGGATTTTTTTTTCTCTTTTCTTAAAAAAAATGAGAGAATGCAATTAATAATTTTGTTTGGTTATTAGGGGTAATTTGGGCAAAGAGGGTGGATACCAAAGGGTCAGGAGTTGACATATAGAATAGAGATGTATATGCTTTTTACTTATAGATAACTAAAGATAATAATGGACGTCAAATGTTGCTTGATAAGTTGGATAATCAAATTGTTACAACTAAATAGGACAATTGATGTATATATATTATTTAATTGATTGGTGATGAGGTCCCACCAACTTGAAATTCTTGGATTCGCCCTTATATCAATTATATATTGACACTTATTTTGGATATAAATATAGACTAAATCTACACAAAATCATGAACAGTATTCCCTCTGTCTTTTTATATCCTTCTCACTTTTCTGTGCGCGTCTCCCAATGCACATTTTTTAACGTAAATATTTTTCATTATATATTAGTAATAATTATAACGATTGAATATTAATAAAGTACTAAATGAGACGAATCAAACAACACCCCACATGACTATATTTTTTCTTATAAATTGAGAAAAATTAAGAAGATTCTCTCTAAGTATGAATAATGTCAAGATTCCAAGTGAGAAAGATATAAAAACAAAGGGAGTAATTCATTATATACTAAAAATAACAATAACTAGATAAATCTTAGAGTGGCACTTGACGTCTTCCCAAAAATTAAGAAGATTCTCTCTAAGTATGAATAATGTCAAGATTCCAAGTGAGAAAGATAAAAAAAACAGATGGAGTAATTCATTATATACTAAAAATAACAATAACTAGATAAATTTTAGAGTGGCACTTGACATCTTCCCATAAAACCTTTTCCCACCTAAAGAGTTTTAAAATTTTATTTTTAGGTAGAAAAATCTGAAAACCTCTATATTATTATGAACAATATATAACTAGATAAATTAGTTTTTAGACTCGGGCTATGCCCCGGGTAATTATAATATTCATTTATTAACATTTTACTTTATAAATATAACACCAAACATTACTTGGTTTGGTGGTTAAGATTTTAGTTTATAAGCTTGAGGTCATGGGATCGAATCTTATAAGATGTATTATTTTCTATTTCTTTTTTTATTGTATGCGTGTTTACATAAAGTAAACACTCTAAGGGATAGCGCCACATGGCGCAGTTCCTTGCTTAGGAACGCCTTTTAATATATTAGTATAGATTTTAGAGTGGCACTTAACCTATTGATTTAAAGAGAATAGAAATTAGTCTTATATATTCATTTAACTTGTGCATATATAGTCTAACACAATTAAGAAAATTAACAACCTAAGTTATATTCTCCATAATAATATTCACAGTACTTTCTAATTAATAGGCTAACATAATTAAGAAACTTAGCAATCTAACTTTTGTTCTTCATAATATTACCTGTACCTATGCACAGTGGTCAATTTAGAATTTGTTTTTTTAGGGGTGAGTGGGAGACCAAAATTTTGCTTTGGATTTTTAGTGAGTACCGGGTAAGAATATTAAACCTATAATCCAATTTCCGAAATCTTTTACAGTAATTTCAAAAACCAAGATGTGCCAAAACTCCCCTCTACAACTTATGTTTCGGTGCAGAAAAAATACCCTACAACTATTGTAAATCATACACGGTACAATCAAATCCTTCCCAACCAATCAAAATATTTTAAAAGTTATCTTTATTTTTCATTAATTCCCCCAATCCCCCTATTTTGGAATTGTGAGATAGTTGTATTGTCACGTGGCACAACAGTTGTACCAGAATATTTCCGGTTCCGACACTGTCTGTGCATTGCATAGGTTCAAAGCTACTACATACAACAAATATATGCAATACTCACAAAATAAAAAATGAAAGTAACATAAAAAAGAGTAATAATGTTTTGTAAGAGCTGGAGAGATGCTTACAGGAACATTGGAAGCCTTTCTCTTGGCATCAGTAGCAGAAAAAACAGTGTAGACAAGGACAAAAGTGCCCACAATCTCAGCACCAAGACCATCACCTTTAGAATAACCATGGTTAACCACATTGGCTCCACCACCCTTAAGATCATATAAAGATGGCTGGAAACCCTTAACCACACCAGCACCACATATGGCTCCTAGGCATTGCATTAAGATGTAAAAGACTGCCCTTGACAAAGACAACTTCCTTCCAAGTAATAGACCAAACGTTACTGCTGGATTTATGTGACCACCTGCCCAATTTTTCACAAACACATATCCTATTTTTAGCTCAAAATTTTCACCAAATTGAACTTTAATTTGTCATTGCCATGCATCAGAACTTTGTGAAAGAGAAGTTAAAAAAATCACTTTCTTTGTCTATAATTTTCTTTCTTTAAGGTCAGTAAAGTTCCACATGATGATACGTCCATCTCAAAGACCGGCAAAATTTTGTCCATCTCATCCATTATTTCACAACAATGACACTATATCACACTTTATCTATTTAAAAATCTTGCAGCATATTAACTTTTACGTTTGTGAAACTTTGAATATTAAAATCTCTAGTTGTATATTTTGAAAATAATTGCATGGAATATATAAAAAGTTGATATGTTGAAAATTATACGTCCTAATTTGTTCTTTAATACTTGGCACTATAATGGTTAGGCATGCACACATTTTACAGAAAAAGATCAAAGTAGTAATTAACGAACAAATTAATTAAAATAGTTTTAACTCTTGATAAGTTTTAGTTTTTATTTAATTTGTCTATATACCTTTACTAATCTCTATCTTAAACCGTTTGCCAACCTAGATGCTATTTATATTAAGACATTTATTTGTATTTTTTTTCCTAAAAAAGTAAAGTCAAAGTTAAATTATATAAATAATGCAAAAATCAAAGTGTTACAAGTATTATAAAACGGAGAAAGTATATATTATCTCAAACGTTGACGGTATATCATGACCTTAAAATAAAATATCCTAGATAGGGTTATCATCATGTGCCTCCACCTCTAACACTTGTGCAAAAAAATACATTCTTTCTCCAAAAAAATCTCAAAAAGTTTACCTGAAATGCCAGCAATGCAGTAGACAAGAACAAAGATCATACCACCAAAAGCCCAAGCAATACCCAAAATACCAACAGAAGCACAAACTTGTGGTGTTCTTTTAACACCCATAACAGTCAAAACAGTGATATAAAGGAAGAGAAAAGTGGCCATAAATTCAGCAATTCCAGCCCTCCAAAATGACCATGATTTGAGCTCACCATGCTCATACAAAGGTGCTGGTGGTTCTTCTTTAGTGTGGTCTCTTGTTTGAACTGATGTTCCTAGTGGTTGTCTATCTGGGTATTTGTCTGCTCCTAATCTTACTGCATCCTCTATTTCTTCTGCTTCTTCCCTCTCTAAATCTCTCTCTCTTCTCGTTTTTGAATTAGACCCCATTAATATTTACTCTTTGTGGAAATAATGGAAAAGTGTATGTGATGATATATTGAGAGGTGTTTTGTGTTGGGGAAGAGTTGAAAGAGAAGTGAGCTTTTTTTATAGGCAAATTAAAAGATGTATAGGGAGATTGTATGTCCAAGTTAGCTAAATCCGAGATAGAAGAGTTGTAGGCCCTACAATAAGTGAAGTTACGAAAATAGCCTACTAGTCTCGTGGAAAAATAATTTAGCTAACTAGCTAAATAAAATCTAGTTATATATTTAGCTAGATTTATTCTAGATGTAATCACTAAAAAATCTAACTATGGTCAAATTAAAGTCATCTTGGTCTACATGCATGATATGCCAACTCATTCCTCTTATTTGCTATTTTTATTTTTTAAAAAAACTATTTATTTCCACTTTATTATAATATTTTTCTTTGTTGGCACCAAAAAAAAGGTGGAGGTGTAGTTGGAAAAAGCTAATTCGTGTGATAAGGGAGGGAAAATGAGAAAACAAACCTTATGATGCAGACTCATGTAAATGATACAATTATTCTCTTGAACATCTATTTTTAAAAGTGTTAAACTCAATAGATAGGAATTCAAATATTTTTTCCCACTTTTATTTGTCAATTATACATATATATGTGTCACTAAATATTACAGGTCCAATTATCATGTTTAACAAAACTTTTTTTTTTAAAAAAAAAAGAAATATAGTGATGTATAATTGGAATTTTTTCCATGAATAATGTCAAAGGGATATAACGATATTAATTCCTCCTATACGTTGAACTTAAAATTAATTTCATGAATACCATCCACGTAGGACAACACGCGAGAAAAATATTTTAGAATGTTGTTGATATTTTCAAATGTTATTGATATTTTCTAAAAAAGAATCCCAAAAATATTATTTATAATCAATTTCTGAATTATTTGTTTGAAGATATCTCAAAAAGATAGATAATGATGGGTCTGATAATTATTTCTCTCCTCACCCCTTCCTCACAATTCACAAACCACGACTACTAAGTACTACACACGTAAGACTAACACACCAGCCACCACCAACGTCGCCTCGATCGGGACCAACACCGCCTTCACTTGAATGAACCACCGCCGCCAAGACTGCAGCCTCCGTCGAAACCACCTCCTCCCAGTTCCACTATTCTCTGTTTCTCACTCGATCTGTGGAATCGGAGGTGATGCCAACACCACTAGGTTATCACCTGCTGCTTGACAAACGTTAAAAAGTATACTAGTATAATACAATGAAGAAGAGAATACAATAAAGCAGTGTACATAAAAAAAAGTGCAATATAAATATAATGTTTGCAAATATCATTCCAATTTAAGCTGCTAGAACATGAACCACAGGAAAATGAAAGCAATCAACATATGTGCCCAAATTAGGACAAGTCATCAAAACACGAGAAACAGCTAATTGAAGTGGCATGTTGAGTCGGTAGCTGGCGAGCATGGGACCCGCCCCAACAGCCATTTAACTGAACCCTTTCACTTTGGGACAGATTATACTATAACTGATTTGAAAATTCTTGGCTTTTTATAAGGTAGCGTTTCTATGGAGAAGAAGTGTATTGACGTACTCGGGTCGGGTGTAAAAATGTCAAATGATCATTATTACCGACATGAATACATGGATGCTTATAAAGGATGCTCATCTACAATTAGGGATGCGCAGATGTTAAATAAAAAAAGGGACTAAATTTTATAATAGATTAATAATGTAGGGTGATATGTACCGTTAATATTATATACTTCTTTCGTTCTGAGATAAGATAGAGTGTTTCACTTATTTTCACGACGAATGAAGTATTTAGATGTATCGTATACCCAAATGTATTTTTTTCTCATTTGTAGAGCTCCAAGTAATTAAGTTACAAATGATGAATGAGAAAACGTGGATGTACAAACTACAATTAATGGAAAAACCAGGTTAATTTTATCAATATAGCCGGATGTATAGAAATAAAATATATAGGATAAACTTTTAATTATCAATATGGATATAGAAATATTAACAAGTAACTGAACATTTATCAATAGGGATGTGTTGAGGTAAGTTGAACATATTGCGTAGACCTATGTAAATGTACAAATTAAATGTGACATAATAAAGAATCAATATATATATATACCTACATAAACCTATAAATAGTCAAGATAAGATATCATATGTAACATAATGGTTGTTTTACTTAGATGGCTTGACTAATTGTTAATTTGGTTGTTTAGGTTGCTTGTTTGACTATATATTGCTTATGAAAGTGTTCGCTGAATTTAGTTGTTCGTGTTTACTATTTAGTCTAAAATGAATATAAAAGCCAGTAGAATAAGCTTTCGGCAACTGCGACTTTTTCAACTATCGAAAACGTTATATACTAACAATTTTTAAATTCTATTTGACCACATGAAAAAGCCAAATCATATACCAATTACCAAGCACTCCAGAATACTATGCCTCTCTTTTTTACTAGCTACATATTCTATAAATGAATGTCTCTTTTTACTTGCTACATTTCTTTATTTGGTAACTAATATGATCCACCATAAAATATCAATACTCCCTTTTGTTTTTATCATCTAAAATATTGAACTCGTATATATTTGTCAGTTAACAAGTAAACTTAAACAACGAAGGGAGTAATTTTTCAATCAGAGTTTTCTGATATAATTGTTCAATCATACTAGTACTATCATACTATAGAATTGTGCGGCGACGATTGATGAGAACCACAAAGTTGTGCTGGGAGTGGGACCAGAGAATATATGTTGTCCCGGAAATGTTTTTGTTAATCTAGAAAAAAAATACTATAGATGAAAGACTTTTGACACGATTTATGAAAAACCAATACAATATTTTCTGTTACTTGCATTATTGTTAAAAAAACCTAAAAAATTTAGGCCTTGTTTGGCAAAATTAGCGGTTGCGATAGAATGATGTTGCGGTAGCGTTTAGGCATTGAGTAGCTATCAGCGGCCAACTAGTAGAATGTTAGCGATTAGCGTTCAACGTAATTGCTCAAAATATAAGTGTTTGGCAAAAGTAGCTGTCAGAATTGCAAAAAAAATAAAAAAGGACATACATTCACTTATAGAATTAAATATAAAAATTTGATTAATTAGTTTAATAATTAAACTCAATGGTTAATTTTCAATGAAACTTACATATAAAATTTTTACTACTCAAACAAACGTACAAGTTTAAGATAATCCTTCACCCTTGCAAAATGGTCATCATTAATAAAACATACTTCCTCCGTTTTTTTAGTTGTTACATATTGACTTTTTACAGTATTCATCTTATGTAGTTTGACCGTCTTTGGTTATTTTTTCATAAGAAAAAACATAGTCAAGTGGGATCTTGTTGGATTCGTCTCAATATCTATACTTTCCAAATATCAACTTTTTATAATTTTTACTTATGTACAATTAGAGATATTAAAGGTATAATTTGTGCATTGATAAACGTGTTGAGGAGAAATGAAACAACTAAAAAAATCTGGAGAAGTATATATACAGAGTCGAATGTATGTATGATGTCATATTTGAACCATTAGTATATTTCATACACTCCTATAAAGAAAAAAGAGTATATATAAGATTCTATGTATATTTTGTAATAATATACTTATTTTGTACGCCTATATATTTTCTATCAAAAAACACAACATAAATCAATTTTTGAAATATATATGTAAACTAATTAAACGTTTTAATAATACTAATAATCATAAATAAAAGGCATATATCTTGTTTGTAATAGCTAGATTAACTTAGATACTTGTGAAATTTGGGTCATAAAATATTATGAAACTTTAGCTAGCCCTAAGAAAAAAAATTAACAAAAAACTCCCAAGTAGTACAACTAAAAGCATTTTACACAATACTATTATAGATTTATTGATTAAAAAAAAAAGAAAAAAGAGTTAATCAAAAGCATAATGAATGCAATAGCAGCAAACACTAGCTTTTCTGCTTCAAACGTTACCTATTGCAACGTTTCACAAAAGCTACCCATAATCTACCATAATATCTACCCGCTACCATAATCGCTACCTTGCCAAACACTCCTAATTTTCCTTAAGTAGATTTTTGACTTGTCCAACCTCTACCCGCTACCTTAAATGCTAGTGCCAAACAGGGCCTAAATCTCTCCGCCACTCCACTAGGGCCGCTACAACCCGCCATGCACCATTGCTCCGACGACGCCTTCCGATGTTCGGCTTGCAATTTAACCACCACCTGATCTCTTTCTTCACTTTCTTATTCTTTAACCTTGTTTCTCTTTGAAGTTGCTTAATTTGCAATATTTGCTTTGTATCACCAAAATTAATTTGGTAAGGCTCTATTCTTTTGGACTGAACTGAATTGAATTTTTCTGAACTGAACTGAACTTAATTATTTGTCTGAACGGAACTGGAGTGAAGTGTATGAAAAATTGAAAACTGTGAGAGGAAAATAATTGAACTGAACTGAACTTGTCTGAACTGAACTTGTTTGAACTGAACTGAACTGAATTTTCATTAATTCAGTCCAAAAGACGAGAGCTTTAGTCTTGGTTGGTTAAACTTAAAGTTACAAAAATAAGATGGGAGATGCTTGTTGTATAATTGCATTCACACACATAATACAAGAAGGAAATCTAATAACGAGAGGTAACTAACTGGTAAGGAACAAATTATGATTGGATTAGACCCACAAAATGGCAACGACTAACGACCAACGAGCTAGTATTAGCTGCCCCAAATTACATGAAAAATAAAGGTCCATAATAATAAAATTAGAATATTCGGATAAGTCATTAATATACGGGCAGCTGCCAGCTGTTAGTTGAAGTGGCATTCTCTGTTGGCAGCTGGGACCCGCCGTAGCTAGTAGTCATAGTAGTTCTTCTGCTTGTTGGGCCTCTTGCGAGGGCAGCCCAGAAGAAATTCCTCTTACCACGGATTCCCGGAAGGGGGCCCAAAAAAAAAAAAATTGTAAGATGTAACTGAAGTGTACACCACAACCTCCGTGTTTTTTTAATTGCTACATTTCAGTTTTGGTCTTCTTTAATTTTATACGTAAAAAGAAAAATATAGTCATGCGAGATATTCTTTTGCTCCATTTTTGTCTTAGAAAAAAAGTCCTCATTGAGGCATGGGTTGATATTAATATTATCATGAGTGAAAATACTAAAACTAAATTTAAGAATTATAAAATTCTTGATCAAATTGATTCCTCTCAATGTGTACTTTTAATATATATAATTTTATTATAATTTTCTCTTATACATAACTTAAGATGTTAAGGTTTAAAGTTGTATCTCAAAAATTATGAAAACAGAATGTAGCAATTAAAAAGAGACGAAAAGAGTACAAATTTGACTAATAATAACTTGAATATTTATCAGTAAAAATCTCCACCCGCCTTCAGAAAAATTATTAGCAAAATTATAAAGATAAATTAATATTATTATAATATACGTTGAGATAAATCCAACAATATATTATACTTCTTCTGTATTTGTTAGGATAGATCTAGGAATATTTCTTAAATCTATCTATCTAGAAGTGTTTATTTAGAGATAATATTATTTCATTTTTGGCCACTTTTTATCAACTAACTTAGAAGTGAATTCTCTTACCATTATACTGTAAGAAAACACATAGTCAAGTAGGATATTATTAGATTCATCTCAATGTGAGGGGATTCCAAATATCAACTTTTTATAATTCTAAATTATACGCAATTAGAAATATTAACGTTGAAAAAAACGTTTTGGAATACGTGTAAAGTAGATGATGCAACTAAAAAAAATACAACAAAGGACCCTTGGGTTCAATGGTATCACTTCATATCTCCCACATGGGAGACCAAGGTTCAAATCTTGGTGGAAGCATAATTTCAATGTTGGGGGAGGGGTGGGGGTGCTTGTTGGGCCTTTGAATGAGTGTCCTGTACGAGGACAGCCCAGAGGAAAAATTCTTCTTACCATGGGGTTCCCGAAAGGGGCCCCTAAAAAAACTAAAAAAAATACAAGGGAAGTATACAAATACATAGTTTTATTTGTTTAGGAAAAAAAATCGGTCGAGGTTTATATATGAATGCCAAAACCAAAAAATTATAGAGGTAACTCATAAGAAAAGTGTTGTGTTTTGAACTTTGAATATTTTGATGATGATAAACACCCTATGTTATGCTATAACATGAATATTTATAACAGTGATCAAGCTATCAAGATTGGATGATTGAAGACAAGGAAGCTTAGGTCTAGTTATATTGAATTCATGTGTATGCAATGTAATTAACATATTAGAACTTTGTGCTAAAATTAGAAATATGAAATTAGGATGATTAACTATTTTCTTAGAGTTAAGAAAATAGGTGATTATAGTAATTTCATGTTTATATGGTTTAAAGAAAAAGAATGGAGAGTTTTGTTAAAACAAGGATTTCGAAAATCAGTTTTAGAAAGAAAAAAGATTTTTATTTTCGAAAATAAGTTTTGAAAAGAAAAAGATTTTTATTTTCGAAAAAATAGTTTAAGAAAGAAAAAGAATTTTTATTTTCGAAAAATCAGGTTTGGAAAAAGATAAAAGTTTTTTTTCGAAAAAAGATAAAGAAAATGTAGTTGAAGATTTTCGAAAAAAAGGAAAGTGTTTATGAAAAGAAAATCTGATTTTTAAAGAAAAGATTTTGGATAAAAAACTGATATGAATAAAATTGGGATAAGATATGGAGTAATCCTTATCTTACAAGGAGTAAAGGAAATCAGTTTTTTATAAAAGATAAAATTGGATTTTGAAAAGGAAAATAATTCTATCCCTTTATTTTAGGAATAAAAATTATTCAGGAAGATAATTATTTCTTGGAGAATAATTCTTATTCAGTTGATGAAGTTATATAAGGGATAGAAATCAGTATACTATCACACGTTTTCAGATTTGGTGAGATTAATATTTTGAGAGCTGAAAACGATCTCCCAGAGCACAATGTACGGCACAGAGTTCTAGTAGGTTAAGGTCTCTAAAAACAAAGTTTGTAACGATCCTCTATTTGCTTGAATAAGAAGCACGCTTTTGAGGAATCATTATTTCTGTAATCTTTCATATTATAGAGAGTAGCAACACTTAGGGTTAAGTGTTGGGGAGCAATACTAGAGTTAGTAGTGGGGGAATCGAATTGTATCAAGGGTTTGGTATTTTACGATTCAAATAATAAAAGAGTCGTTTGTGTGGACGTAGATCTCAGAGGTGAGATTGAACCACGTTAAAGTCCTGTGTCTTATTATTTGATTTCATTGTTTAATTGTTTGATACATTTTCGTTTGAGCAAAAACATAAATCGGAGAGTTTACGAGTGAATAACACAGTGCACGACTGCCTTTATAAGAAATGTTTTGCGAAAATCGATTAGTTTTAGCCACTCAATTCAACCCTCCCTTCTTGAGTGTCACCTTGTGTTCCAACAAAAAGTAACTTAAATTCAAAGGTTTATATATGAATGCCAAAACCAAAAAAATTATAGTCCACATAACCATAGATGACACCACAATATTCATAAAAAAACTATTCAATCGCATATAGAAACTTATACGTTTTAACTCTCAATATAGCGTGTCTTTCAAGAGCTATCTTTTAGACTTGCAAAAGGGCTTTAACTTTTTTTTTTTTCGTAAATGTACTTTTTTTACTTCTGTTAATGAAATATTCGTACTTAGGGTGATATTGAGTGTAGAATAATTGAATCCTATCCTAATCCGCTCAGCCCCAACCTTATTTGCCTTAAACCATATTTGCTTTGTATTAATCTAATGTCTTTGTTTCTAGAATTTTCATGTTACCGAAGAAATATATTTGACCGAGCATACATCCACAAAAATCATAAAAATATATGGAAAACTTAAATCTAAATGTGCTATTAATTTCGTGCTAAACATGCTTATTATTTGAAATAAACAAGCCATTATGACTCTAAAATAATAGGTCACTCCTATGGGTGAAACACTGAAACCCCTACTCGCAAAGTTAGTATTTAGTAACCTGCCAGGCTAGATCAACTGTGAGATATGCCGATTTCATAGGCTATTTTATCCTTACCTCAGGACAGGTAAAATTCAGGCAGCTTTTTCACCTCATGATAAAGCTATCAATTTAGAACTTTCAAACCTTCGTAAAACTCAAGGAAGCCATCTTGAGCAAGTGGTTTCTACCCAAGGCGTTCATGATGAACTTGCCAAACCAATCAACTCTTCGACTAATAAGAGTCAACCATTTGGAACTTTCGATCCCTTTCATTTACAAAACAAGGCCGTCCCTCCGCTAGGGAAGCGACCTTTGGATGATGGATGCTTGATAGCTAAGAACAGGAAAAGTATGAAGGCCTTTTCAACTGTTCCATATGTGTCTACCTATACCACAAAGGGGAAGGAAGACAATTTCAATTGCTCGGAAAGCAATAGAGGTGCCTTTTCACATGTTAATGAGCGTGTGGCTGAGACTATAGCCATGGAAGTTTCTGAAGCGGTTTCTCAAGAGTCAGTATCGAGCACTCTTTCAAAAACAAGCTCAACCAAGTTCGGTTTTACAAACAAGCGTAAGAACTTCTCTACTTTACATCTCTCTTCTTCTACCTATGCTAACATGGTACAAGGAAAACAAGTTATGGTTCATAAACCCAGTGAATACTCTTGGCTATCTATCTGTATTGCTCCCAAGAAGGCAAACGAGGTACCAAAGATGGCAACTCAGCATCTATCTACTAAGGTAAGTGTAGGCATCTCAATGGATATGGATCACGATCCGGAAGTTACCACCATAGAGGAGGTTATGATCGTTACGGAAGAAAATGATGATCAAGGATTGACTATGGATTTCGATGTTGAGAGCGTTGATGTAACACATTCTTCCTCTGGCAAGGAACACAAATTGGATACAATCAACCCCTTTATTTTCTCAACAAAGTCACGGGATCGTATGCTTACTGCAACCCATGTTTCAACCCCATCTCGAGCTACTCCATCCATGCAGCGAAGGAAAGGGAAATACCTCAAGTCTATTTCCTTTCTGAAGGTAGGTATTGGCGTCAAAAGGGCACGTTCACTAGTTTATTTCCCTTTGCCACAGAGTAATGTAAGAGCAAAAAAAGCTCGCTTTAGTTGTTTACTTTCAGTTTGTGTCTTGTAGACTTTTATGCAAATTTTCCCGATGTCAAAAAAAAAAAAAAAAAAAAAAATCATGACATCAAATTTATACAAACCTACTTAAGAAGCTGTTATTCTATGATATTGAAAATTTGATATATAGAACATTAATACACAAACTATGACAGGCTGCACCAGTCTGAATAGTCAGGTTGTTTTTGCACAAACATAATCCTCAATGCAAATTTACCTTCTTGCCAACATTTACCTTTTCAAAGTATGGACTAACCAGATTCCTTAAGCAGATTTTTCAAAGTCCTATGATCAGTTGATCACCTCTAATAACAAGTACGAATATAATTAATAGTAAAAGTGAAATAATTTGCTACAACAATAGTTACTTTTATATATATAAGGTAAGATTAAATCCCTTGCAAGTAAAATCATAGTATTGTAATCGACTATGGTTGCGATGTACCGGCTCTCTCTTTTTCTCTCTCTCAAACCCTAGCCTCCTCTACCCCTTCTTCATCAATTAGGGGCTACCATGGATGATTTCATCCATGGTAAGCCCCTTTTCCCCTTTTATTTTCAGTTTTTAGTTCATTTTCTTATTTTGTTTAATAAATTAGTCTCTCTTTATGAGATTTTCTCAAACCCTGTTATGGGGTTTTTAGTTTCTGTTTTGGAAATCTCTTTCTCCCCTATGGGAGTTGTGAGTATGGTTCTTTTGTTTTTAGGTATGAGAAATTATTCTCATTGGTTGAAGTTCGAGACTCAACATGAAGGTATTGGAATCTCGGATGCGGTCAACCTGACTCGATCAAGAATGTTCTTCCCAAACTATATCAGAATGATAGACTTCCTCATTAATAGTCGCTTGATTCAAAATACAAGGGGGTCACATTGTATTGCTCGATCTGGTTCATTGTAGTTTCTTCGAAGACGAATTTGATTTAGTCTTGTTTAATTGTATCTTGTTTTTCTTTAATACCTATTGTAGATGCCGTTTGGCCTTCAATTAATGAAATTTCTCTTTCAAAAAAAAAATCCCTTGCAAGTAGGGGGAAATTGGAAATCCTTCATTGCAAGGGATGAGACTCGATCCCAGGATCTCTGGGAACGGAGGTGATGCCAATACCACTAGGCTATCACCTGCTACTCTACAACAATAGTTAGTACCTTCTTTTTAAGTGATCGTTTGGTTGACATGAATTTATGTAGGCAATGAAAATTCCCATGGTTTTCTCATTTTGGAAGTTGTTTGGTTGCCAGGATGTTGAGAAAATGGGTGCAATGGAAATTCCTTGGAAAATTAAAATTCCCACAAAATGTGGGAATTTAATTACCCACTCCCCCCTTGGTCAATTAGAATTCCCACATGAATTGCAAATTCCTTGATGTCAACCAAACAAATTTAGGCAATTTTCTAGGAATTACATAATGGAAGTAATTTCCTAGGAAATGAAACTTCCTACAGGAATTAAATTCCCATATATACCAAACGAGCACTAAGAAAAACAAAGAAGTCACATTTGACTTTTTGTGGGGAAATGTATTATACTTTGAGGCCACAAAAGGACTTTAATTATGTGATGAAATATGAAGTATAAAACTTTGAGGACTCATTTGACTTTAACTATGTGGTGAAATATAGTTGAACTATTGACTAATATTTTTCTAACAATGTAATTTTATAAAGTTTATTGTAATAAAGAATTTATGATAATAAAATCTTGAGCACATTTATCCTATTAATGTTCCCCACCATATGATTTGTCTTCAGTTTTTTCCGCTATATCTCTCCTTGACTTGAAACTTACATTTTTTTCCTTGACTAGCACTAGAGGAAAAAAGCCCAAGGGCTGCGGTCAAAAGGGGCCCAAGGGCTGCGTTTTTTGACCGCAGCCATTAGACTAGCAGCCCTTGGCAATTAGGAAGGGCTGCGGTTTTTAACCGCAGCCCTTAGCGCGTTAAGGGCTGCGGTCGAGGGGAAAAACCGCAGCCCTTGGTTGGTTAAGGGGCTGCGGTTAAGGGCAAAAACCGCAGCCCTTAGTGTGTTAAGGGCTGCGGTTTTTGCCCTTAACCGCAGCCCTTAACCAACTAAGGGCTGCGGTTTTTGCCCGAACCGCAGCCCTTGTGACCCAAAAAAAAAAAAAAAAAAAAAAATTTTTTTTTTCGCATTTTTTAGCCCAAAATGACCCCCCAAACAATTATATATATAGAAAAGTATCATTTTTCATTACAAATATATAGGAAGTTATAAAAAAATATGGTACTCAACCTAAATTCAATTTGACACTTCATATTTTCTCTTCTTGAGGAGCAAAGATCCTCTTGTACGGCCCATCCATATCTTTTTCTTCTTCACAAATTCTTAGATGCAAAATTTTCAAATTGTTTGAGGTGCAACCGCACAAGAGCTTAACTAAACCAATAAACAACCAACAACCACTTAGTGCTTGGTAGCTTTGATACTGCAACCAGATTACCAACCTTCACATCCATATATTAAATATATATAAAGCAAACGGCATCACATATACCTTAAATTTTGTGGCAACACTCAACTTTTGTGAATCAGCTCCCCTAGACTTGAATAAGGGACCAACAACGGGTTTTTTTTGGACCTGCACCAAGATACTTGAAGCAAATTTCCGAGGAAGGAAAGTCTCACAAGAAGACAAAAGTTGAACAGAGCCAAAATGCATCAGTCTCTGTTCTTATCCTAAAACCTTGTTGTGTCATACATAACCCGAAACAAGTAGCGAGTGTCCCACCATAAAAATTATTGAAACATATCACAAGTAAACGACAAAAAATTAAGTACCCACGTACAAAACTTTAAGCAAGTATTATAGCTGGAAAACTTTCCAAAACAATCGGCAGTTTAGCAAAGACACATGGCCATGTTATACATCTTGAATTCTATAAGGATGCGCTATAGTCTCGAAATTGAAATTTCAAACTTTCCTAACAAACTTACCTCCCTGCTCTAATTTGAATAAATGACGATTGAAGTGTCGCTTTGCAATCTCTCATTCGCATAATTGATGCGGAACCGCTCAAAGCTATTTTTCTAAAACAAGGGTGTACAAGATGAATATTGAAGATAGTTAAAGAGGTAAAATGGAATACAAAATATAACAATGTAAACCTCGAATGAATAAATAAATGAATAAAAACATACATCAAATGATTCAAAACCATATTTGTTCTACAAGCCAATTAAACAAGCAAGAATAGATAGATTTTGCCAATGCATCACGAGTATACGGTTTCAAAGCTAAAATAAATAAAATTTACGCTTGCCATGTACTATAATGCAACCGAAGCTAAATGTGAACACATCGCAACCGGTCTATGTTCGCGTTGGCCACCAATAATTCGAAATAAATAACGGAAAATCAACCAATAAGCGACCAAAACTGGAACTATAATAAACAAAAAATTTAAGTGATTCAAGGAACATAGAACTAAGATCACAAAGAAAAAGAAAAAGAACTTGTATGCATTGACAAACATTGCTCAAAGAACGAAACAAAAAATATCTTCATCCAATTGCCCCAACACCTTTAAACACACGGGTATTATGAAGGCGACAAAGTACAAGGGAGTATCAAGTACGACTATATACTCCCTCGTTTGAGTACTAGTTCAAATTGCACTATCGGGGGGGGGGGCTTGCGGGGGGGTCGGGGGGGGGTGGGGTCAGGGGGTCGGCGAGGGGGTGGGCTGCAGGGGGTCGGTGAGGGGGGGGTTGTGCAGGGGGGTCGGTGAGGGGAGGGGGGGATTGCGGGGGTCGGGGAGGGGGTGGGGCGCAGGGGGGTCGGTGAGGGGAGGGGGATTGCGGGGGGGTCGGGGAGGGGGGTGGGCTGCAGGGGGTCGGTGAGGGGGGTGGGGCACAGGGGGTCGGTGGGGGGATTGCGGGGGGTCGGGGAGGGGGGCTTGCGGGGGTCGGGGAGGGGGGTGGGGCCGCAGGGGGTCGGTGAGGGGGGTGGGGCTGCAGGGGGTCGGTGAAAGGGGGGTTGTGCAGGGGGTCGGTGAGGGGGGGGGATTGCAGGGGGTCAGTGATATCAACACTGGTGCAAGAGGTATTGAAAGCCATGAATGAGAAACAACACATGAGCAATTTTGCTGGTAAGAATGATAAACTTAAGCATGATAGTTTGGTGAATTAGGTACCTAAAATGTGATGGATAATAGATACAGGTGCTTCCCACCATATGGTTGGAAGAAAAGAGATGTTCACAGAGTTGAAATGTCTTAGGAAACCTATTAAATTGGGTTTACCTGATGGCTCTATAAAAATTGTATAACAAACAAGAAAGATTGAGGTGATGGATGGTTTGGTTCTTAAAGATGTGTTTCTTGTTCCTGAGTTCAGGCATAATCTTCTTTCTATTAGTAAGTTGGCAGATCATGAAGGAATTGAGGTGATAGTTGACAAAGATAGTTGTGTGATACAGGATAATTACACTAAGAGAAGGCTTGGAAATGGGAGAATAGAGGATGGAGTTTATAAGCTAGAACAAGAGGGAATAATGAAGAGATGAAAGAATGTTTTGTGAATGATGTAATGGAACAAATTTAAGTGTTCATTCTAACTCTGTAATGAATTTAAATCTCATTCACACTAGATTGGGGCATGTATCAATGTCCAAAATGAAACACTTGAGCTTTTGCAGTTCTTATGAAATGAATGATCATTTTTGTGATATATGTTGTATTGCCAAACATCACAAGTTACCTTTTCAGCCTAGCAAGTCAATAGCTGGTGATATTTTTAATATGATACATGTTGATTTGTGGGGTCCCTATAGAGATAAAACAATCACAGGAGCAAGTTATTTTCTTACTATAGTAGATGACCATAGTAGAGCAACTTGGACCTTCTTGTTAAGCAATAAGGAACAAGTAAGGAACACTTTTGTCAAACTTTCTTGTATATGCAGGAAATCGGTTTGGAAAGAGTGTGAAAATCCTAAGGAGTGATAATGGAACAGAAGTGCTCCGGACAGAATGTGGAAGAATATTTAGTAATAAAGGGTTATTGCATGAAAGGAGTGTGGCAGGGAGTGCCTCAACAAAATGGTAGGGTGGATAGAAAACACATATTTTTGCTCGAAACACCAAGGCATTAAAGTTACACAAGTGCCATGCGTAATCACTTATGGGGAGAATGTATCTTGAGTGCCACTTATTTGATCAATCTCTTACCTACTATGGTGTTGAAGTGGAAGACTCCTTATGAAGTTTTGATGAAGAAACAACCGAAATATGACCACCTTAGGGTGATAGGTTGCCTTGCTTATACAAGTAACAAGTGGAAGAAAGGGAGACAAATTTGCTCCTAAGGGCATTAAATGCATATTAGTTGGTTACCCTAGTGGTCAAAACGGTTACAAACTATATAATATGAAGAGCAAGAAACTATTTGTAAGTAGAGATGTGAATTTCAGGGAAGAAATTCTACCTTTTCTAAAGGAAGGATATGATGTAGAAAAAGGAGTACAAGGAATAGTGCAATTTGATGCTGTGAATTTGGGGAGTCCCCTGGACTATCTTGACAACCATGAATAGGTTGTAGCATATATGAATATGAATAGAGAAGAGACTAATATGGAACAACACAATTCAGAAAATGAAGATGAAAGGGAAAGAATTGAGGAAGAAACTGAACAAACTGTTGCTGAAACTCAAGAAAGTCAGGTTTTCCAGCCTCAAGTTGGGTTGAGAAGGTCAAGTAGAACAAGACAGACACCAGAGAGGCTCAAGGATTTCATATACTCATTGCCTAAGCTGAAGGAGGATGAGAAATGTCTATGTGTTTATACATGAAGAACAAGTAATGCACATTAGGGTAGCAAATCCCACAAAAATCCATAAAGGCAAAAAAACAACCACTTAAGTACATATTAGGCTAAGCGATCCCACAAAATCAATAACTAACTAAATTCACCAACTTAAAAATGAAACAAGTAATAAAGGCAAAAAACAGTTCAACAGAGCCAACACCATAATCCCAAAGGGGGCTACAAGGCCCATACTAATTCCTCGAACAATCATCTTCAACTAAGGGGGAAGGGGGATAAATAAGGTTCATCCTCGAACAATCAACTTCGGATAAAAGGGTTCTAATTTCTAAAACATAACTGAAAAATAAGCAACATAAAACCTTGTACTTACTTGCATAGTACTTTCGTTTCACCGAGCATCAATCTTAACATGTCCAATCACTTGAGCATAGATCTACACAAAAGAGTAATCTTCTGTAAATGTCAACAAAAGAAAATGAAATTTAAGGAGACAGTGGATTGCAAGAAAGGAGGGCAAAAGAGCTTCAGTACTATTTTGAAGATGTTGGTTAAAAAAATATAATAAAACCAAATCAGTTTGCATCCATAACTTATTTCATAAACAGACTATATCATTGCACCAAATATTTCTCAGTCTGACATATAATCTTAGTAGAACATGCAAGAGAACAAAGCATTGTAATGAACACTAGCTACTATCCACATTCTTTTGTGACTACACATCCTACCATACTCCTAATAGAGTTACACTTTATCTATCCAAATAGAGATACACGTCCAAGCATCAAACTCGGTCGTCATCCACACGTCTCGAGCATTGCTCAAAACATAAGCATCTAATTAAATGCCAACTAAAGCCATCATAGATAGTACCCGTAACACAAACAAACAGATTAAAAACAAACAAGACATCAAAAATCATATGCATTGAAGTTAGAGTAAACTAAGACTGTCATTAAAAGCTTGCCATTTCACTACCTTAAAACCCCCAAATTTCTACACCCCACCCACCATTTTCATCGAATTTCAACAATTTAACACACAAATTGGGTAAATTGACAAGAAATTTCTCAACAATCGCCGCTCCAAGAAATCTATGGGTCTAAAAATTCAGATCTTGGTACTTAACAAGATTAGTATCATAGCCTAATTCTTTTCGCAAAAAATTCAGTGAAAATATAAAATCTATAAAAAAAATTGTTGTAAAAAGAGCAAGTTGATGAAGCTTCGTCGATAAAACAAACAACAAAACAACAGCAGCAAAAAGGACGAGAATTAGAAACCAACCTGGTGAAGACATCCGGCAAGGGAGGAAAGCTCCGGCAAGGCTGCGCGGCTCCGATGCAGGTGCGGTGAGGTTCGTTGCTCGAGTGTAGCGACGAGAACGAATCGAGGAGAGAGCGAAAGAGGCGAGGGCGGCGATTCGACATTTGGGAAAGCGTAACTCCGACGAGGGAGACGCGATTCGACAGTGGTGGCAACGAAAGAAACCCAGTGTGGATTCACCGGCGAGAGGAAGAGAGGTGCGAGAGAGACAGCCCTTGCGAGCCCTAAACCCTTACGAGCCCTAAACCCTTACGAGCCCTCGCCGGCGAGCCCTAAACCCTTGCGAACCCTCGACAGAAAACCCTAAACCGCCGGCGAACAAGGGTGAGAGGGGGGGAGAATATGCGGTGAGAGGGGGAGAGAATATGAGGTGAGAGGAGGAGAGATGGGTTAATGGGAATTAGGAGAGAGAGAAATGGGTTCAAATGAAGCTAAGGGAGTAACTCGATTTAGCGGGTTATTTCATTTTTGGGTTGTTTAAGGGCCGCGGTTAGCCCAAAAACCGCAGCCCTTAATTTAAGGGCTGCGGTTTTTGAATTAACCGCAGCCCTTTTATCAATAAAGGGCTGCGGTTTTGGGTTAACCGCAGCCCTTCACTATTAAGGGCTGCGTTTTATAATTAACCGCAGCCCTTGCATCGCAGCCCTTGTGTTTTTTTCCACTAGTGTAGTTTTGCGTGTTTCGAACTTCTCTCTGGATTAATGTCGTAACAATTTCTCTGCCTTACAAGTTTAGAAATCGTACATATAAGTTATAACGCGACAAAGCGCGCCCAGAAATCATACAGAAGTTCAAATTAAGAAGCTGATGCCATCAATTCAGTATAATAAATTTAGTTTTACATATTCACAGTACCATCATTCAGAAATCATTAATGGATAGACTAAGAGAAAGTCCGTGAAACGGAAGCATAACAGCAACAGGCAATCAAAACTTCAAACAAACGTCGAATTTCAAGCTCTGGACTTGAAAGGAATAGCCCTGATCACAATCTGATGGTACAATGCAGCCAGTGCAGCTCCAATGAAGGGTCCAATCCAGAAAATCCACTACACGCACAAGGAGAAAAAAGGTCACCATTAGTTATCACTTGTAATGTGAAGTCCGGAGTATCGTAGTCGTAGCTAATAAAACTTCCTCCAACCCCAACAAAATTGAAATGTGTGCAAGTTCTCCCCTAGTATTTTGTGTTTCCTAGTGAGTGAAAAGATGTTTGTTGATCCGGTTTTTGGGGGTCAAGCACCTAAGAGTTGGGAGGAGAGCAGAGAAACCAAGCCCCCAAGTGACCTCAGGTGGCAGGAGCCAAATCCCTGACCTTACATTGAGCCAACCTTTGTTGATAAGATGTTCATATTCATGACACATTGGTATGATATGATGTCAGTTGTTACAAAAAGGGTAGGGTAGTTAGGCCCCGTTCATTTGGATTGAGAGAAACTGAACTGAACTGAAATGAACTGAGAGAAATTGAACTGAACTGAAATTAACTGAACTAAAATTGACTGAAGTGAAAATAAGTCCAAAAGAACAGGCCTTAGTGTACGAGTATCATTGCATAGGGTATAGGAGTTCATATTAAGCATTTACTTGTCTTTCCAGCATTGTAAATTACATTAACATGATAGGATGAGAATACATACATGGTGATCCCAAGCTTGGTCCCTGTTGAAGATAATGGCAGCACCCAAACTCCTGGCTGGGTTGATGCCGGTACCTGTGATGGGAATTGTGGCCAAGTGAACCAAGAACACAGCAAATCCGATAGGCAGTGGTGCCAAGATCTGCATTTACTCAACAATACAAGGATAAGTACCATCATCTTGTCAGACCCAGGGGGGGACACGAATCACTAACATTCTGCGACCCATATATTTACATTCTGAACTACAATAGAGTATTAATTTAGGTAAGGCGTTGTTTGACAACATTAGGTATCTTTCCCTAAGAAAAACACTTATTACTACAAGCTAATTGCTTCCAACATCTCATTTGGTTAAACCAAACACATTCTAAGAAGCAGATTATGTTCAGACGAGTCCCAATATGAAAGTCTACAAACCACACTTCACAAATACTGTCTAGTTTCACGAAGCATAAATCATGATAAATCCTAAGCTACGAATCTTGATTCCATTATATTCACTAATAATCCATTTTTTTACAATCCAAATTAAGTTGTTTTAAAAGCAATGAACACCTGTTAAGAAAGTGTGAGTGTCCAATATACACTAATGAAGCTCAGAATATTAACTGGTAATATATGAAGGAAGGTTAAAATAAGAAGAGTTGTCTAGTTTTTTTTTTTTTTTTTGAGAGGAAAAGCGAGCCAATATATTAACTCATAGCCAAAGTGTCAGACAGAACATAAGGAGCAATCTCAACAGGGCAGTGATTCTCCCAAACCTGTTGTACACCAAAAGGGACTAATTTCGCGAGATGATGGGCAACATGATTCCCACCTCTCTTGACATGAGACCAAACTACAGACTCAAAGTGGCAACAAAACAACAGAATAAAACCATTACTGTGATTCAAGAAACTTCCATAAGATGACACTTATATGGACTATAGAGACCATGATTATTGACAAAGTACCAAGAGTTGATCCTACATTGCTTTAAATGAATAATATCAACTCTTCTAGATACTTAGTTACGGAGCAAAGCTTATAGCATTATACTTTAATGTTCCACGCCAAGGGATAAGACTCAAAATATTACTCATTTCTACTTGTTTTCTCCCCTTAATACTGACAATCGCTCAAGACAACCCATGTGACAATCCAAAAAGAAATGCATCACTACAAATTTACCAAGTACTCCAATTTAGTTTATTTCAACTATAACCTTAGATATAGTTTATCTTCCATCATATAATGTGTATGCATTAAAGGTGCTCGGTGCTCCTCAATCAATAATGACACTAATCTTCGATTAGGGTACACAACATGGACTAGATCAGCACAAAATCACTAACAATACAACAAACATATTCAATAATCACAAAAAACAATAAGGGAAACTACAAATAAGTAGGGTTTTAGAAGAGAGAAAGAGATGCTTACAGGAACATGGGAGTCCCTAGCACTCCTCTTGGCATCAGTAGCAGAAAACACAGTGTAGACAAGGACAAAAGTGCCCACAATCTCAGCACCAAGACCATCACCTTTACTGTAACCATGGTTAACCACATTGGTCCCACCACCGTTTATCTCGTACAAAGATGGCTGGAAACCCTTAACCACACCAGCACCACAGATGGCTCCTAGGCATTGCATTATCATGTAAAAGAGTGCCCTTGTTAAGGACAATTTTCTAGCCAATAGCAGACCAAAGGTTACTGCTGGGTTAATGTGACCACCTGTCCAATTTCACAAACACATAACCTTTATTTCAGCTTAAACATTTACCAAATATGAACTTTAAAAACTAAAAAAACAAATCACATTTCTCTGAAGGTTCTCAAAATCATAATTCTTTGAATTTCAAAGAAAAAAAAGTTTCTTACACAGAAAATAGTGAAAAATAACTTCTTCATCCAAAAAGGTTGAACTTTGTGTAAGAAGTAGAGCTTTAAAAACCTTGACAAAAGCATTATTTTGTAAAACTAAGACAACCCATAGGCCATAGGCTTAAAATCTAAGATAAACGGTAAACCCAAAAATGTAAATATAACCCTTCATCCCAAACAAAAGCTAAATTTTTTCATAAAACAAAGCTAAAAGCTTCAAAACCTAAAGACATAAAAGAGGAGAAACAACTAAAAACAAAAACAAACATACAAAAAAAACACCAAAGTTTGAATCTTTACCAAACAAGAAAACACACACACACCAAAAAGAAGAAGGTTTAATTTTTTTTACCTGAAATACCAGCAGTGCAGTAAACAAGAGCAAAGATCATACCACCAAAAGCCCAAGCAATACCCTGAATACCAACAGAAGCACACATGTTGGGTGTTCTTTTAACACCCATAACAGTCAAAACAGTGACATAAGAGCATGAACAATGGAGAGGAGGTCCTCTTCCTCTTATATTTTCTCTCTCCTATTCTCCTCTTGACACCTCATTGTCTCTTTCCTCCACCTCATTTCCCACTAACTCATCCTCTTCCTTTTAACATCTCCACATATTTTTCTACAACAAAGAGGATCCTCTTCCACATCCTCTTTCTTACTTTACACATACCCCACAATATATTCTCTAACTTATTTTGATAATTATAGTTTTAATGGTATGTTTCATATTATTAATCTGTGTATAATTAAAATTAATTAATGCCATCTTTAACTACTAACGCTTATATAAGTTTGTAATCCGTAAAATAAATTAACACAATTAATGAAAAAACATAAATTGCATTTGACGAACAATAAAAGAACACACGATGTACGATACATTAATATTTAAATATTAAAAATACACAAAGCCGATGTACGGTACATATTACTATTCAATGTCGAACCTCGAACTTGTTCCATATGTGATCGACCAAATCGTTCTTTAAAGACATATGGATATTCCTATCATGAAGATCTTCCCTCCGAGTGAAAAAGTTATGAAGGTTTCTGTCCTCATACCGTCCTCTCGTGATGGTAAATGGCTCAACAACGGTGCTGGATGATTCACCTTGATTTGGAGGTTGATCTTGGGCAAATTCACTCGGGTCTTGATAATTTGCATAGGTATCTCGTTCATCTTCCACTATCATATTATGCATGATAATACATGTCATAATGATTTTCCATAGTAGGTCGATACTCCATGCTAGTGCTGGTTGACGTATTATTGCAAATCGAGCTTGTAACACCCCAAAGGCACGCTCCACATCTTTTCTAGCACTCTCTTGTCGCTGGGTGAACATCGTTTGTTTAGGAGTTTGAGGAGCGGTTATGGCATCAACAAATGCTGCCCACTTTGGATATATCCCGTCTGTGAGATAATATGCCATATGATAGGTGTTTCCATTAACAGTATAAGTGACGTTTGGTGCTCGACCATTAAGAATATCATCAAACACAGGCGAACGTTGTAGTACGTTGATATCGTTGCACGACCCAGGTATCCCGAAAAATGCATGCCAAATCCAAAGATCTCTAGAAGCAACAGCTTCTAAAATTATAGTAGTTGTTCGAGATCTACCTTGGTACATTCCTTTCCATCCAACTGGACAATTTTTCCACTGCCAATGCATGCAATCAATGCTTCCTATCATCCCGGAAATCCACGACGTTCTCCTTCACTTAAAAGACGATGAAGATCTTCATCAGTGGGCCTTCTTAGGTATTCGCTCGAGAATTGAGCAGTCACCCCGTTAACAAAGTGGGTAAGACATTCTCTTGCCGTACTTGCACCCAACTTCAGATATTCATCAACTTGGTCAGCTGAAGTACCATATGCTAATTGTCGTATTGCTGCAGTGCATTTTTGTAGAGTTGATGCACCAAATCGCCCAGTAGAATCTTGCCTCTGTTGGAAGAAGGAGTCTCTTGCAGCCAAAGCATTAACAATGCGAAGGAAAACCTCCTTTCGCATGCGAAACCTTCTCCGAAACCGACCTTCATCATACAACGGCCGGGTTACGAAGTAGTCCCTAATTAATCTCTCGTTAGCCCCCTCACGATCTCTAGGAACAACTTTCCTTCGTTTCTTCTTACTTGACCTATTTGGGATGTTTTGTTGAATGGTTGAGGCAACAGTATAAGTTATTGCTTGCTCTGTAAGTCGCAAACTCTTACTCTCTTCAACCCAATCCAACATCATGTTATCATATATTTCATCACTTGAACTAGAAGAATTATTGTCAAAATCCATTTTCAATTTAGATATATTTGAAGGTGAATTTGTAAGTAAAGGATAACAGACTTTTTAGTAGATTGTTGTGTGGATAGTCTTTGAGTAGATCTCGAATATATAGACAATTTGAATGTTAATGATTTACATGCCTTTTTTTCTAACCACACAATTTTTAAACAAATCTTGAATGATCCGAAGATAAGATTTTGGACAACTCCCGAAATGACAACTCCTAAAATGATTCAGGAAACTTTTCGAGATAATTGGCTTGGAAAGTAAAAGTTAATATTGGACAACTCCCGAAATGATTCAGGAATAATTTTCGAATAATTGATTGGAAAGTAAAAGTTAATATTACACTATCAAGTAAATTATTTGATATGACCGAACAATGCAAAAAGTTGTAGGGGACATACACCATCATTCGGCTATAGGACATGATTTGACAAATTTAAAAGAAATAATTGTAAAGTACTCCAATAGTAAATTATATGATTTAGAACGAAAAATAGAATTTGAACCGTAAAGATAAACCAAAATAATTAATGCAATAACTTGAAAAGTTCACAATAACCCACAAACAATAAGATACTTAACATACTAAAATAGGAAATATACTTAAAACACTTACACTAATTTAAAAGGTTGACAACAACAACAAACATTAAGATACTTAACATATTACAACACATCTAGACACCTTAACACTAATAATACATATTCTTAAACTCCTCCTTAAGTTTCAAGTACAATTCCTTGTCATCTTCGTCGAGAACGGGTTTTGCCATCAACATACTTAACATACGCATCTTTGCCTCTTCTTTGTTTTTGCCTTTTCTTCTCTTCACTTCGTTCCTTCATTAGTTCTAGCATCTCGTTCTCCTATATTGTTCCTTCTATCATTAATGTCTTCTAGAGATGCTTGAAAAGAGTCAAGGTTTATGGTACGCGGTAGCAGTGACTTCTTTTGCTTTCCTCTTTGCTTTTTTCGGCCATCCGGTCTACCATTTCCAATTTCTTCGATCTGTGTATCCGGGTTCCGAGCCTCTTAGAGCTTCCCCCACTCTCCGACGAACATTGAATGCCACCGAGTGGGTTGCCATTTTGTTCCGGGTCTTCATGATTTTCCATGCATGCATTAAATTAAATCTATTACCATGATACAATTTCGAATAACTCTCATGAGTGCTGTCCTCCACGTCTTCATCTGTTTGTCCACTTTTTTTGTCTCTTAGACACTTCCCATACACACCGACCCATCTTGAAACAGTGCGATTAATGTGATCCCAACGATTTTGCAATGATTTTATAGTTCTTTCATTCAACTCAGTTGGATTAGTATGGCGTGCAGCCTCATAAAGTTTCAAAATAGTTTTCCATAAAACTTTCAGTGATTGATTAGTCTCTTTCCCCACGTCTCCACCTGCGTTGATGTAAGCAGAGACAAGAGCTTCATCTTCTTTCATACTAAAACTCACCCTCGGAGACCCCTTTTTGGTACTTCCTTCGGGAAATAATTGAACAACAACTTCCTCAATTTCTTCTAGATGTTGCGCTCTACTTATTTCTTCATTTGGGGTTCTACTGCTACTACCATCTCCTCCTGGAGAATACTCAGTTGGTTCACCAAAATGTTGAGACATGGGAAACATTGGAGAATTTTGGGAAGTTTGAAGTTCATTTTGGTTTGATGAAGAGTAATGAGGATTTTGTGGGGTTATTTGAACTTCATTTTGCCTTGATTGACTATTAAAAAATTGTAACGCAGCCATCTGGAATTGAGGATTGTTAAAAATACTTGGATCAAACTGAATATTATTTGGATTGTGGTGGAAATTTGGATCATTTTGGGAGTTTGGATTATTTCCATAATTTGGATTATTGTCATCCATAATTATCGAACTTTCAAAGAGGGAATGAATGGATTATTATAGAGTAAGTAAAGAAAGAGAGAAATGTGGTAAAAAATAAGTGTGTCAAACTATGTCAAAGTTGGACTCTATTTATAGAGAAAAATAAAGTATGTCCAATGGTATATTTTATTATATATAATTTTAAACCTGAATTATATTTATAGCCGTTGTTAAAAATTTGTTTCCGTTTGAGAAACACAAAAATCAGATTACACAAAGGTGGGTCCCATTGCAAAAAATAAAAAAATCAGAAATGCATTTGTAATCCACCAAAACGGCAGCATTCATGAGGAGAATGAGCTGCGTTTTGCTGCTCCCATACTTCCTCTATAGCACGCGGGCCGAGGTGCCCAATCCTATACAGCAAGAGGAATTTCCTACCTCCTCTTGCAAAGAGGATCCTCCTCAACTGTCCAACAATGGTGAGGATGGGAAAATTTCAGGAGAGAGAGAGCTAAGAGGAGGGAGATCCTCTGCGTTGTTCATGCTCTAAAGGAACAAAAATGTGGCCATAAATTCTGCAATTCCAGCTCTCCAAAATGACCATGATTGAAGCTCTCCTGGCTCAAGAAGAGGTGCAGGTGGTGGCTCTTTGTAGTCCTTAGTTTGAGCTGATGTTCCTAGTGGTTGTCTCTCTGAGTACTTGTTTGCTCCTAATCTAACATCCTCTTCTTTCCCCTCCATTTTGATTTTCTCTCTCTTTTCTCTGGAAAACTCCAAGAAATTTCTCTCTTTTTGTTTTGTGTTGGGAAAGAGAAAAAGAGAGTGAAGTGAGTTTTATAGGGAAAGATGAGTGCTTTATGGGACTGTGGGAGAGACTGTGTGAGTACTGGCTAGTAGGTTCTCTGTTTTGACAAAAAGAGGGAGCTTTTTTGTGGACAGCTGTTTAAATTTTTTTGAATTTTTTTTGATTAGGGAGAAGTCATTGTAGTTAAATCAGATCAAACCAAATCGGATTATAGACATCTACTCCCTCTACTTTTTTTTATTTGCTACATTCTTGTTTTCACTAGTTTTTAGGAGATGTCCATTTCCATCTTTTTTGGTGTACTTTTTGACCCCTTTGGCATTAAATGAAGTTGGGAGAAGGTGAAAAAGTAGTACTTTTGGGTGGAAAAAGAGAGAAACAAATATAATAGTATTACTTTTTGGTGGAAAAAGAGAGAAACAAATATAATAGTATTACTTTTTGGTGGGCCAAGTTTCCTAATAAGGAAAGTTGAAACAATGTAGCAAATAAAAAAAAGCAACCATTTAAGGAAAATGTAGCAAATAAAAAAAAGCGGAGGTAGTATGTCGAAACAGATGTTTTATTTTAATACTTAAACTACTTCGGTTTTGATTGGATTTGACTAGAAAGATTCAACTAGTCTAGAATAATTCATATAGGTTCAAATGCTTTGTTTCAAGTGACTTGAACAAAGTGTTACTCTTATCGATGTTATTTAGCTTAGTTGCTAAAGTCTTGTAGGGATGGTATCAAGACCTGGGATCAAATCTTATCTACATCATTACGCTCAGTCGCTCATTTATAACCAAAAAAAACAAAGTGTTACTCCTTTAACTCATTCTTCTCACTAGTATACTTTTAAAAAAATATCACTTATGAACGTAATGTGGATTTATAGTTAACTAGTTTTGAAGCCCGTGCGTTGCACGGGTTTGTTGCTTATTTTAATTTTTTGCAAATTTTTATTTACATTGTTGATTTTGTGTTGTTGTGAAATGAGATTTTCAACACCATTGTATTAATATACTTCATCCGTTCTTTTTCTATTGCAACAATTACCACTTTGGATAGTTTCATCTATTGGGACCACTCTACTTCTAAGTAAAAAAAGCACCTATAATTGACAATATTGATTTTACTTTATGTTAATAAAACCATCATTTATTACTCAAATTGTCTCATAAAGGTGCGTTTACTTTATTAAGGATTTACTTATCGTCTACTCTAGTTAATTAAAGGGTACCTCTATGCTAAACTACCCATTTTTTTATTTCTTTAAAATTCATGCCCAAACCCATTATTGCAGTGGAAAAGAACGGAGAAAGTATTTGTCATTAAACTCTAATTTCTAAATTTTTTTTGCGATATATAAATTATATATTTTTTAATATCCAATTGAATGTTGTAGCTAAGTCTATTGTTAAATGGTATCCCAATGATTGATATGACTAACAATGGCTAACACATTTTTAATATGAAAATGCCCGAATAATACTTTAAGAAAGTAGAGGGTAATAGTTTAAGGGAAATATTTCATATAGCCCTAAAGGCTACATATAAGAAGTTAAAAATGCAAATATTAAGCAATAAATAAGCATTAGTTATATCGATTGACGTGTGATTGTGTCCTTAATTTTTCAAATAATACTATTTCAGGGTATGTATTTAATGCTTATATGTAGCCTTAAGGGGTACATATAACATTTCCCATAATTTAATAGATGCAGAAGAATAGAGAAAAACATGAGTGCCAGCCACATCTTCAAGTTTTAATATATCACATAAACACTAACGCATATAGAATGGAAGATGGAAAATCCAAAAAGAAGATCATAATAATGGTATCATGAATAAAATTAATCAAATATAAAACTAACCTCTACTAATAATCGAAAATACTATTTAAGAGAAAAATATACCTCTTCGTCAATCATGACCATATCAAAACTTATATCATCAAACTTCCTCCTTTTTTATGACCCGTGACCTCAATAAGTCTAGAATTGCGGATCTTAATTTTCCAATTAGTTTCAGTACAATTAAGTTCATGGATAAAAGAATAAGACCTGACATATAGATATATGGAAAAGAAAAACATAAATAATTATGTATACAATAAATATTCTAGAAATAAAATAAATAGTCAATTGCATAATACCTCTGCTGCGATGTTGTTGACAAACTTTCACTTGATTGTTCATGTAATGCCATTATGGTGTGCTATAGGTTCAAAACTATATGTATGTATTTTTTATCTTTATATAACTCAATTTTCAAAAGTATGATTTTGAAAGACATAATTGTTATTGTCACATGTAATACGTTATTTCATAGTTATTTTTATATGTATTTAAAAGAAAGAATAAATAATACGTTATTGTTCATCTAAATAAATATATTTTCATAAGTTGTAAAACTATATTGTATATGAAACTTATTTCGAAGCATATTTCGAGCACTCTCTGACGATAAAAAGAATTATAATATTGTGAATTATGTAGCAAAAGTTATATTCAATTTACATAGTATAATAATTTAGGTTGTTTATTTAAAATTAGACTGTAATCTTCACTTATACAAAACACCTTATATGTATTTATATCTATGTTGAATACTATTTTTAAAAAAAAAAATTATAAATTAAAAAGAATGACATGACATGCTTAGGTGGAGCTCTCTATAATATTCTAATGTTGTTTTTCAAAATCAAATTCTAATTTTTTCATCATACATAACTCTAATATATAGGTAACTTTATCGTTATAGATTTTAGTTTTTGTTGTAACAATAAAGTTTTGTTAATAAATTTTGTTACAATAATAAATTGTTTTGGTTCAGTTGAGTAATAAGGCTGAGGTTTTGAAAGATAATATGTTAAATCCTGTAAATTGGACCTATGATCGAATGCTATAATCACATATAATACATTATACTTATAGCTATTATTATATTTATAAAAAAGAAAGACTTAATAATGCCTTACCATTTATCCAATTAAATATATTTTCATGATTTATAAAACTATATTGTAAACGGATCTTACTTTGAAGTATATTTCAAGCACTCTCCAATGGTAAAAAAATTATAATGTTTTGAATTAGGAAGTAAAAGTTATACTCAATTTACATAATATAATAATTTAGGTTGTTTATTCAAAACGAAACTCTAATTTTTTCCTATCTAAAACTCCTTTTAGGTATTTAAATATATGTAGAACTCTATTTTTTTTTTAATGTTTAAAATTAAAATTAACGACATGACAATCCTACATGACGCGTTCTATTTCAAAAGTTCTAGAACTATATCGTAAATGGATCTTATTTCGAAGCATATTTCGAGCACTATCCAATGGTACAAAAATTATAATTTTCCGAATTACGTACCAAAAGTTATACACAATTTACATAATATAAAAAAATTAGGTTGTTCATTCAAAACGTAACTCTAATTTTTCCCTATCCAAAACTCCTTTTAGGTATTTAAATTTATTTAGAACTCTATTTTTGTAAAAAATAAATATAAAAAATGATGACATGGCAATCCTACGTGGCGCGCTCTATGATCTCGAAATCTTGAGGAGCTCCCTATGCTCCCGAAAAGTTCCTCCTTTATATATATATATTGATTGATATATTGATTACGTCTAATCAATATAAAAAGTTCTATTTAGATATTAAAAATAACCTACCTTAACATAATAATGAGTGGAAAAAAATTATTTTAAGAAAACTCTCTTGTTGAGTAATAGGCTAATACCAAGCACAGAATACTAAAAATACCAATTTAGCTTCTTTAGAATAAAGATAAGAATACCAACTTAGCTGAAAGAAAGAATTATACTATAATTAGGAGGTGAAGAAGAATGTTAAGATAAAGTACTTATAAAAGTTGGATTAGAGGGGATGTTTCCAGAAAATGTCAGAGGAGATAAAGACATGTCAATATACAATTACATTACTGCTCCTCAATAACTCTCATTACCCCAGGCCCAGTAAGGATAAACGGACCCATTAACTTTTTTCTTTTTCTTTGGTTATGCAGTGGGCCTAGGCCATGACCCTAGTGTCGAAAGACTCCCAAGACCCAGTTCAGATGAATTTCAAACCCACTAAAATCTCCCAAAAACAAATAATATGCTCTTACTTGAGATTAAGCCCAAGACGTCTCCATAGTCGGATAGTCCCTCCTTTTCTTATTGATGTTCCTAATTTGGCTTTTATATTTATCGATGTACATCTTTAATTATTAATTGATATAATTACATATTAGTAAAAATTATAAACATTTGATATTATTAAGACAATCATTGCAACTAATTACATAAGTCTCCATATGACTATAATTTTTCGTATATATTGAAAAAAAAAATAGAATATTCTATGCAACTCTAAAGAGTGTTAAGGTTCCAAGTAGGAAAATCAATAAGGAACGGAGGAAGTATAAGGAAGGTGGAGAAGATACCACTAAAGCGTTGTTAGTTGTTACTAGTGTCCTACATCAGGCTACATGCCTACTTTACATATACACAAAATAAACCAGTAATTGGCCCGAGCCTTATTCGTGGTGATTGTATATAATATGATTAAATTTGTTCATATACTACTTATTCCCCCTATAATTTTAGCTTACAATTTATGTTCTAATTGATGGAGAATTAAATAATAATATTGATTTAAAATGATAAAAATTTCAATTTTCAGATGAGTTTGAATATTGATGATTTTAGCTTTCTTCAAAAAGTTTAAGGATTTAATATATTAACCTAATGAATGTAGGGAGGTGCCACGTGATAGATATCATGACATTATAATATTTTTTTTGACAGGGACATTATAATATTGCCTGTGCACAAATTTGATTTCTTATCCCGTAACTTATTATCATGACAAACTCTAATCACTAATGGGATATATATTGTCATGAATTGAAGCATAACATGTTTTCCATAACTCATGAGCATTTGCTATAGCTAGAAAATCTATGACTGGGCTGGGGCATGCTCCAAAAAGTCTTTTAATGTAGTACCTCCGTTTAGTAATAAGTTTAACCATATTAACTTTTGATACTACTCACATTCTCAACCATAATCCTCTTGTATTGTAAATACACTAGTCTTATATGCACGCAATGTGGCGAAAGCGTATATAAAATTAAATTAATTGTGTAAAAGAACTATCTTTGCATTTTGTTTTTTTCAAAAAACTTTTATGCGGTACTTTTTTATTTTTCCCCCTTTTTTTCGTTTAAAGGAAGCAATTAGTTATCCCCTATTTTTTTTCTTTTTTTCCTTTTTCTATTTTTTGGTGTCCCCATGTGTTGCCTTATATAATAGAGATATGGAAAAACACATACTTATGTAAGATCTTCTTAAATTCATCTTTACAAGTATCTTCATATTGTCAACCTTTTACAATTGTCAGTATTACATAATGATCGAACTTGTAAATCGACAAACATGCAATTCTTTTTTTTTTTTGTCGGGATGAAGTTTTAGGCCTGGTTGTTTTGGACTGAATTAATGGAAATTCACTTCTTAGATCAGTTCAGACAAATTTCTATCACAGTTCAGCTAAGTCCAAAAGATTAGAGTAGTCCGTAAATATTGAAGTAACTATTAGAAGACAAAGATGCCCCTAAACCTCAAGGTAACTACAGAAACGTCACCGGATTGCAAATTGCAATTACTCTGTTGTGAAAGACTGAAGATTGAAGCCCTTGTAGATTTCCTTAAACCCTACACACTGTGAATTGTGATATTCATTTGTTGTGCAATCAATCAATCATACCAAACTAACCCAGTTGTAAAATCACAATTACTACTTCAAATGGCTCTTTCTGGGAGTGCAAAGCGTTCAATCGGGATTCTTTGCAGCAAAAAGATGCATTCTTTGAATCATAGATTTTCTACCATGGCTGTCACAGGAAGTTGTTCTCATTCAATCATTGATGATCTTCAATTTTCTGGAATGTTTTTTAGGAGATATTCTGCTGCATCATCATCAGATCAGATGAATCTTATCAAGCAACTCAGAGAAAGAACATGTGCTCCCATTAAACATGTTAAATCTGCTCTTGTTGAGTGCAATTGGGACATTGGTAACTTTTTTATATCTTTTCTTGTAATTTCTTTCCTACCCATTTAATATGTTGTATGGAAAACAAAGAAAATGATTCACTTTTGATCTTCTGCTGATTTTGATGTTTTGTTTTTTGGGTACTAGTAAGAATGAATTTTAGTGTTAGAAGTTGTAATGTGATAGTATTATTGTAGAGGCGGCTCAGAAAGAGTTGAGGAGGAAAGGGGTTTACCTTGCATCAAAGAAATCATCTCGAATGGCGACGGAAGGTGTGCTTGCCCTAGCTCAGGATGACACAAAAACTGCTGTTATTGAGCTGAATTGTGAGACTGATTTTGTGGCGAGGAATGACATATTTCAGTACATGGTCAGTGTGAGATCCTTTTTGGTTTTTGGTATTGCCTGCTACTGTTCATAATATTGTAATGTCTAAGAAACTTTAGGGTGCGTTCTATTCACCTTATTTATCCTGAACGGAATTTATTTGAACTTGGCTGAACTTATTGGAACTTACTTATTTGATAAGGTGTCGGAACTTATCTCAACTAATATGAACTTATTAGACCTAAAACTAATTTTGTTAAGGTGAAGAGAACGCATCCTGAATCATGCTCATCTTAGTCTTGGAGCTTAAGCTGTAATTGTGATCAATAGGAACTAGGAACTAGGAACTAGGAAGACCTTGAGAAGCTGAAGATGTGACTATACAATTGACTCTGAACTCTGAAGTGGGCATTAGTTATCTTAGAAGTGATGAAGCAGTTTTTCCATATTATTTTTTTCATAGAAATTATTGCATTAAATTGTGTTGTGTCTTTATTCCTCACTTGATGTGTTTTCTTATGTGAGATTCATCTTGTGTTGTAACTATGTTTAACTTGATCACCGTTCTGTTAGGCTATATCTTTAGCCAAGTCGGCATTGGCTGCTAATGGTTCTTCTCAGCAAGTGGGCGAAGCCCTTCCAATGACACCTGAGTATTTGGAGGTTAGGACTTTACTCTCAACTTTTAATATGTCATACTCATATATATTCATTCTGGTTTATAACCGTTTCCTTGAAACGTACATATGCTGCAGAGCTTGAAGCTGAATCTAGCTCATCCAAAATTAAGTGGAGAGAAGAGTGTGCAAGAAGCAGTCACCGAACTGGCAGCTATGATGGGAGAGAATGTTAAACTGAGGAGGGGTTTTGCAATGTCTAAAACTTCACCTGGTGTCATTTCTACGTACCTCCATTCAAGTCCTCAACCAGGTAAGGTGATTATGTTCTGACTCGCCCAAAAATGAACCTTTATATTATTTAGACAAAAAGCTTCTTTAGAACTTTGGAAGTCTTGTTAAAAATACAAAAGATGTATTTTTGTGTAGCTGAGAAATCGAAAAGGAGTTTTCATGCCAATAATAGAAGAATATTTTAGGACTAAGATTCAGAAAAAAAAAACATAACTTTTTGCTACATCTTCATTCAGGCTTGGGTCGTATTGCTGGAATTTTATCTTTAGAAGTGGAGGACCCAAATGTTGACTCAACTTCCCTTCAGCGTGTCGGATCAGAATTAGCTATGCATGTGGTAGCAGCCAAACCCTTATTTCTCTCAAAGGAATTCGTTTCTTCTGATGCCCTAGAAAATGAACGGGAAATTCTCAGATCTCAGGTACTGTATTATTGTAGTGGGTTGCTTTCCGTACACAATTGGCTATTAATAAAGATATGACTATGTTGATATGTACTTGCTGCTGGGGTTATCCTGTTCTCCTCTTATGTCCAGAAGCTTGAGAGACAAGAATGGTTTTGGTTCTCCTAAACTGTCATTTCTGTCCTCAGCTTGGTCCAAATGCAACAAAATCATGTCAGCATTTTAAAATCACTGTATCCATAGTTTGAATTCCAGCATTGAAGCATTCTTTTATATCAATTTGATCAGTTAACCCTTCTCCTCCGTCGTTTCAATTGCCCACATTTCGAGTCTGGCGTTTCTGGTTAGGGATTTTGATCCGCAAATTTCGTCCATTTAGGCTTTGATCTTTGTTTCAGGTACCACCATTGAGCATCAAACTTGTCTTTCAGTTCTCTTCTTTTTGAAACATCTCTAGAGGCTTCTTGGGATTGGATGTTTCCTTGAGATAATAAGAGTTTTTTGGTAAAGTTGTTCCATTTTATTCCCAAGCTTTCCTTTTGATCAAGGCACCATTTGCTTATACTATGAAATATATCTTTTTTCAAATTTTCTTGCATGACGAAGAGTCTTGAAGCTTTCCTTGGTGGTGAAGTTAATTCCATAGCCTTCCTGCTTGTGGTTGATGCGCTATCTGTTCCCATTATGAATTGATTGTCTTGCAATAATTTAAAATTGCACTTCATCACGTTGAGAATGCTTCATTGCTCAATGGACCATAATTGCCAGACTTTAAATTCTGATGTCATAAACACAATTTTGAGACAACTCCTGACTTGTTGCTTCTGCCTCTTTCCTACAAGGGTGGGGGTGTTTGGGGGGGGGGGGGTGAATTATCTTGGTCATACAATGGGGGTGCAAAGTAATAGCTGATAAGTTCATTTGTGAGCTTACATTTTTATTAATACAGGCAGAAGCATCCGGAAAACCAAAGATGGCCATAGAGAAGATGGTAGAAGGACGTTTAAGGAAATACTTGGAGGAAGTGGTTCTGATGGAGCAAAAGTATGTTCTTGATGATACAGTTAATGTGACGGTGAGTTGACACGTGGATAAACTTGGATTTGGTTTTCCTTTCTTTTCCCTGCCAATTGGAGTTTCTCTGAGCGTAGACCAGGAACAATTTCTTTTCATGTGCATGGAATAGAAGTTGAAGAGATATAATGCTTATTGTTTTCTTATACTTCTGCAGACAGTGTTGGATAATTTGAGCAAGGAAGTTGGCTCTACTGTAAAAATTGGAAGCTTTTTCAGGGTGGAAGTCGGAGAAGGAATCGAGAGGTAAGAAGTCAGATGCATCTTACTCCGAGAATTGTCTGTTTCTCTGATATATTTTTACTGTTTCTCTTGCTTATCAAGAAATTGTGCCTGTACGAGTGTAAGTTTTCTGAAGTAGGATATTGTCTAGCTGTAAAATTGAATTGGATGAGTATGACTGGGGGTGCTCCAGTTTTTCTTCTTTGAAGGGGAGTGGGTAAAGCCTTTTATTTGCTGAAATGATTGAAATGGGATCTGTCCTTGTGGTTGACTTTCTAATAATTTCCCTTCTTTCATACCCCCTTGTCCTTGAAAGATTTTTGTCATTTTTCTCTTTAACTATTTAAACTTCGAGTATCAATTATTTAAATATGTATAGAATTATAATGTGAAAATGGTATTCTTAGATTCCTGTAGATAGATTATATTATGTTCCTCCAAAGTTGAGTATGTCGTTTCCACTTATACTTCTCAAAATCCTCTTCTTGATTTTTCAAATATTAGTCAAGTAAATAAAACTACAGATTAACATTTAAAAATGCTATAAAATTAAATGATGGTTGAGTGGAACTTGGAAATGAAAGAAAATGTAACTAATAATATGACTATATTTTGGAACAGAAGATTTGATCCAACTTTCAAGTAAAGAATCCCCCCCCCCAAATAGGAAAAGAGATGGTGGTGCAAGAGAAGTAGTAGAAATCGCTTAAAGATTTTGTCACATATTTAGTGAAAGTCTTGTGATCTAGAAGCCCCTTATAAGAGGAGGAGAAATCATGTAGGACCACTTTATGGATGAAAAAGTTTTGGATTCTCCCATGTTCTCACCAGAAGTGCCTCCTAGATGGAAAAGCCCTCATAAGTTTGAGGATTGCTAAAATGCCTGAGGCACACCACAAGGCATGATCGGCTGATAGCAAATCATAAAGACAGTCATCACCTTCAAGGTCACTCTAAAATACATATGTCTCTCACGGTCCGTGGAGTATAATCCCCTTCCCTAATTATAGGGAATGTTTCCAGATTACATTGTGCCATTTTTTATTCTCAGATTGAAGTGTTCTGACGCTAAGTGTTGCCTACAACCCTCACAAAATAAGACCCCTGCATGAGCTGGTAGAGGATAAGCTTCAAAGATTGTATGCAAATTGCCAAATTCTATTATCTCATTTTTTTTTCTGCATTTGGACTTCCCTTTTCTGGATTCCAAGTCTCCACTAGGTCATTCTCATTGTTGCTGTTTTGTTGGTGATAACCAATCTAACCATCCCTTTCTTATCTTGAATTTGATCATTTTCTTGTTGATTTTGACACTGAGATGCTCTATTTTTATCCCAGATCTGCTAATATTTCATTTTCATTGATCCTTATTGCATTTCCTGTAAGAGGCCAAAAGGTGCTGATGAAAAAAATCAAACACAGCAATACTTAGATCGATCCAGTCTTTCAGATCGCTCTTTTAACTTCACTTTTTGTGTAAACAACATGATCTGTTCACGAATTGAATTTGGTAGTATTCCCTCAGTCCCTTAAAATAGTTCCTCATCGATTAAACAGAAGACGAACGGAGGCAAAAGTATTTCGAAAAAGTGATCTGACATAAATATTCTTGTATACATGATTAAATTAGATGAATGTTAATTACTGTTTTGCAATTAGATGAATGGTATTGTAGACTAATTTAGGAACACCAGGGTCTAGTTTGCGATTTATTGTATGCTTATAGTTGGTGAGAAGACAAAAAAGAGGAAATAGCCTAGGAATGATCTTTCTATTGCTTGCTGTCTTTCTTCTTATGTGCATGTGTGGTAACAATTGTGCTGCTTAACTTGAGCATTATATTTATCTGCTTTGGTAAACCTTGATCTTGAGAGTTTGGTCGTTAATACAGGTCTGAGGCAAATGAATCGGAACCAGTGGCTCAGGCAGCTTAGAGGTTGGTTGTGGAGATCGCCGTTTTCATCTTTCGTAGTGTCAGCCATACCAGTGTCCAGAGGAATGGAAGATTGTAGAGTTTTGTGGAAAATTTTGTATCAATTTTCAAGCTAATTTCCCGATTAGTTAGTGCTAGTCTTATTTTCATTGTTGAATAAAACAACTCTTGTGGATTACATACACAGTTGGTCAATTCGAAGAAAGCCCACCATTTCGAAGAGAACTTAAAAAGACGGTTAATCAATCTGACCTTTGCTTCTACGCTCCATTTACCTACTTTTGGTTGCTATAGTTTTTTTTTTTGAGGGGAAAAGATCGAAGAGTGCATTAAGGTAGGGATAGAGGTGGGCATGGGCCGGGCCAGCACACGGGCCGGCCGGGCCTATTGTCCGTAAAATAAACCCGGTCAAGAAATTTTATTTCAGGCCCCCACCGGCACGAGCCCGCGTGGGCCGGCCCGCGGGTCGAACGCTCCTTTGTTTTTTAGCCTAAAACAGTCAAAAATACAAAAAAACAGCATAAAACACTAGCAAGGCCCGCAAAAGGCACGAGCCTGGCCCGCGGGCCTGGGCCGGGCCGTGGACAAAATCTGGAAATTTCAAACCCGGTCCGGCACTCACGGTCTCGGGCCTGGCCCGCCATTTCCCCAAGCCCGCGGGCCGAGCCCGTGAACAGGCCCGGCCCAGCCCATGCCCAGGTCTAGGTAGGGGCAAAAAGTCTATAAGTACATACGGAGCAATTTCAGAGGGAACATGATTCTCCCATCTTTATTCAACACCAAACAGCATAAGTCTAGCGAGGTGATAAGCAACACAATTGTCATTCCTATACACATCTGACCATTTAACAATATTAAACACTCTACCTAAAGACAAGATATCCTCAAAAATAGAGTCAATATCAGTTGAAATTGTATTTTTTACCCTCTTTTCTCCGTACAAATCACGGCGTTATTTTTTACTAGTGAGATTGTTTGAATATATGGTTGACGTATTACCAAAAGTCAAGCCACATCAACAGTAAATAGATGACCAATGAAAAAGTTACGACTTTTGACGAGAAAAATGATCATCAAATAAAAAATTGAACACATGTAACGACAGCTGGGCTAGGGCCTAGGTGGCCAGGTGGGTCAGACTTGGCTATTTATGTGTCAGATTTACACGCATGTCTATATCTACGATTATAGTGATTTCGTAGCTTGTAATCTATATTTGGTAATTTCTGAACTTTAGCTGTAATCGAAAAAATTAGAAATATGTCATCATACATGGACTAGAAGTACAAACTACATTAAGAAAATTTATCAAAAAGACTCAGGTCAATGTCCGTGTGCCTATCTAGTTGCCCATCCCAAATCACTCATTTTTTTTCCTAATTCTCTATTGTTTCTTACCACTGCTGAAATTTCATAGACATTGGAATGAAACTTTCTTTATACAGTCGCATATAAATTTTTAAACATTAATATTATCATGACCGCAAAGGAAATGATGATCTGAATTCTGATCCTGAGCTTATGATCTCACATCGGATGGACTTTCATACAGCTAATCACAACTTCACAAGAACAATAAACAAAAAAAAAACTCGAACATTCCTCTTCTTTTATCATTCCGCTACAATTACAACAAAATTTCATCGACAAAATTTGCAACCTACCAACTATAAAAGAATGGGGAAAAAACAGGGAGAAAATTTTCATAGGAAAAGGAGAGTAAAAAGGACACAGACTCCTTGATGTTGCCCTGTGGCCAACTTATTGCTCCTGTTCATGCAGCAACAATCATCGGTAACCAACCTTATTACCCGCCTCATTTCTGCAGCAAGAATCATCAGCTTAATGTACACAGGACATTTTTATCCTACCATCCATCATAAATTTAAGCCATCCAAATCCACTTCCATGGAGTTTACCGTCCTTGTTCTCTTCCTGTAAAATATATATATTAAATGAAAAGCTGTTGAAAAATCTAATACATCTACTATTGAATCTTCTTTTCAGAAAATAAATAGAAGTAGGCATGGATTTATAATTAGTTCTATGGAGATCTCATGTTGATGTCCAAGGTAATCCTTGTCCATCCCCAAATAGCTTTTCTTTCTTTATATATTTCCATAATTATCCATTAGCCAATCACCAATTTACAGGTGGTATTTAGTGGTAATGAATTTACATTGAGCAATGGCAAAAACTCTACAAAATTACGTGAATTTCCATTGTCACTACATTATTCTTGACCAGAAGGGTTTTATATCAATGCAACAAGACATAAATTTCAGGGCAGCAAAATTGATGTTCAACTTACTTATTTTCCAGTGGAATTGGTTGTTATTAATGAATAAAGTTACTGACTTCCTTTCTAGATCCGTATAGAAGCTCATGCATTCTCTCGGACCAGTTTAGATTGAGCCTCCGAGTAAAATCCTCTACCTCCCTGAATGAACAAGTAGATACATCAAATATTAAATCAGTATAAGAAGAAACCTTCTCCATGCAACCAAAAAAAACAGCATCCACTTTTTATCGTTTTAGTAAATTACCCAAAAAAAATTACAAAGAAATGGTGGTCAATACATGACAGATATATGTGCTGGTTAAGCACTCATTCTACACATCCAAGAGCATAAGAATGGTTTGGGGTTAGCCATGGTAACATAGCCTACCACAATCACGAAATATGAACATGATAAAGCAGAAAACAAGAACTATCATTATAATGTAAACTTACAAGTAATAAGATAGCAGCTTTCTTTGTTCTTTATATTCGTACTTCAGTAAAAATGAGTTTCAAAAACAAACCTATCAATTTGTTCCTTCATCACCGGATCAATATCATCATCCCCGTCGTCCAAGTTTTCTTCTCCAACAAAGCAATTGTCTAAACTGGATAACTCTCTTCTCAAACTGGGGCTAGGCCCAAGCGTAGAGACTTGAGAGCAATTGCCCTTTGTCTCCTACAGTATATGAAAAAACAATTGCTGAAAAGTTATATGCAATATCATTTCTTAAATGCTCAGGTGATTAAAGGAGCACAAAGAACAAAGGAGATTAAGAAGGTTAAAGAGACAGCCAGACAAACCTTATGATTTTCAATGCCATTTATTAAAGGAGGACTTTTTGGCTGGTCCTTCCTCCTCCGGTGTTTTTTCTTGCTCTTAGATGTTTTAGTAGCTTTATTATCTGAGCAACAAAAACTAGTGACTGAAACGGATTTTCAAAATAAGAAATGAAGAGAGCAGAAAGATCATATACGATTTTATCATAAAGTGCATAGGAGTGGAAAAGATGTTCTCAGCACAAAGACTGAGAATTAGACTGAGGGCACAAGAAAGATGTTACTCCATATAGACTTGCATTATTTTCTAGTTTGTAAGAAAACATAATTGATAAAGCGACTTTGTTCTACGTGGATATATTGAAATAGATTGATATCCAAAACTGCAATCCACCAAAGTATGTTTAATAACATAATAGGATTCCCTACTTAAAAATAACACAAGAAGAAGCATATACTCATCTCCATAAGACATCCTTGGGACTTTATTGTGAGGTTTCAGTCAGCAAATTTGGAGAGTATCACAGCTAGATTTTCAAATTTGGAAGCATGAAGATAACCACATAGCAAATAACCCAGAGCTAAAATGCTTAAAATTTCTTGTCAGAATCCTTAGTGTAGATCGCACTCAAAAAGCTGAGCTGAAGAAATTTTCTAGTGGAAACATGATTTTTGAACAAACAGATGGGACTAAACATCACCAACCTAAATAATTAGGGTTCATACAATTAATTCATTAGCATAATTGTATTGGTGACAACCGCAAGATGTACAATCCAATGTAGACCAAAATGCAAGACATGCTCAGGACTCGCCACCAGATAGCTGTCCAATAAACAATTTGATGAAAGGTGCAAAATCACTTCCTATTGCCAATCCTATATAACAACTAACAAGCTACTCTCACCCCAGAACATATGCATTATCGCCTTCATCACAAACACATTATTGAACAAACATGCCATTAAGGCCAAACTTAAGGAGGCTCCATACAAAACTTCTCGTACAAGTTTAGTTTCTTTTTTAATTTTGGAAGGGAGGGGTTCTTAAATCTCAACTAAGAATACAGCCTCCTAAACCACCAGTATAAGTGCAAAAAGGCTCTTTTAGCTTTACCACTAAACTGCAAAGATAAGTCGGGAGAAAAAACATTCAATTTACCTTCATCACCTCCATTTATAAATGACAATAAATCATCAACCGAGCGATTATCTACATGCATTTCTTCAGCATCAGCAGACTGGGAAAAGGAAGCCACATTGCCATCACCGTAATGAGAACAGTTCACCAGAATTACAGAATTATAGTTTAGTGCCAGCAAGCACAGGAAAGTATGTTACCTTCAATTTCTCTTTCTCTCTAAGCTCTTTCCTCCTTTTCGCATACAGACGGTTCAAAAGTCTGATTCGAGGATCATCAGTCATGTTTCGCAAAGGCTCCAACTTCTCCTCCTAAAACAATCAAATCTGCATTAACATAATAGACAAATAAAGAGGCCATGTCAAGCACACACAACATTGCAAAGCATCAGAAACCTCTGTAAGATCATCAGGCAAACAGAATATCTCACGTATCTCCTCAGGAGTTTTGCCTTCAATCATTCGTGCAAGAGCACGGCTTGTTAGTTCAACCAAGGGCTTCAACTGCAGGCTATCAGCAGCAGATGCCAACTCACAGAGCCTTTTTGTATCCATTCGGATGAACTTCTCATCAAAGGATTTTCGTTCCTATGGAAATAAAACCATATGTCAGGTTCTAGATTTGCTTAGCATATGTGAAAGTAAAGAACCTAGAACAGGTGAATTCTTTGTAGAACTTAGAAACAAATTCACTCTCTGGCTATGAAGGACCTATCATAAATTATCATTCCTTGTTTATCCAACATAAAATGTTAGAAACTGCTTAAGTTCAAATATATTGGAGTGGGATAAAAGCCACAGCCATTAAAGAAGTAGGTCCAAACCTTATTCGAATGTCCTGGAACTTGATGGAAGCGGCAATAATCAATAATTAAACTTAACATGGCAGGATTGACTCTTTGTGGAAGACAAATAGCATGACTCTTAGCTGTGCCCTTTCCTGCATGTATTTCATGACATATGACCGGGCAAAACATAGCAACCTCTTGTTCAACTTGTTGTATAGAACCATCAACTGTATGGAGCCAAATGTATGACTTCATCATCTGAGCATATACCGCAGCAGGTAAACTGTCATAGATGCCCATGAAATCCATCATGTTGAAAGAAAGTCAGTAAGACAGACTTGCAAAAATGAGAAACATTTCTATTTATGAGGGGAAATGCAATCTAATCTAACTAAAGACATTCTAATAGAAACTTTTACCACCGTAACACGTTTCGACATTGTTCTAGAAACCCTGATCCATCAGAAAAGGGAGGGGAACATGACTTACAACAAATACAACCCTGAATTTTTATTCTTTATATAGCAATAAATAGTTATCTAAATCTTGAGTTTCCCATTTTTTTGGTCTCAAGAAAAACAAGACATTTTACAAGAATAGTTGAGCTAGAATATATATGGCTAAAACCACCAAAGATTAGTTTAGTTAAGATGACAAACATATAACTGCATGAAAATTAACAAAATTCTCCTCCCTACCATATAGAGCAACCCTAAAGTCCTAGCACATTACTCCATATATTATGAAAACAGCTTGAGGAAAATATCCAGCATGGACCAGCAATAATGGCCAACACTTGTCCATGTTCTGGAAAAGATGAGTTGTTCACAATGGTTTATAAATCTTCTCATTGGTGAAAAAATGAGAACTGAACATACCTCGGTTTAGATTCCACCACATCCAGTTCGGACATCTAAAGCTTCTTCTCAGACTTAAGATAAAGATCCACACCCTGACCTCTTTGTCACTTCCAACTTCACAAAAGTGTGGGATGAACAATTGTTATTTCTTTTGCTAGACAATACCAGCAGAAAAGGCCAGTGTTCCCAACCACAGAGCAACAAGCAGGTGGCTCAACCGGGGTATGTATGCCACTGCTGCAAAAATGCCACAATTCCAGTCAGAACATTAACAAACATAACTTACATTGAGAAGGGAGCATAGTGGTAACTGGTAAGACACATAGCAAACAGCATAAAACAAGCCGGCTGTTGTCAAAAAAGTTGGACTAGTGATTTTTTTAATTTATGTTTCGATCCAATCACCTTCTATTCAATTTTCATAAGATATTTCTGGTTAATAACTCGAGTCAAAAATATCGAAAATTAAGTAGGGTTCAAGTCAAGGTTGTTAGTGAGGTCAGATTTGCCAGGTTGTGTGTGCAAGCAAACTAGCCAACAAGAGCATGTACAATGGGGCTCTTGGAAGGGCTCCTCCAACTAGTTCTCCAAGGAGAGAGAAAATGGAGAGCTACTTCTTACCCAACAATGGTGCTCTTAGGTATGTCTTGAGTGTATCTCCATTGAGACACTTTGAAAAGTGTCTCTTGGAGGAGATACCATTTGGGAGAAATGAGAAATGACTCTCCATTGCCCCCAACCAATCAATTGGTGATACATGGCACAAAGGAATGAGTTTCATTGATTGACATGAGAACCATTATATAATGAAATATACAACGGGGAGCTCATTAAAGAGCTTTATTGTTGTCGGGTGTTTTTTAGATATAGTTTTTTAGAGTAGCTTGAAGAAAGAGAATAATGGAGAGTTCATTGGAGAGCCATTACCATTGTACATGCTCTAAGTGGTAGGGTAAATTAGGTCCTAGAAGTGGAACATTCAGCATGCGTGATTTTTAAAACTACTTCCTCCATTTACTTCTAATTGCAACATGGGGGGAGGGGGAGGCACGAGGATTTAGGGGAGGAGAGAGATAGAGAGAAATAAAGTATATAATGACATTTGATATTACATTTATATAGTAGAATGCTTTATACTGTGAAACAAATTTCATTAGCTGAAATGCTACTATATAATAAGAAACTGAGGGAGTATCCAACAATCCGAGAAAGGACTTTGTGTCCTTTTACAGAAGGTATACACCACCCATATAACAAAGTTCAAAAATCATATACAGCCAAAATTCCCACTAACGCGTATCTAACTCAAACTCAAGAACAGAAAGATGTCACTGTTTCCATTCATACGATCCTAGAAAGAAAGTGACTCCCCAAATTAGCATTTAAATTTATATCATAGTAACATCTATTCTAACGTCTAACCTGAATAAATTATATCTGCCACTGGCCCTCATATAGTATTAGTCAATTACCAGCTCAAGATAGAGTCAGCACTCGAAATCTGACATTCTTTTTAAGATGTCAGCACAAATGAAGGTTCTCCAGAATAGGCGGCCTTTTCATTTCTAAACAACCTAAAACAAAAGACTTGTGAGGAAGATAATCCTTCAAACCAATGTTTCTTAACGCAGACAGTAAATGAAAAAGAAAATTATATAGGTAGTTAAGTTCAGGGTAATCACGCTATCCTATGGCTCACACTATAAATTCAGATATATGTTCAGAATAATCTCTGACCTACAGTTCTCAAATGTAGCAAATTGAACGATTCATTTACAGCCTACATATGTCAATAACCGACATTCCGTTCTCATAACATCTATCCTCAAAACCAATCACACACAAATCAATTCGACAGATGTGGTTTCAATAGTTACAATTGATAGTGATAGCTACAGCAACAGTTTACAGTTAATTATACATTTTAAACCCTACATCACAAAATTATGGCGAAACTATGCTGGCAAGGAGAAAATCAAGCTAAAGTACTTAGCTTAAAGATTCTAAGCAACAATATACTCGAACGTGACATATTATTCAATTCAATAAGCTAATACATTTAGCTCATAAGATTAGGTTTAACCTAAAATTTATTTTTCAAAAATTTCAAAATCAATATTAAATTTAATCAATTAAGAATAACCACTACCGTGGAATTAAAAGAGTAAAGTATTACAAGACAAAGCATGACACATCCAATGCCATCAAACCTTAGGGATTGCAAATTAAAGATAACATCACCAGAAGCTCAAAACCCTCTTTTTCTCTCCTTTCTGAGAAAAATCTAATTTAAATACACTTAAAAGAAACAAAACATCAAAATCTACACATAAATTTAATACTGGCAAAAATTTTAAAAAAATCAATCGAGCTCCACAAAATTTCTTGAATTCAAACTAACTCAATGAAAACAAAATCCGATAAAAAACACACAAAAATGTCGACTATACAATGCAATCAATCAATTCAAATAACACAATAATCGAATCAAAATACGAAAAAAGAAAAAAAGAAAAAAAGAAAAGAAATGGTTGATACCTGAAGGAGAAGAAAGAAGTGGAGGTGCGGCGAGAAATGGAGGAGAGAGAAAATGAAGGTTGCGAAAAAATGGAGGAGAGAGAAAACGGAGAACCGAGCGCCGGCAAGAAGATGAAGGAGAGAAAGGGGAGGTGAGGTGAGGTGAGGTGAGGTGAAGAGACATACAATTAAACCCACCAATTATACGGCTGGTTATCTCTCGGTTTTCTTTGGGAACTTTGTCTCTCTTCCTTCTCATGACACTCTTTCTTCCTTTGTCTTTTTTTTTTTTTTATGTAAACCGTGTAATAATAAATTGGATTACTACCTCCGTATCAAATTAGATGTTACATTTACGACTTTTACACTATTAATAAATTTCACTTTGACCCTCGTTTGTGACTTATACGTGAAATAAAAATATATCCATGTGGAATCTTGTTAGATTCGTCTTAATATGTATTTTTTTTAATATGTACTTTTTATAATTTTTACAAATACGAAATTAGAGATATATGTCATCAAAGTTTTGTATTGGCATGCGTGAAAAGTGCAAATGTAGCCTCTAATTTGATAAGAAGGTAGTATATTCTTCAGATATTTTTTGTCCGTTTATGATAGTATTTGTTGTAATATTTAGGAGATAAATTTGTAACAAAACACCTTTTATGAACTTTTTGCGAGATGGAAACACTTGTCGGATTTTGACGTTGATTTCACCTTTCTAAGCATTGACTAACACATGCAAGTCATTTGACTCACTAAACTCCTCAAATTCTTTCTTTTACCCTTCAAATTTCACGTTATTTTTGCTCTCCATCCTCTTGGAAATCTAAGGGGAAATTGATGTGGGGAAACGAGGGAGAAAAGGAAACGAATTTGAGAGATTTAGGGTCTGTTCGGCGTAAATAGTTGTTGCGTTATGTTAGGCGTTAGCTGTAGAATTAGTTGTCATCTATTGGAGTAATTGTCGGCTGTCAGATACTAGCGATTAGAGTTTGACTCTGAAAATAACTTTTATGATAATTAGCTTTCAGTAAAACTAGACGTTAGTTTAAAAAGATAACAAAAATAACCAATATTCAATCTTCAAAAGATACTTCAAAAGTTACCTCTACCCCAAAGCTAATATTTATACGGTGGCTCTCACGAAAAGAGAAAATGGAGAACGGAGCGCTGTCAAGAAGATGAAAGGAGAGAAAGGGGAGCTGAGGTGAGGAGACATACAAATTAAACCCACCAATTATACAACTGGTTATCTTTCGTCTCGTCGACAAGGTTTTTTTTTAGTACTTTCTCAGGCCACTCTTTCTTCCTTTCTTTCTCCTCTTTCTTTCCTTTTTTTTTTTATTAAACCCTGCAAAAACAAATTTATATTTTTCAGATATTTTTTGTCTGTTTATGGTAGTATTTTTGTTGTAATATTTAGGGATGTAATATGTAAGTACTCTATAAGGTCTAGAGTAATTGGATGATTAGGTTACATCTTAAACCGTTGTAATTTACCGTTCTATGAGTTTTATTTTAGGATTTATTTTATGTATTAATTATGTGTGAGGAAATTAATCCTAGTTAATTTGGGAGGATCTGGTGCTCAGTTCGTTGTGGAGCTATGTAGGATCAAAATCAATTGATTAGCTAAATTACATAGCAGTTAAACAAACCTATCTTTACACACCATACTTTATTAATATACATCAGAAAAACTTTGTAGCTAATTTTTTTATATAAGTTTCAACATGAAAGATAATTTTGGTTTATTAGTTTTCAACGTTTCATAGGGAGGTGTAAATGTTCAATGGCAGACAATTCTAACTGAACGCATATAATAATATCTTAGTGATTAGTGAAGAATTGAGGACCTTTGCAAGACAAACCATGTAGTATTTATTATACTTTAATATGTCTAATCATGAGCTTATTGAATGTATATTCTCAGAAGAAGTAATAATCCTAGGTGGCTAGGTCCATAAGTGGATCATGTGCAATGGTAATGTTACATGAGCTTGTGTTAGTAAATTCTATATGAATTGAGGCTTAACACAAAGCGGTAAATTTGTGTAATCACTTTTTCACTACATGTAATGTATCTTTAAAGCAATTTATCAGAATTGTATCCTCAACGCAAAAGGTGTGGTCTTTGCATTAGTTTTACTTGCTCAATAGATTAAAGGGTTAGCAACCTTGACGTTGTAATTGACCACCGTTTCGATGGCCTGGTCTCTCTTCCTCTCTCTTACTAAGGTTGGTAACATAAACAACTTCCATAACATAGTGATTAAATGATCAAGAAAGGATAAACTACTATTTAACTTTTTAGGAACGGTTTTTGTCAGAAGATCTAAATTATAGATCGATCAAGGCAATGTGACAACTGATTTCGAACGGATAAAGTAGGTTGTAGGCCTTGGCTATCGACCCTTCGTGGCCTATGACCATGAGGATAAACATGAGAAGATACGCTCTTTAGAAAACCAAAAGTCAAATGCTAGAGAAGTAATACACCAAATGTTTCTCAAACATCAACCTGCTTAAGTGAATGTATTACATTGTTTCCAAGAAGCATGAGAGAAGAAAAAAAAAAGGAAAGAATCAAACATATGAATGAGGGAACTTCAACCTGCACCCCAGAAAAGTCTTCTACTCCATTATTTAAGAGCATAGTTGTTCCAATATGTGCCCTCACAAATGGGAGTGCATGAAAGACTTTGGAGGCGTGCAGATAGCAAATCCCATGAATAAACATAACAAAAAGAAGCTAGGTAAAAAGAAATTTCTCTTCTATAACTGGGTAACTACATAACCCTGGGGGCAGTGGTAAAGTATCAAAACTATACCAAACATTATGTTACATCTCCTACAACTTACAAAAGGATTTAATCCCTCTAAAAGAAACCCTGATAGTTGATGTTACACCCTAAATAATACTCATCATTGAGATGGCGGGAGTCGAACATGCGGACACGGCCTATCGGGTTCTCCTCTTGTCCATAAATTTTTAAGCTCACCTCTTTTTCTTCCAAGTGTTAAGAACGTGCCTGCACAAATTACAGATCAATGAAAATCTCACTCTGGAATCTGGATGCATGAGAGGACTCGGTGGAGTATATATAACGAGGAAGGCAGGGGAAATGGGTCCCACCAATGGTGACTGAAGTTCAAGCTGGCTGATAAGTAGGTGAGGCAAGATTCAAGCCTCGGTCTTGCTTATAAATTAGTACTATATCTCACTGACTTAGTTAAAAAGGATATAGTTTAATAATATATCCTTGCATTTCCCTCTCAATCTTCGAATATTCAAAAAGAGGAGTCTAAGCAGATAGAATTTCTCCAGCTCTCCAATCCGTTTTCTTCCAATTCTTTCTATCCGTACACGGGGAAACTAAGAGCATGTTTAGTTCAAGTCATGGACAGGGGCGGGGCAAATATAATGGTGGCCCTATTCACTTTCTTAAAATTGGGCCTTTAATTCATAGTTCAAAACAAATATAATATTCTTAATTTTGACAAAAAAAATTACTTTTATATTTTAAATAATGCCAAATTACATCATATTAGAAAAAAAAATTATCAACTTAAAAAGTATGGAATAGTTAAATAACAAAAATTTCTTATTTGTATTTTATTAGATGTTTTTCAAATACCATAAGCTGATTTTTTTCATTAACAAAATTTAAACTAAAATTATATAAAAAAGGCATAGTTCAGAATTTTGAGAAGTGGGTAGTGTTTAAACTTGAAAGGTATTTAAAAAGGTAGTAGTAATGTAGTATACTCTTATATGTAATGCAGCAATTAAATTTTAGAATTGGGAAAATGATAGTCATTAATGAGATGAAGTTTCTAGTAGAGAAGTTATTAATGCCGCAGCCCGCAAGCGTGTTGTTTCACACGCTAGCTGTCATGGACAGCTTTTCAATTTCCCAAAAAGCAAAAATTTAATGGGTTTAAGAGGATTCGATCTCCATACCTAGCATTCATTAGGTGAGTGGTCTTACCACTACTCCAAACATTTTCCTTCTGTCAATTATTCAATCAACAAACTAAAATATATTTGGGGCCCCTGTTTTTTTGGGGCCCTATGCGGTTGCCCATATTGCATGGGCCAAGAACCGCCCATGGTCATGGAATGGAAAGGGAATGGAATTAAATAAAAGAGTGGAATGGTAACAAAATTTGGTACCTTAAAAGGGTGTTTGGTTCAAGCCTTGAAATGGAAAGAAAATGATAACCATTACCACCAACAAATGGATTTTGTTACTTGAGCGGGAAGGGAAGGTAACAAACTAGGAGAGTCCATTACCACCAAGTAGCGGTTGAACCAAACAAGAACAGAGGGAGTAGGTAATTGATTTCGTTTCTTAGAGGCCAAAAATGTTGAACCAAAATGCTCTAATTCTTCACTAATTCATAGGTGGTAACTTGCTAAGGACGTATTCATACATCCATGATTTTATGTATTCTTCGTCGTCAAAAATTCACATATCTAATGGTCATGACTAAGATACTATAAAATTTGTTTTGAAATTCACATACGCTGACAAGGCTACATAGCACCTGGCGTCTCCAGTCTCTATAAGGGCTGCAGTCTGGTGTTGTGCACGGCCAAGATGGGAGTTATTCTGTTGCAGACCAGCGTAAAAGAACAGAGGTGGAGAGGAAAACTTAACGTGGTATTTTTTGGTCATAGTTGGTAGAGTGACTAATTATCTGCACAACATTATTGTCCTTTAACCTAAATCAATTTGTACTATAAAGCTCTATTTTACCAAAATTACATTAAAAGAAGTCTGACTTCAATCTTCCCAAATTGAATGGAGGACTAACATTTGTTCAGTCCCCCCAGGAAGACATCCCTAGTTCGCTAGTTTCAAAGTATACATGGATATATCACTTACCAAGTGTAAAAGGAACAATGTAGAGCAGAGCTGGTTGGCCATGTCCATCCATCAAGTTCAAAGCTACATACGTTACGAGGAGACCTGCAGAAGGAGTTTATAAAGTAATTTATATCATTATATGTGACTGAACACAATGTTATTCTTTCAGTGGTTAATAGGTCTACATCCACAGTTCCATAATTTCTCATACCTAAACCGTACGCAGTCATTCCCCACAAAAAATATCCAGCTCGGATCTTTTTGTTCCCCAGCCAATCATATCTGCAGTCAACTTAATAACTTAAAATAATCTTCAACCTGAATCACTTCTTGCACAGTAAAACAGTATTTGCACATAATGAATTCAACTGCAATCACGTGATAATGGAAAATATATTCTGATAGGAAGTGAAGAAGAGTGCAGTTAACACTACCCTCAGAGTTTGAAACAGAACTCACAATAACTGTCCACAAGTCCTGCCAGATACATCATTCAGGAAACTATTGTATGCTACCGGGTGGACAATGCAATTCATAATCATCTACTCTGAATTCCAATAAGTAATAGTAATCAAAGATATATAAAAAAAAGTGGCAAATTCCCCCCTACACTTGTGGCACTTTGTTACAGTGTTACTTGAGCTCAGCAACTTATGTGAGATATGCAGATGTCTAGAAAGTCCAAACTGAGGTATAAATGTTGATACACATGTAACTATGTAAGTGTTAAAATATCTTGCATGGATAATAGAGATGAAATGAAGAATTGAGGTTATTACCAAAAATTGAAACATTGAAGTAGGCCATTTTATATTTTCAAATTAAAGTATGTCTACCTCAATGAAAAGGCTATTACTAATCCTGGTAGTATAATGTCTCCAAATCCGATGACACTGTAACCGCCCCAAGGGTCAAACATCCTTGGTATCTTTAATAGCATTGGGATGCCATCTTCTCCACTGTTATCACCACGTGCAACCTATATAGAGATCAGAAAACAATTTATATATCTCGTACATTGAGCAGCAACCGTCATCCTCAGATAAATTTACAGGGAGAGAATTGAACAACTCACCACTATCATAACACTCTCATGGAAAATCCACTTGGAAACGAAGACCCAGAATATGTCATAAAAGAAAGCACAACTGAGAAGAACTGTGCCAACCTGTCAAAATCAGAATAAACATAGTGTTACACATACCCAAACAGATAGGTAAACAAACAAGTACAATGCATTTGAAGCTTTACCTTGAGATTTGGTACGCGTACAATCTGAAGTACTGTGAGAATCAACGCAATTCCCTGATCAGAGTAAGAAATCAATTAGCAATTGTAATTTCTCAACAAAAAGCTCCTATAACGGGCAAAAGCATATTAGATCATCCCCAAGTGTCTTTCCCTGGATATGGGGGCATCTAACCCATGCTGAGTACACTCCCTTCAGCCTTAAGATATCTGACTTTTCTCCTCCCTTTCTCCGATTCTCCCTCCTGGAGAAAACCTAGGTGAAAGAACATTTATGCTAACAATCCCCAGCACTGCACAACTAAGAAAATAGGAACCACTATGAATGGAAAGGTAGTCCAAAGAATAATTGTTTTGTTCATTTATATTTAATGTCTTTTGTTAGTTAATCCAAGTCTTCAGTCTACCCTTTCCAAACACTGGTGTCCTAACCTTTGTTCCTCCTTGCACATTTGACCAGTACAATTAGCCTATTTCAAGAACATTAGAACAAAATGCATCTAGCAGACGCAGCAAAAATGCCAAAACAAAAAATTAAAACATAAAATTCAAGAAGGAAAAAAAAGAAGGTAAAATTAAGGATAAAAAGATAAAGATCTATTCTTACAAGGATGTCTTGACCAATCCAAGCATAGGGCTCACGGCGGTAAACACCCCAAAGTACAGAACAAAGTATGCAGAATGGAGTAACAGCCATTGCCAGATATGAGACTGCTCCAAAGATGGGCACTTTAACAAAAGTTCCAGCAGCATGTTTACACCACCTGAAACTACAATTGTTGGCAAGTCAGTTTATATTTGTAATTATACATAAAAATACATGTACAAGATTACATAAAATTTCTAGCCAACACACTTAGAACTGGATATACGATGCCACCACAAACAGGTGACAACATGCATCATGGGAGCATACCTTGATAAGAACGCTACCAAGCACGTTTGCAAACCCTGTACACAATCATAGAGCTCAAGATCAGAACAAATATTTGCAGTGAAAAACAAATAATGTTTAGGTAATACATTATACCACTCAAACATCAAATGCAGAAGATAATATAATCTATATGTTCTCGCAGAGCATATGAAGAGTCAAAGAGGCTTCAGGATTACGATCCAAAGGAGAGGGGTTGAAAGGGAGGGAGAAAAATATAAAGGATAAAGTATCTTTCTTTGGCCTTGATCTCTTGAGTTTATAAACAGTTATATAATGAAGTACTTCAAAGATCAAGGCGAGAAAGATGCTTTTAAACAACTATATCCTTCCAAATTAAGTAAATTTTATAATTAATTAATTATTCTTCCTTCCCCTCTTCGTCTTAAGTTCAGTATTTAAGCCCACAAAAAGTTGCAAAATAAGTTTGGGAAAAGTAAATCAGTTAAGATGCATTGTGGCCCTGAAAGTGAAGTTAAACACGCTAATAAAAAGTCATAGTTAAGATGCCTCTCTGACCAATGATAAAAGATAGTGTAAAATATATAACTAAATGTATAAGCTGTGCTCACCTCCGCCCCACCAATGCAAAACAGAACCACCAGAATATCGATAAACCAGGCTGACATAAGTTTGTACAGCATAACCAGAAAGCCTGAAGCAATCACAACAAAAAGAAGTGCTGATGTGGTACTGATATCTACAAAACCAGCTGAACCAGTTTCTACAGAAGCTGCCACCTCATCTGATGCATCCTACAGAACGGATTCAAATAAATGCTTGATCAAACGATATGTGCCTTCAATCTTCCAACTCCTTAAATAAGTAATACAAAGTCATCCAAAGATAGCAGGGAAGAACCTTTAAAATCTTGTCGTGCTCAATAGCTGCTTCCCTTGCATTCCATGCAGACCAATAAGACGCACATAAAATAGTACCAACAGCCATGAGCCACAAAAAAAACTTCCGCGACATCAACTGCTGGACGCTTAGGGGAATACAGCTGCACATAAACTGAAGAAAGGGAATCCAGTAAATTATAATGCAAATGAAAACCCATGTTGAAAATAATGGCTGATCAAGCCATACATGGTCACCTATAAGTGTCAATAAAAAAAAGCAACTATATCTTACCCCTGGAATTGTTAGATAGGAGATCTTCCAAGACTTCACCAGCATATATTGGTAACATGACAGCAGGAATGCGTATATTCGTATCAGCATCATCCTCACAGACCATTTTAAAGAGTTCTGCATGCAAGATCCAATCAATAGTTATGCTTCATTATCAAACAAGTGCCTTCTCTTCCCTGACACAAAGGAAAATATTGCTAACTCCACACTGAGTAAATCCTCTCTTGTTGTCATACGGAGGTACATCCACACAACAGATATTAGTCCCCTGAAGTTGTAAATGATCTCTCACTTTCTTTTTCTTTCTATTGTTTTTTGGTTAAAACCAACCGGCAATTCAAAGACTACTAGACTCGTACTCTTTCGGATTAAAGCAGGGAAGACCTAATTGGGGTAAAGCTCTCCCAACAAGTGGAGTTGCGGTCCAGGGCTCAAACCCAAGACCTTTAGTTAAACTGAAACAACCCCTTTACCAGCTAATCCAAGCACTTGTTGGTGATCTATCACAGTAAATAAATAAAAAAATCTACCCAAAGAACACAAAACTGACATCTCATGACCAATTCACTAGTTTTCTACTAAATAAAGGGTCAGAAGTGTATAGTGGACCTGGATTATGGGGTCTATACAGTAGAAAGAACCAGACAAATAGATAAAGATATGCTGATTCCAGATTAACATTTCAACTTTGAACTTAAGTGCAGCAGCTCTGATGCGACAAACTTGACATGCTTGTGCCAAACTCACTTTTTATAGTATTCTATAAGAAAGCTTCATGCTACACCAGTCATAAACAAGTATGCCATTGCACCTGTATTCCAAGTCTCTTATAGACCATAAAAAAACAAGGCATAGACCTCCAATTGGCCAGCAAAAATCTGTCAAGACTTGAGACCACTTATAAGGTGTGAAACATGTGAGAGCTTTTAAAAGGTGGTGAACTTCGAAGACCACAGATCCACAATACTAAATTAGCCAGCTGAAGGAAACTCTGAGATACAAGAGCCTAAAAAAGTAGTCCATTCAAGGCCATCGTAGAACAAACATTATATATAGGATTTCTTCGAGGAGATAACTGAAGTGGCCGTGAGTTAACTAAAACCAGTAACACGAGGACGTCACCAAGACATGTTCTGTCACTTATATACTTAAATTAGCATGTCAACACAGGCAAGTGAGAACATGAAAGAGCAAAGACCAGTGAAATTTATGCAAATGGATACTTCCTCCGTTCTTTTTTAATTGCAACTTTTCCCTTATTTGGAATTTTTATATTAATTGCAGTGTTTCCTTCTTTGGTAATATCTTCTTTCTATCTCTCCTATCACATGGCCCCCACTTTTTATCTAACTCTATCTCTCTCCTCTTCACATGGGTTTCTTAAAAAATGTGCGAATGGGGTATGTTGTAATTACTATAGAACACAGGAAGTATATATAACCTACACAAGCATTGGGAGCCTAGATAGGCAATTATAACATTTGTAATGAGTAATAAGGATATGTATAAGAAGGACATCAAGCGGATACCAACATATAAACAGGAGAGCTAGGAAAAAGTACAACAAACACTCCACCATAAAGGGGCACACCGGAGCATAAAAATTGAACGAGCAGAATCCATAACAGAGAAGAGACAGGCAAATACCCGTGCTATTGTTCACAATAAGGATAGCTGAAGCACCAGCATCTTCTGCAATATTTGTCTTTGTAGTAAAACTGCAATTGCCACGGTATACCAGAATAGCTTCACCCGTAAGCTACCCATATAAAATAAGAAAGGCATAGCTGTTAGAAGAGGAATGGATGGATACAAGGTTGATCCAAGATAACGCCTACGAAGGATAAGGCATAGTAACCTAATTCACTGTATATGCAATTGTTCAGGTTGCAAATGCAGTGCAGATACGCAATACGTACCTCAGAAGAATTTGATTTCATGGGGTATTACATATTACTGGCATGCTGATATCGTACCATATCATATTATTAATATAAAGTATATTGCATGGAAAAAAATTTACTTACTTATTAGGGAAAGGTAAAAGTGTTCAAATATACTATTCTAGGCAAACAATTTGGAGGGAAGGGGTGTTCTAGTTGGTCTCCCTTCCACTTTCAAAGTTTCAATTAATACTTCACATGCTATATCTAGGATTTTTTTTTATCAAAACCCTTTTTCTTTCAGATTCTTATTCAGACCCTTAACTTGTAGATATTGGAAGCATCTTCGAGTTGCAGTTTTTTTCGCGTTTCTTAATAATGATCTGCCATCTTAGGCGATGGTAAAGGCTAAAGGGGTTCTACTAGGAGAATTGAAAGTACCAATTGTGTCCCCAGGAGTTCTGCAACTTGGGGGATCACCAGGTAATAGACGAATTAGGTAACCCTTAATGTCCATGGCAAGCAAAGAAGAACAATATATTTTTTACTTCGTGCAATGATATAGGAGAATTGCCATAAGAATAATCTATTTTAAAAGACAGACTGTAATTTATTTCAAGGGTGTACTTTATCAAGTATCACACTGAAGGACTTAGCTGAAAATCAAAGATAAAAACCTTATTTTTGGGAGGACTGCAACAATCCGGAGGGTCTGCAATAGCTAGTCTTGTTTGGTTGGCATGTTTCTCCTTTGACTCTAGAGTAGGACCAAACCGAGCACCGATTCCCACATACTCACTATCCTCAAATCCATCAACCCATGTCGGAACTTTAACCTGTTAAGCATTAAAAAGAAGTGTTCAGAACCATTATAAGAGAAGTTAAAAGAACTAAAAGCACAATCTATTCTTCCCAACTTACACCCAACTTGAGGGCAATGAAACTAAATAGAGCCCAAAAATCAAATTAAATGAACTATCAGAAAATATCAAGATAATCATTAATCAACATTCCAAGATCATTAAAGAAAAGATCTACAAAATTAATTCAGCCATACAATCGACAAGACGCAATATAGGCAGAAGTCAATTTTCTGCTCAACCTAAACTCCTAATTCCCTTTCAAACAAATACACAATTGTTCTTTTCAGCTACATGTCACAATCCACAAGCACATGATATTATAGCCTGAAACTGAAAGGACATATAATTCCATCAAAGGAAAAATAAACACAAATAAGACCAAATCAAAAGAAGATCATAACCATTAAATACTATAAATAGAGTGCAAAAAGTGTATCACAATTCACAGTAACAATAACCATATTAACAAGCATGATGATGATAATAATAGCAATAATTATAACTATGTTACTATTAATTATTTTTGTTGCTGTTATTAATTACTAGAGAATACCCAATAAAAACTGCATCAAACAGAAGATTTCACTTTCACAACACTAGATTTATAGTGAGTATAGCATCACTGCACCCAACCTGGAGTTTGAATCAAAAAATCAAAATCACAGAAATCTACCAAATTGATTGAACTTGATATTAAACAAAAATAATCCCCAAAAAAAACACCCCTCCCAGAAGAAAAAGTCAAAACCCATTAAACTTCTGACCAACAAAATAACCCTCTTAATTCCAAAATCACTCCCATTTTAGCTCTAATTTTAGAAATTAATCAAATCAAATTGAACTAAACTATTCATCAACAATCATGAAAAACTCCAAAAAACCCACAAACAAATCATAAAAATAAAATGAAAAAATACAAAAAAAAGGAAGAAATTATGATTAATTTACCAGGACAAAATTGTTTTCACAACCAGGCTTCTTTGGAGCTGTATCATCTTCATGAACTATGTCACCGCCATAAACCCCAATTGAAAACCACCCCACAAAAAAACAACAACAAAAAATCAAAAATTTCCAAAACTTCATGAAATCACACTCAACTATTTTCCCCTGAAGAAAAATCTAATCTTTTTTAGGGTTTCTTCTTCAAATTTCTTGGTTTTTTCTTCAAATATCATCAAACAAAATATCAAAATATAAAGGTTTTATTTTATTTATTTATTTAAGAAAATGAGTGAAACAACATGAGAAGAAGCAAGAAAGAAGGTGGGAGAAATAGGAGAGAGAAAAATAGGGGGAAGAAAATGTTAAGGAGGTAAGTCATCAAAGAAATGCCTTTTTTCTTTTTCTTTTACTTTTTTATTGAAAATATTTTGTTGGGTTTTTTGCACTTTTAATTTATAGCCGTCTGATCTATTTATATTGATGATGATTGAAGGGCACGTGTCAATTAAGCGCGTGAATATAACGGACCAATAAAAACGCGGAATTTCAGGGCACGTGGCATCCGTACAAGAGGGTGAGTATTGACTTCCTAGTTTGATGGTGATTTAGTTAAGGTGATGGTAACTTGTTACCGGTTGAACCGGTAACTCATCTGAGGGAGGTTGGGAATTTGAGAAATGTGGTTCCGTATTGAACCGTACAGATAAGACAGCAAAAAGAGGGAGAAATTATAACAGTGATAGTAATTCATCAGTTTTAGAATAAAATGAATATAAAAATTTATTTTTGTTAATTTTAGGTTGGGAATGTGTGAAAAGTCAAAAAAGTGAGATGAACTTAGGCAAGAAAGAAAAAGGTTCAAAGTGACTGACATTTCACATTTATGGGTTTCATGTTAAAGTTTTTTTTTTTTTTTGGATTATTTGAAAAGTTTAAGATAAAAAGTCAACTTGTTTGATGAGAATATTTTGACTGGTCCTTGATTCTTCTTTGGAGTTTTTTTTTTTACTATGTTATCTCAACTTGTCAAGTGTAGAAACTTGAGAGCTTTATATGGAATACTAGCTTGGCTTTTTTTTTTTTAAGTTGATAAGATGAAGGACCTTATTAAACTGACACCTCGCATGCGGTATAATCAGATAGATTTGCAAGTCGACTCCTTGGAGGGAGGGAGATGGTAAACTTCACCCCCAAAGTTGCTAGTGAGGTTTGATTTCGCGACTCAATTCATAGCGCTCAAACTTTTACCACTGCAGTCGCCTCGCTTGGTATAATACTAGCTTGGTTTGGCATCTTATTGTTGAAGTCCAAGTCGATTCCAACAAGAGTATCAAAGTGGTTTTATGGGTTGAAGGTTAAAGTAAGGTAGTACCAAATCACAATAAAGTTAGTACCAACTTTTTTATTTTGATACAAATACCAAAGTGACTATTACTTGGTATTAAAAGTTTGGTACCAACTTGAGTACGATATGATATTAGCTTACATATACTTTGGTACCTCTAACTTTTTATCCCAAAAACTATTTTTGTGTTAATTATGTTAATTATTTTGAGTTATTCAAATATTTTATTTGTTTACTTTATTCATTCTTTTGGTTCGCTGGTGCACCTAATAATTAATTTTAAAATGTCGTTTTATGAGTTTTGAGGTTTATTATAGTTGGGATGTCAACTTTCATACCTTACTTCAATGTAGGTATTTTATTGTTACAGTTTCTCAATAATCTTAACATTATCGTTGACAAAGTAAATAATACTTTTGAAAAGAAGATATATAAATGGAAATAAAAAGTAGACTACTATGATAAGTATCTATAGAGAGTGAAAAGAAAAGGTTAAATAATCATAGTAAAAAGTATTAAGATAATTGTAAAATGTCCAATCTTACACTAAGTGTTAAAATTATAAACTAGAAAACAAAGGGAGTAGTAAACAAACCTTATACAACATATATGAAAGGACCCCTTTTCTTTATGACAAAACTATAATATATCTAAATATGGAATTTTGAGAATGATAGGCACTACTTTTTATAAATATCTAAAAGAAAAGTGAAGATTCAAAATTGTTCCCCTAGATTTCATGTTTCTAACATTAAACATCTAAATTGAATTACATATCCAGCCAATTTCTTTGTCTATTTATGATCAAGTCAACCCTTTTATTCTCACAGTTTGTACACTTTTTATTACTACTTTTTATTTATATATCTACTTCAAAATTATTTTTGCACAACCACATTTAATTTACGGTTATTTCACCAAATACCCCTGACAAATAAATTTATTCACCAAATACCCCCACTTTTTCAAAATTCACCGATACCCCGACCTATGAAAAAATTCACCAGATACCCCTCACTTTTTAAAAAATTACCCAAAATGCCCTTTTGACTAACGGACGTTAGTGTTTCGTTAACTAATTAACCTAAAAACCCTAATTAAACCTAAATAAACCCCTAATTAAACCCTAATTAAACCCTAAGTAAACCCTAAACACCCTAACTCTCTCCCCTAACCCTAGACCCCGGCCCTCCAAGCCCTAGACCCACCACCCCCCCACCCACCCAGCCACCCCCTCCCCCTTCCCCGCAACAATCATGCGAGGCCCCTCCCCCTCCCTCTCCCCAGCCCTCCACGCAGGCCCCCTCCCCCTCCCCTGTGCGGCCCGCGCTTCCCCCTTCGTGGCGCATCCCACTCGCCGGCCAAGTCCGTCATTAGCGTTTAAGAAATCCGAGTCATCGACCGAGTTCGAAGGGGGGGGGGGCTCGGGATTCACGATTTTGCGGTGGGGGATGGGGGAGTTGTGCGTTGCTACACGCGGTGAGGGGGGGGGGGGAGTCTGCGTGCTTGGTACGGAGGAGGGGAGGGGGGGAGTCGCTGCCGCACGGGGGGGGGGGGTCGTGGGAGGAGGGAGAGGGAGAACGGGGAGGCGCGTCGAAGGGGGGAGGGGGAGGGGGAGTGATTTTCCGGCGAGGGAGGGGGAAGGAGGGTGCGTCGAAGGGGGGAGGGGGAGGGGGAGGGGGAGTGATTTTCCGACGAGGGAGGGGAAGGGGAGGTGCGTCGAAGGGGGAGGGAGAGTGATTTTCCCGGCGGGGAGGGGGAAGGGGAGGCGCGAGCTTTGAAGGGGGGACGGGAGGGGGTGGTGGGGTTGGGGTTGTTGTGGGGGGGGTGGTGGCCCGGGGGTGGTTTGGGGGGGGTGGTAGGTTGGGGGTGGGTGGGGGTGTGGGCTTTTAGGGTTTTTAGAGTTAGGGTTTTAAGGGTTTAATTAAGGTTTTTTAAGGGTTTTTTAGGATTTTTTAGGGTTAATGACTAACGGTGTTAACCGCCGTTAGTCATTTGGGCATCTGGTGAATTTTTTTAAAGGTCAGGGGTATTTGGTGAATAAATTTATTTGTCAGGGATATTTGGTGAAATAACCGTTTAATTTACCTTAAATTTATCTTGCATTCTAGTAATTTATTAAAGAGTGTGTTCAATTTAACCATACGAGAAAGATAATTAATACGAGACTAAGGTAGCTAGTGCTAATGAGCAAACAATATACTAAAATTTTACAGCATTATTTTTAAAGTTGTTGCCTTTCATGTCATAGGCATCCTAATATTGGAGTCTTTATGGTCCTGAAGTACAAAATCATATATTATTAATGATCTATTTAGTAGTTAGTGACAAAAGGTCTTTTAGTTGTATATGATTTTGTAAAGAAAGTATAATCATACAAATAGTAATATTATTTCATGTATAAACATGCATATGGAGCAGCAAGTGATAGTTTAGTGGTGTTGCATTGACATCACCTCCAATCGCAGAGTACCTAGGATCAAGTCTTCCCTTCCCCCATAAGAGGAATCCCCAAATTTCCCCCCGACTTACAAGGATTTTAACTTACCTTATTAAAAATAAATAAATAAACATGCATGTGTTTTTCTTCGTAAATTCTCAATACCATATCTTAAGAGTAATGAAAATCGATGATGAAGAAAAGAAAAGGTAATTTAATTAGATTGGACATACATTTGCAAGAATTTGTCCTCGCAAACGTACTTATAAATTTAAATTCATTAATGTAACCACTATATATTACCAATTTAAATGATTGAAGATTTATTAAAATTTTGCCAGCAAAAATTACAAAAGGATATTTATTTGATACTTTATGACTATATAAGATATTATATTCGTAATAATACCTTTTTCTTTTCATGTCCCTTTCCTCTAGGGTTTGCTTCCATTTTCTTTTTTCTTTTTTTAGCAATCGCATGTGGGAGAAAGAAAAAGAGATAAAAAGAATAAAGTTGGGCAGTAATTTGTTAACACTTCTTCATTGGTTTTGAAATTTTAGTTGTCAATCGTTGTTTTAGATCCATCTCCCAGAAGACAAGTAGTACAAAGTACTCCTATTTTAATTTACAGCCGTGTTTAATTTAGGCAGCAACGTAACTACTCCAATGAAAGTACTAATAAGCATATGGGTTGGTTTCAATCACATTCATATAATCATGTAGGAGTACGTCTCTAATTGACCCTTAGCTTATTTATGCCCCCACCATCCCAACTGGTTTCGTACCAATGTACCATATGCTAAATTACGAATAGTCAAATATAGTAGATTATTAGTAGTACTAGTAGTATTAATTATAGTGATATCAACTAGCGTTAAACTAGTCAAATGCATTATGCACTCTAATATTGTTGTACTTGTACTAACAAATCCGTGGGAAAACCTACTCCATCTGTCCTAAAAAGGCGTGAATATTTGTTAGGACACGTTGTGTAGGGAGATAAGTTGTAGTTATTAAATACTCCCTCGGATCTTTATTAGTTTACCCGTATTCTTTTTTGGGATGTCCCTTATTAGTTTACCCATTTCTTTTGTTTCTATCTTTGGAATAAGACCACTAACTTTTCATCACACATACATTCAACTTTATTATAAAATAATAGTTTCTCTTTCTTTCTATGTCCCACAACATTATTTCTCCTAAAACTCTGTGCAAAAGAAACGGGTAAACTAATAAAGACCGAAGGGAGTACTTCCATAGTTTTTCTTTACTTGCTCTTTCCCACTTTTGGCAATTTTCTATTACTTGCATCGTTTCTATTTTTGACAACATATTCTCTCTTTCTTTCTCCTGGCACATGGTTTCTTTTTTGTCTATCTCATTTCCATGGTCTTTGTGCGAACACAGATGATGCAAGTAAAAAAAATAGAGGAAGTATTTTTTTTGTTGAAAAGTAGATGTGACAGGTTTTAGTGAGGTATTTTTTTTTATTGAAAAGTAGATGTGATAGATTTAGTAGGCCAATAATAATTTTAGAAAACTAATATAATAATGGTGGAACCATGTCGAAAATGGAAGCAACATTCAAACTAATTTGAGACAAACAAATTAAGAAAGGACAGAGGGAGTATAAGTTGCATAGGAACTAAACGTGGTACCTCTGAGCCACTCCAACTATGTCCTCATTCAAATTTTTGTGAGCTAGCTTTAGCAAAGACCCTTGGAAGATGATGATGTTACTGACTTTTTTAACTCTTTTGTTAGCTAACAAGTATTAAAAAGTAATAACCTAATAAAGTTGTGTTTATTAGAGAACATTTATTGTTAAAGGGATCTTTATATTCTCAAGAAGAGTATTGATGTATCTCTGTATATATATAGGAAAAAGGTCAACTCAACAATGTGACTTATAGACAATCCTGTAAGTTCGATTGGAGAAAATTAGCCAATGATGGCCACAACTATTGGGCCACGGCGGTGGTGGTTATTTAAAAAAAGTTACAATTGATCCAAAAAATTTATAATATTTTTTCATAGTATACCGCTTCTAGTACTTTAACGGCCCGTTTGGTAGTCGTTAATAAATGATGGTAATGGGAATAAATTCTAAGTGTAATATTACAAGGGGAGCACACTTAAAATCTCCATGGGGAGGCAATTCCTACCCCTAAGTTTGTGCTTTTTCTCCATGGGGAAGCAATCTCACCCCTAAGCTTGTGTTTTTTTCTCCAAAGGGAAGCAATTTTCATTACCACTCATTACCACCTACAAGGTGGTATTGGATGAGAATGAAAATTTAAGAAGAAAAATAGACACTTTAGGATAAATTAGCATTACCATGGGAATGAACAATGATTTTCCTCACAAATTTACATACAAATTCATTCCCATTACCACCATTTATAACCAACCACCAAACGGGCCGTAATTTCCTTATTATGCTCCTTTCATGACATATACTTTTCTTGTGCCAGCTCAGTGTCATCTTTATAACCTAAGGCCATGCATCACATCATCTCTCAAGTCTAAACTATTAATGACACGTAACAAGATCGTACATGACAGATTGATAGTTAGTTGCACCATGGTAAGTTGGTAGTAACTAATGTCTAATAATCAAATTAAGTCTCTCAATTTAAGTTGACGTTGTACCATATAGGCTAATAGTCATATATACACACTGAAAACTGAAAAGATGGCACCAAAAACTGCACGATTGTCTCTTATTCCTTACGCTCCTTTTCGTCTCTAGTATTGCGTATTGCGTATTGCGTATTGCGTATTGCGTATTGCGTATTGCGTATGCAATAACAGGTCCACTTATATTTAACTTATTAAAGTATGGTAACAGTATGGCATGTTCTCAACCAAAAACAACGAAAATGGTCGGCTGAGTCCATACTTCTAGGAGTACTATATAACTTGCAACACTATTATCTTATTGCCCAGGTACTCTGAATTCTAGAGCTTAAAGAGGGAGAGCACAACAATTAATCTTATATGTCATCCCACTAACTGAAGAAAAGTAAAAACCTTATATTTTGAGCAGACTTTTTAATCCAATTTAATCCTAATTTTTTAAAATTATACTTCCTAATTAGATCCGTTTTTAGTTGCTCCATATTGACATTTTGTACTATTCATAATTCACTTTGGCCATTATTATATACTTCCTACGTTCTTTTCTATCGTTAACAACGAGATTTTTACACTATTCACTCACCACCCTTTCACTATCTATTATGATTTTTAGGTAAGGAAAAAGATAGTCGTGTGGGATCTTTGTTAGATTCGATCTCGATTTATACTTTCAAAATATCAAATTTGTATAATTTTTACTAAAAAATAATTAAAGATATTAATAGTTAAAGTTGTGCGTTGACGACGTTAAAACTCTATTGTTGCAATAAAAAAGAACGGAGGTAGTATATAAGATGTCATTGGATTTATTTTAATGAATATTTTTTATTTTTATTTTTACTAATACATACCCAATATGTGAATGACTAAAGTTTTATGCTGAAAGATAGGCAAATCAAAGTGGAGGAAAGAAAAATAGAGGGAGTACTTTATTAGTTTGCATAAGCCTATATAAAGTCATTTTGGCATAAAAAAAATGATTCAACATAGCAATAACATCAAGAAGGGATATTAGGGAAGATCAAAGCAAGTAAACATCTTTATATTAGGTTATATGCTTATATATAAAGCTAATTGATAGATAAAGTATTTGATAAAGTAATAGAGGTGAGAAACAAAATCAGATATCGTAGAATTTCGGTGTGATTCTTTTAACTAGGAACACATAAACGAAGCTGGACTATCTTACATTAGAGTTATCAACACAACCTATAATATACTCCTCATGAGAATCGAACTTTTGCAACAAGGAACATACACAAAAAGAAGAGCTACCCCCCTCTATCTCCTGATTCTCAGATATGGGGATTTCAAGCATACCCCTAGGCCCTAGTTCCCTAATCCCTCCAATTGGGGAGGAATGATAAACCTTTCTATTTCTTCAGATGTTTTGGCCAAGCATCCCATCTAAATAATAAAAAAAAATAAAAAGCGCTGAAAAGGTGGTGATATGGGTCCATGGAATGAAGAGGAATAAAACACTATTTGTATTTCACGAACACTATTTGTTAGTTGCATTAACACTATTTTTAGTTACACGAACACTACAGTTGTAGTATTTAACACTATTTTTTAGCGATCGAATTTTCGAGACTACTTTTTGGTTCGACGGACACTTTGCAATTTTCGAAATAACTTTTTTTGTTTGACTGACAACTGTTTCCCATATATATTGACAGTTTTACCCCTGATAAATGTTTGTAAACATCTAGCAAATAGAGGTTTATCATTCCTCCCAATTGGGTGAGGTGAGGTTGTTATAACTTAAAAGTGGAGAAGCAAGAGAATATTCGTAGTACACATTCATTAAACAAAAGTTGATTAATGCTGATAAGATAAGCTACAATGCATATTGTCCGTACCTTAACAAGTGGGAAGTTCACGTGTCATGTGTTTAGTGCAAATCATTGAGCTCAATTAATAGATTTCCTTTTTCTTCAATTAATCCTAAAAAGAATTAAGATAAGACAAATAGATGATACTAACATCCGTTTCTAAATAAGTGCAACAATTTAACTTTCATGCTTGCCAACGTACAACTTTGACCATTAATAATATCTAATTATGTATTTGTAAAAGTTATAAAAAAGTTGATATTATAAAGATATTCATTGAAATAAATTTAACAACATTTTGTATGATCATTTTTGTTTTTATATATTAGTAAAAGAGTACGGTCAAAATGAAGTGTGTGGATAGTGAAAAAGTCAAAATGTTGCACTTAAAAAGAAACAGAGGAAGTATATAGTAAAAAATATTAATTTTTTTCTTTTTATATGAATATCACTATCCGATGCATTTCTAACTCAAAAAAGTCATTTTATATTCAACAAAAAAAGTCACATTATATACACCGTTCTTTTTTCCTGGCAACAAGAAATTAAATATTGTTATAAGTGAGAAATAAGTTGGCCTTTTCATTGCCAATATAATTCTAAATAGGTGGCTGGTTATTAAGTAATCACATAATACAATCATGAGAAAGGTGACACCTATAATTTATTTCTATGTACATTGATGTTTTGTTTTTAAACAATTTGAAAGTGATAACAAGCAAATAGACCCCTGATATTATTAAAAATGTAATTGAGATTTGAGGTAAGTGATCTGCATCCTTTGGACCTACTAATTATAGTGTGCACGAGGTAAGGACATTAACGAAGGCCACGTCTGTACGGAACCAATAATATACTTTTAACATCAGCTTTCAATTTTGAGAGTGACTAAATACCAAAACACCATCATTATCTTTGAATTGTGAAGTAGGAATGGTATCTTAGCTTCCCATGTCATTTGCATAAACATGTTTGTGTCTTATCATAAATGGGTGCATAAATAATAATTTAGAAAAGATAAAGTCCGAACAGGACTAATTGAATCCAATCGAATATAAACATTAAGCTATTAGGGTTGATAAAATTCATTTTGATGTAACAAGTTTTAGATAAGTTCAATTCGGTTTAAGAAAATTAGCATATAGAAAACACACCGCACACAAAGGAGTATTTAATTCAACTGATCTTGACTCATCAAGATATGTACACTACTAGTTAACTATTACATCTTGTAATCTTGTTTCCTTTTTCTTTGCAAGCACCAAAACCAAAGAGTAAATCTGATTTGCTGAGAGTCAATGCCTCTGCCTCCACTCCTGGATGGCAGAACGAAGGGCATGGTTGGGGATAAGATTAGTGTGTTCGAGTTGAAGATTTGTCATGGGGGAAGTTATATGGTCGGTATCAAGCCACCCTCGCAACGCTTCCGCCTCATAAGTGTAGCCATCTGCTGCAACATGTGGATCTTTCATGACTTCCTGAGAGTTGTAGCACCAAAAACTTTACTTCATAAGACAACATGAAATCAAATCTTCCTTAACAAGATCAAACTTCAAGATAAAGTAAAGTAGTTCCTTATTTCTTTTCTTCAAAATACGTAAAAAGTTGTGTAGTAAAAGAGTTATCATATCTTGGAAGGGACCTTTAGAAAAAAGGAAAGGTAACTTTTAATGTATTTTGCTTAGATTTTTAATGATTTGTGTAACTAATAACTGATTTGACCAAATGTTTAGTCAGGTAAATTATAAGGAGACCGACAATTTTGCTGAATCGAACTTATATGAAATATACCTGGAATATAGGACAAATGAAATAAGATGGAGCTTGGCGGCGTTCTTCATCTCCAAGATGGTATGGTGTTGAACACTCACATGACGTTCTCATCGGCTCCAGGACTCTCCATACATCCGACTCCAAATGTGGACGATCACTTGCATTCTCCTCACAACACCTCAATGCCAGTCGAGCCAATTGCTCAGCTTGCACAAATGGCCAGTCTCCTGCTGAAGCATCCAAAAGAGAATCAAGATTGTTTTCATTCAAAGCATCTTCCAGTTCATTTGTTACCCCATATGCTGATTTTCCAGTCAGCAACTCCAGTAGTATCATTCCAAAAGAATAAACATCCACGGAAGGTTTAGCAACTCCCATTATGAAGTACTCAGGATCCGTATATGAGGAACTGCAGGACAACTCAGTAGTGTGAAAATTTTCATCGTGCGGAATTATGCGAGAAAATCCAAAGTCACAGATCTTGCATGTGAAGTTCGAATCAAAGAAAATAGACGCGGGCTTCAAAGCACCATGAATCACTCTTTCAGGTACACGGGAATGAAGGAAGATTAGAGCACAGCATAACTCAGTGGCAATCCTTATTCGGGTTTGCCATGAGAGAGGAGAATTGCACGTAGAATTTAATCTTTCTTGAAGGCTTCCATTGGGGAGATCTTCATAAACAACAGCCCGAGCTTCAGGGCAAACTCCCATAAGAGTTACCAGATTTGGATGTCTAAACTTGCTTAGTATCTCAACCTAATAAACAACAAGAGATGTGAGCAGAGTCCAACTTAGAAAAAGTTTGAACGGTCTCACCAGCATTTTACATGTCAACTGCTAAAGAACGGGCTCAATTTTAAAACCTTCCCTTTAGATTTTCTCATGCAGAATGTTCTACTCAATGCAAATTGTGGTGAAATATAGAACTGCGTTACAGTGAGGTTACTAATAAAACAATTGGTGTCTTTAACATATAAGATCAGAAAATCCAGATATATTGGTTGAGCCCAGAAGAGAAAACTAAACTCGAATGATGGGAAATTAACAGTATCATAACTGATTTAAGGTGCTAACTCTAATGATCTCTTATAAAGCAAATACAAGTATGCTGCAATGCAATGTTCTCAGCTATGTACCTCTTGACGAAATTCTGCCTCAGGAAGCCACACCTTTACCGTCACTTGTGTATGGGAAATAAAGCCTTTATGCATGCTCCTGTACTCATCTTCGCATAATTGTAATGAAGGGTCAAAAACGTTAGTCGCTGCTTCGATCTGCGCAAAAGTGAATGTGGTGAAGAACTTGAGGACATCGGTTTTGGATGCTGCCTCCGCAGATTGGTTCAACAATTCTTCAGCTGTTTTGACGACATTGTTACGTTCGATCTCCAAGTCATCTCGTTGTTTCTCACAGATTTGCAGCAGTTCGAAATTAGATATAATCCCTTCCTCCAATTCCTTCACCACTTGATCATAGTTTGCAACTTTCCTTTCCAATACTAAATTATGATCCATTGCATACTGAAGTTCTTCCCTGAGCTTGGTTCGATCATTCTTCACCTTTTCAAGTTCTTCCTCAAGTTCTTCCCTTTGACTGACTGCCTCTGCATAGACACTGTCTGGTAATTTTGCCTGCAAAAGCAGCAGCCAAATGACAAATGGAGCAAGATGTTCAGAAGTTTGAGTTTCAAGCAGTAATGACATAATGACCTCAAAAACTATACATCTAAACCCCTATTCTCTTCACCAGATTTTTACTAGCTGAAACTATTAATACTGATCAAAACAGGCTTTTACTGAAAACTGATTTTTACTGATTCACTAGTTCTTTCTGTTACTTGTAATATCTGATACATACTGATTACAACTGATTTTAACAACTTAAAGCTGAACTTTATTGATCAACACTAATTTTAATTGATAAAATTCAATTTTTACCCAGAGGTCAAACTATAATAAACAGTAGGTGGCTCATAAAGAAAGCAAAGCACTGCTACTTGGGGGTTAAACTTTCTGCTGGAGACAAATAAAGGACACTGATCTAGTATCATGGAAGCCTAAATTAACTTTTGCTTTTAAACCTTCTACCACTCATCGTCACCTGCGTCAAGTTATCTCAGCATGTAGAAGTTATTTGGCATCTATATTCCAGTCCACAAGAATTGTAGATAATGAAGTACTCCCGCCGTCTTTTATTAGTTTACTCATTTTCCTTTTAGGGTTGTTAGTTACCCCTTTCTTTGATTACAATGAGTTAATGAGACCACCCTTTTTTTATTTTTTATTTATTACTTACTCCACGAACATTCCAATCTTGTGGTTCACTCCACGAACATTCCAATCTTGTGGTTCGCTCAGTAGCTCTTTGAATATCCCCTCAAAAAAACAAAAAGCTCTTTCAATAGATAAATAGAATATAACAACACTTCTTTTCTTTCATACGCCCCACTCAATAATTCTCCTTTAACTTTGTGCCAAATGAAATGAGTAAAGTAAGGGAGTATAATGTAAATGTCACAACTATTTCATCAAAACAGGAATCCATCAACTTCGACTTCAGCACAACAGCAACTGAACGACATTACAGTAACTATTGCCTTGAATCTTCTGCCTCAGCAGGGCTTACTCGAGGAATGCTAATTAATCAGTTAGACCATTTTGCAGATACTCAGTGAACTCAGAGCTAGCAGAAGATTTAGCCCGTTCTTTTCGAACTTATTTTGGTTGAACCGAACCGAACTTATTTTATTTTGGCCGAACCGAACTTATTTTCTTTGAACCGAACTTATTTTTACTTATTTCAGCCGAACCGAACTTATTTTTACTTATTTTTGCCGAACCGAACTTATTTTGGCCGAACCGAACTTATTTTTCTTTGACCGAACTTATTTTGGCTGAACTGAACTTATTTTTGCTGAACTGAACTTATTTTTGTTGAACTAAACTGTATTAACATAATATTATCAATACTTATTATTATAATAATCAATAAATATTAACATAATATTATCAATACTTATTATTATTATTTTATAATAATAAATAATAAATAATAAATAATAAATAATAAATAATAAATAATAATAAAAATAATAAATAATAATAATAATAAATAACAAATTATAAATAATAATAAATAATAAATAATATAACAAATAATAAATAATAAATAAAAAATAATAAAAAATAATATTAATAATAATAAATAATAAATAATAAATAATAAATAATAATAAATAATAATAATAATAAAAAATAATAATAAATAATAGTAATAAATAATAAATAATAATAATAATAAATAATAATAAATAATAAATAATAATAATAAATAATAAATAATAATAATAATTAATAAAAAATAATAATTAATAAAAAATAATATTAATAATAATAAATAATAAATAATAAATAATAATATTAATAATAATAAATAATAAATAATAAATCATAAAAAATAATATTAATAATAATAAATAATAAATAATAAATAATAATAATAAAAAAAATAAAAAAAATAAAAAAAAATAATAAATAATAATAATAAATAATAAATAATAATAATAAATAATAATAATAAATAATAAATAATAATAATAAATAATAAATCATAATTAATAAATAATAAATAATAATAAATATAAATAATAAATAATTAATAATAATAATAAATAATAAATATTAATAATAATAATAAATAATAAATAATAAATAATAATAAATAATAAATACTAAATAATAAATAATAAATAAAAAATCAAAAATCAAAAAAATAAAAAAAATAAAAAATACAAATTCATCGTTATTATAATTATAATATTAATAATAATAATAATATAAATAATAAATACTAAATAATAAATAAAAAAATAAAAAATCAAAAAAATAAAAAAATAAAAAATTCAAATTCATCGTTATTATAATTATAATAATAATAATAATAATAATAACAATAGTAATAGTAATATTGAAAACAAAAATAATAATTACAACATTAGACAAGACTAAACTTATTTTTGCTGAACCGAACTTATTTTGGCCGAACCGAACTTATTTTTGCCGAACCGAACTTATTTTAGGCCGAACCGAACTTATTTTTGCTTGAACCGAACTTATTTTTACTTATTTTTGCTGAACTTAACTTATTTTTACTTATTTTTTTCGAACCGAACTTATTTTTGCTGAACCGAACTTATTTTTACTTATTTTTCACGAAAAATAAGTCCAAAAGAAATGCGCCTTACTACAAAAACCAAACAATCAAACAAGAGAGAAATTCACATGCAGATGATCAATCTGTGATGGCAAATAGAGGCCTACTTTTTATTCTAAAAGGGAATTCTCCACAAGCATCCTGGACAAAACTACATGATAGATAACAAAACTAGACCTTAGTTAAACTGTTGTGCTGTGTGCATACCTGTGCAACTGAACAATGAGAAATCAAATGATGAAGATGATTCTGTTCGAAGAATGGTCCCGCGAGAAGTTCTAGGTGGTCAGCTATTGACTCTCTGCTCAGGTGAGAAGGTGATCCTTTAAAGACCTCATATCCTTGAGATTTAAGCAATTTAGGTTTTTCACTCCAGTTACGGCGATCAGCTTCTAAATCAAATTCAGGCTGAGAAACAGGAGTTTCAATGTTTTCCAAGGAGAAACGCTCAGTGACTCCTCCATTGCTCACTCTAAAATGAGATGATCCCTCCTCAAGAACTAACTCCTGATTTCCGACTTCAGATTTAGTGCTTTGACCCATCAGAGAAACAAATTTTGAGTTAAGTGACCTCTGATTTTGAGCATGTATTGATAAACTACTTGACTTCCTGAAGAAAGCGAATGCTTTAGATCAGTACCCCAACCATGATGATTTCAAGGTACATAATTAGCAAGAGAATAAAGAAAATAGTGATTGGGGAAAAAACAAAGAAGCTCCAATCTAGCTTCATTTTAAGCTCCTATAGAATTCTAAGCAGTAAGCATCCCATAAGTTAAATGAACACACCAAAGAAAGTTCACTCGACAACTTAAATCAATCATAGGGGATATAAGATTACTGACAAGGGAAGATCTTTACTTGATAATTGTATGGATATTGGGGCCTATAATATAATTACACAGAAAACCAAGGCTCCATTCACAAGCATTTTTGCAGGGCAAATAAAGTACTAATGTGTGACAGGTTAAAAAAAAGGAAAGAAAAAAAGCTGCTATAAGCTTCTTCTTTTTTCCCGTCCTCGAGAAAAGGAGAATTCAAGAAGGCATTATTCTCAAAAAGCTCAAACTGCGAATGAGTCACCGATTAACAAACTCCTAAATGAAGTTCAAAAGCACATTGATAGCAATACTATACTACAGTTGTACTCTACTCATCTACACAATGAGGCAGTGCTTGCAGCTATAAAACCAAGAAAGTTTCTAAAAATTTGAATGTAATGTATACCTCTGATGGATGAGATGTCCCTTGCAGATAAACCAGATGTGACACTTATCAGGTGCGTGCAGCTGCAAATAAGCTGCTTTTTTTGACATGGGTTCCGCCATTTTCCTACAGATTTTAAGGCAATATAATCAACAATTCTGCATCAGCAGTCTCTCTTTGCTAGCAATTTGAATTTGACCAGATACTATAGAGCAGAGGGTCAGAGTTTATATACTCTTGGAGTCTTGGTATGTTATAGAACTCAATGTTCAAGTTTATGATATGAATTGCCTATCTGAGGAGAAGTGAACTTAACAAATGTTAAACATGCAATTAAATGCAATAACACCCCCCCTCGCCCGACCAGCAGCACTGCAGCATATATAATAACAGAAAATGTGACTTTATGTGCATCAGCCAGACCAACAGGACTGATGATGAGATTTCTTTCCCTCACCGGTAAGACAAACCCAGATGGCAATAGCATCAAAACAAACAGAACCTAAATATCCTTCGATTCATACGTGTGGTAGCAGTCATCTGGTGCAGCACCCATGACAAGCTTTTCAACATTGTGGTCTGCAATAAGCTGCAAGATACCGCCCTCAATTGAGTCCATCTCAATATAAAGCTTCTCTGCCTGCACCTGTAAGTCCAAACAAACACAAAATTGAATCTGAAAAGCCAACCAAAAATTTACTAAAATCACCTCTATCTATTCTAGACTCTGATTGTTTGAGGAAGCAATGAAGTATTAAAGACCAAATGAATCATTAAGTAATTGATTACCCCAAACTGGCGACAAATTTGAAGATACTCATCTAAACTTTTAAGCATAAATTCTCTCTCTATTCGTCGATATGCCCTGGTTTGCTGCTCTTTCAAGGAGCTCCAATGGAACCTTTCACCCACTACAAGTAAAGCATCAATGACAAGAATGACATAGTAACTTAACGTAAATAACCTCTGAATAATTGATCATATAAAAAATCGATTAAAAGTTAAACCCATTCATGAAGATAACCTCGAGAACAGGTAGTGGGAGATTAAGATCTATCTATGAACCATCACTCTGTACCTTTAACCAGCAAAATGTTATATTGTTTATAACTATAGTAAGATAGACTAAAACATTATAACTCTACATGATCATAGCTTGCATTTATAAGCTAAGGATGCATGCTCTTCCCCTTAAAAAATACATTCAGGGCGATCAGTGCCTAATAAAGGCTAATCAAGTCCAATCGGTGTAAATATAACGTAGAATCAGGGGCGATTAGCTTTAGGCGAAGATAACACACCCTAATTATAAGATCAACTCACTTCACAAAGATAAAAACACTAACTCTTTTTAGCGGCAACCAAAAAGAACCCACCAGGGTTTAAAAAGAATTAAAAACCCTAAACTACAAATAATTCATCCAAATGACAACTGAAATTTACAAGCTAACAAAAGTGAAGCAATTATTGCTACTATTATTTTCAATATGAATCCAGCAAAATTTACAAGTCTACATGAACTGAAATTTCACTCCCAAGTCTTAGCCATAACTATCATATTTTCATATTCTGATTACCCTTGTCACATAATCATTCAAAAAATTAAATCTTTTATCCAATTTTGCTATAAAAAAAAACTTTTATACAACTAGAACAAAAAATTGTAATTAATACCTAAAGTTACAATTTTTGACATAATAAATCATCCACAACCCATATAATCCAAACCCACCAAATTTTTATTTCTAGAAACAAATAAAATGAAAGGGAAAAGTAGGAAATTACAAATGGGGATGAAATTGTCAGGCTGATGAACATGAAGAATGCAAATTTTGTGGCACCCAGAATTCTGAATAGCCCAAAAGAGAAGGGATTCATATTGTTTGACCTCCTTTCCCACTGCAACGTACAACTTCTCTTGTTTCATGGCGGTTATGTCCATGAGTTTTCTTACCCCAGTTTCAATATCACTACCAGAATCATACTTCACCAATGACTAATCTTAAATAAGTTGAACAAATCTTCCATATACACTGTACACATGATTGCTGCACTGTAGAAATCAATTCTTAGCTAAAGGATACATATATTACATCAATTACTATACAATAAATCAAGTAATGCCAAAGAGAAGAGGGAGAAAATGGCATAGGGGAATTCACTCGAGAAAGGCCATCTAAAGAAATGTTTGGTGATGAACAAGAGCGAGCGGGACATTTTGGTAATTCAACTTGTTGCAGGCCCCACCCTCCTTCCCTCTCCCTTGTTCATCACCAACAATTTTCTAAATAAACTTACTTCATTCACAAGTTGCAAAAAACACATCAGATGTACAGCTCCCATATACTGGGGGGCTAGAGATGAATGAGATGAGCTACAGATGCTCTTGCTGTTGCTGTTGCCGTTGCAGCCATTCTTTAATTGCAGAACGCAGGGCTCGATTAGGAGTAAGGATATGATTATCGATTTTAAGATTAGTCATTGGTGAAGTATCATGGCCACCCTCAAACCACCCTCTAAGAGCATCTGCTTCATAAGTAAAGCCATCCGCCGCAAAATGTGGATCCCACATTATTTCCTACACATTTAAGAGAAGTCATGTGATATCTACAATGTAAATTATACTTGTAACACTATTATTGTTCATGGGAAAACAAAAGGCAAAGATCTTAAAATTTAATTATGGTCCAAACTACACAAACCTGAAAAATGGGACAAATAAAATAGGATGGTACTTGGTCTTCACTGATAAGCTGACGAGGGCTAGACGAGCTTTTACTTGGATTCATCGCTGGTTTAAGCACACTCCATACCTCCGAACCAAGGTCTGGTCGGTTTTTTCCTTGAACATCACAGCACTTCAAAGCCATGTAAGCCAGCTGCTTTGCTCGTACAACCGGCCAGTCACCAGCAGAAGGATCCAATATGCTATGGAGATGATCATTCTCTAGAGCATGCTGAACTTCCTCCACTATTTTCATGGGAGGTCTTCCAGTTAACAAGCGCAACAATATGATACCATAAGAGTAAACATCAGATTTATGGGAAAGATGTCCTGTTGAAAGAAACTCAGGGTCCATGTAAGAAGAACTGCACTTTGGCTCAGTTATAACAGTCTGCCTGTTGTTCGAGATTATATGACAGAGACCAAATCCACTGAGATTGCAGCTGATATTGGCATCAAGAAGTACATTTTTAGGTCTTAAATCACCATGTATAATGCTGTAAGGTTGGATGGAATGGAGGAAGTTGAGGACTGAGCATAATTCGGTGACTATACGAATTCTTGTTTGCCAAGGTATTGGTGGACTGTTGTCCTTGCAACTAAGTCGGTCTTCAAGATTTCCATTGGGAAGATATTCGTAAATGAGACCGAAGGAATCTGGGCAGGCACCAATGAGATTCACCAGGTTTGGATGCTGACGCAGCTTGCTTAAAACATCAACCTAATTAATGTAAGCACAGAAAAGTCCCACTTTAACATTACTTGATATACTAAGGCCCTATTCTTCTCAACTGAATTTTACCAAACTGGAATATATTTACGTAGAAAAACCTGGAATTCCATCTATGAATTAAAGTCATTTTTATTGATCAAAGCTGAATTATGCTGATTCAGTAGTGTTGCTGTCATAAGAATTACTAAATTTTACTAATTATAATGGATTTTACAAAATATTGTTATTTTTTCAAGTTAAAAATAATTGGCCTATTGTTGCAGTGCTTCCTACATATAAATGCAATAGTAAAGGATTAGTACGATCAAAAAGTTCCATGTAAGAGGAAACATATCCGTTTAAAACAAGATACAAACTTGTAAAATCAGCAAGAGTCTCACAAAAATCTTAGGCCAGGTTTAATTTTCGGGAAAATGTTCTCCATTATGTTGATCTGTAAAGCAAGGAAGATACTTTCTATTTTAGAAGACAGGATGTCAATGATTTATTCACCCTTTACCTTATGTGAACTAGGACACAAGGATTACGTACCTCCCCTAGTCCCCTCTTTCAAAAAGACTTGTGTTCTTAGCTCCATGCAAGTAGCTATATTGAGATATTCCCATCCAACAAAGAAAAAAATATTTATTTAATAATACTATCTCCTACCCCAAAGAAATAATTACTGTTGATAAATCTTCAGAACCTAAATTTACTGTTTAACAATGTATGGCTGACGTATGATGAGTAATAGAGAGTTCTAGGAGTTATTACCTCTTGTTTGAACTCCGCAACACCCTGCAAGCTATTAGGGTTGCATCTCTTTATTGCCACTTCAGTATTATAAAGGAAACCTTTATATACACTGCCATAGTCTCCTTTCCCAATTCTCAATGATGGATCAAAGGACTTAGTAGCTTTCTTGAGATCCAACAGGGTGAACTCACAGAAGAAGTCGGGGACGTGTGAGCTTGACGACTCCTGTGCATTTTGTTTCCTCAACTCTCGAGTTAGTTCGACAACATTATCGCACTCTATATGCAGTTTATCAGACTGCATCTGGTGCTTCGGCAACTTCTCCATAAAGACCATTTCTGCTTCCATTCCCTTCTTTAATATGCTTTCCTCAATATTTCTACATAAGGAGATGTTATCAGCTACTTTGCAAAGCGTCTGTGATAACTCGTGTAGCTCAAATGTTGTACCTTTAAGTTCCTTTGTCACTTGAGTTAGCTCTTCTTCAGCTGCTTTCAGCTACACATTTGATAGTCAGAAAACAATATTCGTGATGAATTTAAAGAGAAATATCCACCGTTCTCCAAACTGATTTAAAACTTTACCTCGTGAATTGCCTTCATGGACTTTGCCTCAGCTTTCTGTCGTCTCTCTGATTCTGCCAAAGCTTCTTGTTTTGATATTTCAGCCTCTTGCAAGGCTTGCTGAAGTTGTTCATACAGATCTTGATACATAATTGTTGGCTGCTAAACCAAAATTTTAAATCTTCAGAAGCTTCAAAAGAAGTTCAAACAGAATCTTTAATGGCCTGTTGCATAGGCGATAATGAATGGTGGTAATGGTAATAAATAGTAAGGTTGTGAGCAAATTAAAGTCTCAACCTAATGTCCATAGGAATTCTTGTCTATCTACAGATATAACTTTTATTACCATCCATTACCATGTTAGATATCGTATTGAGTGATAATTGAAATTTGTGAAAAAAATGAAGTTACATTATCATGGGCGTTGGCATAAGACTTCCTTTACAAAATTGCATACAAATTAATTACCATTGCCCCAATTGATTACCGGCTACCAAACAGACTGTTAGTGATAAAGTATCTAATGATAGTGTGAATTACAGAGGTGGAGGCATGGAGCTCAATAAGAGGCAGATGTTCAGGAGGCTGCATCATGGGCTCTTTATATTCTTAGACAAACATATCTTTTGCTAAGATTCCCGTACTCCCCAAATGATTAGGCTTTCACCAGTTGATAACTCATTCTAGTAATTTGAACTCGGAACAGATAATGTGTTTGAGAAATAAGCCTATCTTACAATTATTTGAAGTTTTTGACTAATCTTTCTCTAAATACTATGATTTGGGACTCACAGATTACAGAGGATAAATGCCTACCTGTGTACTAGCAGGTGATAATTCAAGACAAATGCTTTGAGTCAGTGGTGATGAGCTACCAATTGATTCAGGTGACACTGAATAGACTGATGATTCTGAGTAACTGAGTCTGTTCAACTGGTTTTCTTCAATATGTTGGTTCAGTTGCTTCATGCCTTCCCTATTATGGTGCAGAAGTTAGCATCTACAATAATCATAAGCACTAGTGCTAAGGCCAATATTAGGCAAAGTTTCGTATAAGATGGTCTAACAACCACTTATTGTGAGAATCACGGTGGCTTTTCCTACTTTAGGGATGCGTTCATAGTTCATACTTTCTTACAAGCAGCTTATAATGTCTCACAATAAATGATCTTATGCAAAACTTCTTGTACTTATTATGGTCATGAGATCAACACACATGACACAATCAATAGAAACAACACCAAAAATAAGATGAGAAGACATTCTGCTGAAAGTGTTAATCCCAGCAAACCTAATATTTTCCCATAAAGCCTTTAAGGAAGTAATTATCTCATGGTTTCTCTGCGTCATTAATCAAATGACTTGTAATAATGTGTTTTCTACTAATCCATGAGCAACCTCTGAGATACAAACAAATATACAGAAACCACACAAATAGATCATTCAGACAAACTTTTGAGCTACGTCACAGGATAGCACCACTCTATAGAATAATAAAACCAAGCACTTTAGATGATGGACAGATACATATTTAAAGCTAAGATTATGAGCAGTATATATACCTCATACAGATTAGGTGATCCTTGCATACGAACCAGATATGACAAAAATCAGGAGCACAGTTGAGCACGTAATTAGCCTTTTTTGATGTGGGTTTTGTCATTCTCCTGTAATGTCAAGGCAGTAAAAGAGAAATTTGAACACATAAGTCATGCTCACAGTGGACTGCTTAAAATGTATAAAATCAATGCAGAACACGGAAAATGTGGAAGTGTACAACAAAATCTATAAGCAAACCTTGAATATCTATTGTTAGCTGCTCCACCCATTACCAAGTTCTGTATCCTCAGCTGAGATATGACTTCCAAAATTCCATCCGTTACGGACTCTCTTTCGACATAGATTTTATCAGAACGGACCTACCAAAAGGAGAACTTCAAATATACACTTATATAGTTATACTACAGAAACTAGAAACACCATAATCTTGGCAAAGAGTTCCATCCCAAAACCACCAATTTGCATAGCATATTGTATCTGCAATTTTCCAACAATTGCATTCATACCTAATATAACAATATGTTAAACTAGAGAATTCGACTTCTATCGTGTTAGTAAGACCTAAAAGGTGAAGAAATTATACCTGATATTTGGCACACATTTGAAGACAATCATCTAGGATTTTGAAAATCTCTTTTCGTTCCCATTCTTGAAAAGCTTTGACTTCTACTTCATGGACTGAACTTATAGGAGCTTTAAAACCATCTGTAGTATGACAAGAGTTAATACACACCAATTAGACAGATAAGGGAAAACATGAAGTTGGATTAATAGAAAATTTTAACAAATCTATGTCAAATCAGGGTCATTAGAGTATAACAAATCACAGTCAAAAAATTCTTGCACAACTAGGAAAGCATGAAACAGCAATAATAGTAAAACCACCATGGGAATTATAATTACTTGGAAGGTGGATAATTTGAGCAGGAACATGAACATAAATAACAGAAATGGTCTCTCCTTTTGATTTCTTCAAAGCCCATTTCAGAGTTGATTTTCTTTCTTCAATCTCTTTCCCAACTGCTACAAATATCTTGTTCTCCTCCATACCTTCTCTGATGCCTCTGGATACAAAATAATTACGGGATCAATACAGATAGAAGACAAAATTTTGGTTTATACAACTAAAATGAAATTCAAAGAGGATCAAGCTGCCAAAGTAACAGGACTAGGTTATTAAATATCAATGATATTCTATTCAAAAGCATATAAAACTGATATTATTATAATGATCTTATGACTTATTTAATTTTTTATGTGACTCAAGAATTGGTCAAATTTACATGCATAACAATTGATAGTGACTCTATCTCTCTATAGAGAAAGTAATATGCAAATGCTCCATATTAGCATATAATGTGACTTTGCCTCTTTTTTCTTTGTCATCTTGTAGTATATTTGCAGCTTTAAAGTTTGAATTGCCATGAACATTTCTGCTCAGTACTAGGTTGGCTTGAATGGAGGAAAATGAGGACAGAGCATAATTGCGTGGCTAGTGGATGAGTTCTCTATAATCGGTGCTCAAGGCTTCCCCTAGGAAAATACTCATATACTAGAGCCCAATATTCATGGTGACACCAACTAGAGTTACTAGGTCTGGATGCTGCATCTTGCTTAAAATATCCACCTGGAAAAAAAAAGTAACTGAGATACAAAACAAGTAAATGCTTTTAAACATATAAAAGCTGAATAAATATAAAAACAACAAGAAAAGACAGACAGAATCCTCTAGGACAGTCAGAAATTACACAAAAGAATGAATAAGCGCCTTGTTTTTTGACTTATTTTCAAGAAAATAAGTAAAAATAAGTTCGATTCAAAGAAAATAAGTTCGGTTAAAAAAAAATAAGTAAAAATAAGTTCGGTTCGGCGAAAATAAGTAAAAATAAGTTCGGTTCGAGAAAAATAAGTTCGGTTCAAAGAAAAATAAGTTTTGTATACTATAATGTTGTAATTATTATATTTGTTTTCAATATTACTATTAATATTGTTATTATTAATAATATTATAATAACGATGAATTTGTAATTATTTTTAAATTTTAAATTTTATTATTTTTATATTTTTATATTTTTTTTATTTTTATATTTTTATATTTTTATATTTTTTATCTTTTTATATTTTTTTTATTTTATTTTATTTTTTTTATTTTAATATTTTATTTATTTATTATTATTATTAATATTATTATTATTATTATATTCGTTTATTACGGTATATTAGTATTAAATTTTTCGATGCTTCTTAATTAAATTATTATTATTATTATTTATTACTTATTATTTATTATTTATTTATTTTTTATTTTTTATTATTATTATTTATTATTTATTATTATTATTATTTATTTATTATTATTTATTATTTACTATTTACTATTTATTATTTATTATTATTTATTATTATTATTTATTATTATTTATTATTTATTATTTATTATTTATTATTTATTATTTATTATTTATTATTATTATTATTATTATTATTATTTATTATTAATATTATTTATTATTTATTATTATTTATTATTATTATTATTATTATTTGTTATTATTATTATTTATTATTATTATTATTATTATTTATTATTTATTATTTATTATTTAATATTTATTATTATTATTATTTATTATTTATTATTTATTATTTATTATTTATTATTTATTATATATTATTTATTATTTATTATTTATTATTTATTATTTATTATTTATTATATATTATTTATTATTTATTATTTATTATTTATTATTTATTATTTATTATTTATTATTTATTATTTATTATTTATTATTTATTATTTATTATTTATTATTATTATTTATTATTTATTATTTATTATTTATTATTATTATTATTATTTATTATTATTTATTATTAATATTATTTATTTATTATTATTATTATTATTATTATTATTTGTTATTATTATTATTTATTATTTATTATTTATTATTATTTATTATTTATTATTTATTATTTATTATTATTATTATTATTATTTATTATTTATTATTTATTATTTATTATTTATTATTTATTATTTATTATTTATTATTTATTATTTATTATTTATTATTTATTATTATTATTATTATTATTATTATTATTATTTATTATTTATTATTTATTATTTATTATTTATTATTTATTATTTATTATTTATTATATATTATTTATTATTTATTATTTATTATTATTATTATTATTTATTATTTATTATTTATTATTTATTATTTATTATTTATTATTTTTATTATTATTTATTATTATTTATTATTAATATTATTTATTATTTATTATTATTTATTATTTATTATTTATTATTATTATTTATTATTATTTATTATTAATATTATTTATTATTTATTATTATTTATTATTATTATTATTATTATTATTTGTTATTATTATTATTATTTGTTATTATTATTATTATTTATTATTTATTATTATTTATTATTTATTATTTATTATTATTATTATTATTATTATTATTATTATTATTATTATTATTATTATTATTTATTATTATTTATTATTATTTATTATTTATTATTTATTATTTATTATTTATTATTTATTATTTATTATTATTATTTATTATTATTTATTATTATTTATTATTTATTATTTATTATTTATTATTTATTATTTATTATTATTATTTAGCAAAAATAAATTCAGTTCAGCAAAAATAAGTTCAGTTCAGCAAAAATAAGTTCAATTCAGCAAAAATAAGTAAAAATAAGTTCGGTTCAAAAAAAATAAGTAAAAATAAGTTCGGTTCAAAGAAAAATAAATTCGGTTCAAAGAAAAATAAAATAAGTTCGGTTCGGTTCACCAAAATAAGTTCAAAAGCACGGCGCTAAGTTGAGCTAATATTTTGGTTTCAAACATTCAAACTGGCCTCGTTTTATGATATTTGACCCAAAATGTAGTGACCGAGTATTCATATCCAGTGTCAGAGTGTCGAGGAACCGACGCGGCATTGGGGTAATATGAAGAGTTTGAGTAACATACGTGTCTTGTATACTCCCTTATGTACCTTAAAATCAAGATAAGCATGACAAAAATTCCTCAGTCAAAACTTCTATTCTGTCAGCATCTAGACGACTTAAAAATAAGAACATGAAGAACAGTCATAAGAGAAAATAAGTGAGTTATTTGACCAAGTAACACAAAGTCCAAGGAAAGATAATATCCCAGTCCAAGTACCTTAGTAACTAACAACAACATGATTCATCCCAACTAAAGATCATAAGTAAAAATGGAAAAAAATTCAGTAATGCAAAAATAGGCATTGGAGCTGTAAAATCTAAAATTGTCATTGAAGATTATCTATCTAACCAATCAAAACTGCCATTTTAATCGCATCAAATGCAGTTCACCTCAACAAGCCATGAATTTGGCATGTAAACAAATCCACTCAACCAAACAAAAAGGTGTCCTAATCAACACCAACCCATAAAACAATCTACCAAGAGGAATTTGTTGCAAACCATAAAATTGAAGATGATTATCTCTATTATATATGCAGAACACATGGGGACACCAAAAAATAGAAAAAAAAAAAAAGAAAAACAATAAAGGCTAACTACCCGCTTTAATTTTAAAAAAATTAAGATCAACGTATCTCTCGTTCTGTGATATATGAAGAATTTTATATCTTTTTGACGCATCGACTGCATATAAAACTAGTCCGTTTAAAAGGTAAAGCTAACGCCCCTCTTCACTCGAACTTAACTATTCAGTTTTAATGTTTTGTGTATAAATCTAGAATAGCATATTCACCAACTTCACTTCAAACGTCTTACTCCAAAATATCTCCAAAAAATGCTAAAATAACCTAATCATGCAACTATCCAAAAATACAGTATAAACTTTCTGCACCGTAGAACTGAAATAATCCATAAATTTAAGCTAACCTTGAAAATAACATCAATTTCAATTAACTCAAATAATAAAGATAATGATAATTTTAGGAAAAAGACAGAAGTTACAATGCATTATTTCCAATCTATCTCAATTACCAATTCGCAATCCGCAAAACATCAAAATAATAACAATATTAACCTAGGTGAACTATATAATATTTGAAGGTGCAAAATTAACGAGAGTTTTGATCAATTGAAATGCACCACCAACAAAGTTATGGAGGAGAGAGAGGGAAACTAACTATCGGTGGAAACTGGAAGTGAGGTTTCGTGAAAGACGCAGAAGGTAATCCCGATTGACAGAAACTTCGGTAAACCACCATTTGAGAATTGAGAACTGTATAGAATTTCAGTGTGCAGTTGAATGCTTACAGTCACATGCATGGAAATCTGTTAATTGGCTTGAAATGATATGCAAGTGATTGCGTTAGTGGCCACTGCCCACTAGTATTTTTTTGCGCGATGCGTGCGTGACCGATGCGTGTTTGTGATGTCGTGGAGAATTTCAATTTAATTTTCATTCATTTTTTGGGTTAAAAATTGCTTTAAATATAATTATACGAATAAGTGTATAACTATATAAAAAAAAAAGGCTTGATAAATTTTAAAGAAAAATACTCGTAAGATAAGTGTATAAATATATCTCTGTAGAGAATGAATAAAAATTAAATAGAAAATTTTAATTATTACTTTGAGATTCATCAATAGTATTTTTACATGTTTCCTTTGTTTTAAAAGATCCGGGAAGTTATCTTCACACAAAAAAAATTGGCAATTATATTAGAGTTCTTTTTCAAGAAAAAAATTCATTACTTTTTTTTGCCCTTATTGATTAATTTTGGAATAATAAATAAATACATAAAAGATATTTAAGGGAATTCGGTGGGCACCAAATTTCCCAAGAATTCAAATATATAATAGAGATGTAAATATCTATCTTTCATCATTTTGTTTGTTTTATGTAATTTATGATGCTGTTTGTTGGTACCCTTGGTATGTAGTGTCAATGTGTCATGCTGCTTTATTGCTTTCAATATACAAAATTTTATTTCTCAATCTAACAAATGCTCAAAATTTGTTATTAATTGTCAATTTCACTTCATGGGATGTTTCTATTTTGTTATTTATGTTTTTATGTTTGAGTGTGTGCATGCGCACTAGTACTCCTCGAGGTCGGATTTTGGCATGTGCATAAAGGTCCACCGCATAAGCGCCACATTTTCTAAGCCTAATATTAAGGTTAAGCCCAATTGGATAAAAATCCGATATTTTTCTTAATTACAATGAAAACTCCTTTCTCTCTCTTCTATTTTAGATACCTCTTTCTCAAAGTTTTAGTCACGCTTCTACTTATAATAAGAGCCTCATTTTGTTATAAGAACAGGCCACGAGAATTTAAAAAACGGCCCCTGGGTACTCCTCATACCCCAACCCAACCCAACCATTACCCATTTCTATACCCCCAACCCAAGTCTCATACCCCAACTATCATTACCCATTCCGATACCCCAACCCAACTCTCATAAGTCATACCCCACTCAATAAAAGTCACACGCCTCTTTCTTTCCTCCTAGCCCCTAGTCCTTTTCTTCGACCGACGACTTTACCAAAAACAACCACCTTCCCCGTATAACATCCCCAATTGATCCACCATCAATCTCTCTGTTCCGTCGGCGGTCGCAAGTCTCGCCCAATCTCCTCCCTTCGACCATCAATCTCTCTCGACACTCCACACCAATCTCCTCCCTTCGACCTCATCAATCTCTCTCCCGCACTCCACGCCCCTCTCTAACGCCACCACTCCCTTCGAATACCCCCTTCGATCGATACATTCGACCACCATGACAACCACATTCCACCACCATCGGCACCTCATCACCCCACTAGAAAAAAAAAAATTGAATATTTAGGACGCTCGAAATCACCTCCACCATGAAAACCCCAATTCCCATCCCTCCAAAACCCGAAAGATGTGAAACTCTCAAACCCAATTACCATCAATTGTTTTTTGTCAGCAAAAATGTACTCAATTATGCGAGATGTTTTACAGGTAATTGCAATGGCACTTTTTACTTTTTCTTAGAGTTTGAAGATTTTTTGGAGAATCAATTCTTATATTTTTTTTCTTATTCTCACTGTCGTTTTGGGGGTTGGGGGTTAGAGTGGATGTTGATAATAAAAGGCAAGAAGAACTTTCATATAATAATAAATTTTTAAATGGGTCATATTAAGAAAAATGGTTGTGATATATCCATGATGCAAATTAAGTTTCGTGTGATTATGAAAAATGGTTGTGAAGTTTCATGATGCAATAAAAGGCGGAAAAACTTTCATATAACGTCTAGTTTTATGATTATATGGATATAAATGGATATAAACGCATTGAAATGGATCACACGAATTTTAAAAAATTACTTAACTAATTAAGAATGTCATGATGCAAATTTAATTGAAGTTTAAGTTTTGAAACTTAAGTACCGTAAGTAGTAACATTGAGTTTACAACGTGGATTTTGGTTTATTGTAAGAACATACCTTTTTTTTTCTCTTGAGTGAAATCAGAATCGCTTTGATTTGCTTGTTGCTATTCAAGATCTATGGTGGGTCACTTAACCTTGGCTCCATAATTGAAATCACACAAAAAAAATTAGACGTTATAGTTGTACAAAGAATATGGGAGAAAAATTTCATCGCTTTATAATTACCTAATGTTGATTTTCAAATTTAAACCGTAACGATGCAATGGAAGAGGATGAACGGACAACGAAGTATCTCGAGGGATTGAAGATTTTGGAAGAGGATGAAGATGGAGAAAAAAAGCTGTCATGTAGTCTTTGTCGTGGTGGTTTTTTTCTTTCTATATTTTCGGTCATCTGTATTTTTTTAAAGGAATTCGGTTCTCGTATTAATTAACCGCTTGTAGTGGCAGTTTTTGCTTAGTGTACGTAGTTTTTTTTTTTTAAAATCAACTGTTGGGTGGAGGTGTAATAGTTGTTGGGGGTTGGGGGTTGGGGGTATTTAAGTAATTAAGGGTGGACACCAATACCTCGGAGTTGACATATAGAATAGAGATATTTCGTGAGAAACCTGTAGCCCGCCAACCGTTATTGGGCAAATTGACTACTTAGGCTATGTTTAGTTCACCTTATATTTCTTGATCCGAACTTATCTCATCGATTTGAACTTATTTTTCCGATCCGATCTCGAACTTTTGATCTGATCGATCCGAATTTATCGGATCCGATTTGAACTTATCCGATATGATCTGAACTTATCATTTATAAAACATATTATTACTAATATTATTATTACTTTGTTAATCGTTACTAGTATTACTAATACTATCATTTTATTACTATGCACACCTTTTAATAATAATAATAATAATAATAATAATAATAATAATAATAATAATAATAATAATAATAATAATAATAATAATAATAATAATAATAACAACAACAATAATAATAATGATAATAATAATAATAATAATAACAACAACAACAACAACAATAATAATAATAATGATAATAATAATAATAATAATAATAATAATAATAATAATAATAATAATAATAATAATAATAATAATAATAATAATAATAATAATAGCATAATTAGTTTTTCTTTTTGAAAAAGAAAACATAGTATATGATGAACATACAATTAAAAATAAAAGGTTAAAAAACATATTGTTTATGGTAAAAGAACATATTATTCATGTCTAAGATCCGTCTATAATAAGAATTTAGGTAGTAATGAAAGAACATATAATGATAATAAAAAAAAAGAACATAAATTGAAAGAGCATACAAAATCTATTTAAAGAACACATTCTAAAAAATAAAATATAGATGTCCCCTCAAAATAAAAATTAAAAGATAGATGTTATTTTTATATTGATGACATGTTTGGATTTACTAACAACATGTTTTTTGTTATATCAATCAATTGTTCTTTTTTCATTATAAATAAACCTATTAATATATATAATCATATGATATTGAACAAAATTGTTAAATATTCTTCTTATATCGTTGTCCTGTTCTATATAAACTTTATTTTTAAAGATAAGTTGAAATCCCGTGTAGGGGGAAATTTAAAGGTGATGCCAACACCATTAGGTTATCCCTTGTTACTCATGTTTTATATAAACTAGTAACATCATATACTATTAATCATGTTCTTTACATGTACAACATCAAAAGGAACATCACATATCAAAATTGTTAATTAGAACAAATATAAAAAAGAACACGTACAAATGCCAAAATAACATTCTTCTTCTTGAACACTAATAGCTTGAAATAGTTATATCAATGACATTTATAATAATAACAACAACATTAATAATAATTACCTATATTAATAATTAATAAATATAACAACGACAATAATAATAATCCTTTTGAATAAATGTACTAGGTAAATAGTAGCAGTATTAATAGTTATGGACATCGAAGAGGACCCTCTTAACCTGGACAATTTCCGTCGAGTTCGGATTGATATGGATATAACTAAGCCTCTGTGTAGACATCGATGTATTAAGGGGAGGATGGGAGAAAGTGATTAAAGTTGAAATTACCTATGAACGCTTGCTTTTTACTCGTTTTCTTTGTGGTATTATTGGGCATAGTGAGCGTGATTGCAATGTTGATGATGATGACCAAGACAAGGTCATGGGTTGGAATAAAAAACTTGCGTGCTACTCCGCGTAGGGGGTACAAAAAATGCGGGAGGAGGTCGATGAGATTAAGGCATGCCGAAAAGTTTTGTTTGTGCCGAAATAAACCGTGATAAAGGAGGACATAGTAGTTGCGACGGGCGTTCTTATTCATCGGGGAGGGCAAAGAAGGCCGCGGAGTCGATTGAGAGTGGGGTTAAGGTATGCAGGGGGAGTGATGGAGAAGTCGAAAGGGCTTTGGTTGATTTGGAGGCCCTTGGGGAGGGTGTTGCTTCGCTCGATGAGGAGAGCAAGTTGGGGGTGACTCAAGGTGTGGGGGGATGTGGGGAAGCCGCAAGGTGAAGGCAAAACATGGGTGAAGGGGGATGAAAGTGATGGGGGGGAAAAATGGGGGATGGGGTGGAAGAGGGGGGTGTTGTTCCTACTCATTCGAGTGCCCGACGTGCGGGGGATGGAGTAGATGGAGTATCCGGGGTCGTGTGAAAGGAGGGAGGTAAGAGGTGGAGGAGGCTACGTAGTGAGAGGGGTGATAAAATGGAAGGGGTGGAGGCGATGAGGGTGAATGGGGAGAGGTGTTGAAACGTGGGTGGGAGGGAGATGGAAGATGACGGAGGGGAGGGAGTGAGCTCGAAAAAAGTTTGTGGTAGTGCTGATTTTATTGGATGGCGCGAGGCGAGGTCGACGTGGATCGACCCGCCAGAGCCTCATGAGTATCTCGAGTTATAACCGTAGGGGTTGGGCAATCCTTCAGTTTCTAATCTCCAGGGATTTGATGGGAGGGCCCCGTCTTTGGTATTTCTATCCGAGACGAAATTGAGTAGTTCCGAGTTTGGTAAGATGAGAAGACGTTTTTGGTGAGTTTAATTGGTTAGCGGTTGACTGTTGGGGCGTTCGGGTGGGTTAGGGTTGTTGTGGAAAAAGGAGGTTGATGTGGTTCTACCGAGCATGTCCATTCATCATATTGATGTGGAGGTAAGAGAGGGGTTAGGGGAGGATCGATGGAGGTGCACCGGTTTCTATGGGTGGCCGGAGGTTCATAATCGTCATCTTTCCCCGGAGTTTATCAGAGATTGCTAAAATCTCAACTGAGCTTCCTTGGCTTTGCTAGGTGACTTTAATGAGATTCTAGCTTGGAGTGAGAAAAAAAGGGGTAATGATCGTGCGGAGTGGCGGATGAACAATTTCGGGGAGGTAGTTGATGGATGTGGTTTTCACGAAGTCCCGTTCACTGTGCTACGAGTTCACTTATGATAATGGAAGGGAAGGGGATGAGAATATTCGGTGTCGGTTTGGATAAAGCTCTTGTGACAGAGAGTGGCTCTCTTTGTTCCCCGGATGGTCATCTTGTGCACCTTGATAGAGAATGGTCCGACCATGCTCCTATCAAGCTTATGATTCGAAGCGTGAGCCGGGCCTTCTTTGGGGGAAAACCGTTTCGATTTGAGCAATTTTGGGCTCGGGAGGATGAGTGTGAGAATGTTATCGAGAATGCTTGGCTGGGGGGTAGCTCCTTGGGCTGCAAAGATTGAGATGTGTCTGTGGATCTTAAGGAGTGGGGTAGGGAGAAGTTTGGCCCTTCTTTCAAGAAGCCGAGGAAGAAAAGAAAAGAGCCGCAGAAATTGAATAAAGGTGGGTTATCTACTCACCGGTTAGAAAAGCGCAGACGAGATACTTAGAGATTACGGATTTGCTTTGGCCTTGGAGGAGAGTTACCGGAAGCAAAGGTCTAGAGTTCTTTGACTTCATTGAGGGGTGATAAGAATTCAAAGTTCTTTCATCAAAGAGCTTCGGGAAGAAAGAGAAAGAATACTATTCGTAAGATTAAAGATGATTCAAATGTGGAGCATGAGGGGGATGAGAATATCGGGGCGGGTTGCGAGCTAACTATTTCAGAGTATGTTTCACTTCTTCTAACCCGTCTATGATTGATGAGGCCTTGCGGCATTTTCGAAGCTAGAGTTACGAGGATATGAATACTACTTTGGAGAGCCGAATATCGTGAGGAGGAGGTTCGGTTTCGCTTCCGAGTCGATGCATCCTATTAAGGCCCCCGGCCCTGGATGGTATGTGTCCGATGTTTTTCCGGTCATATTGGCATATTGTGGGTCCTACGAGGATCGATATGGTCCTTACTATTTTTGTGAGGGGGGTCCGATTACGAGTCATTTGAATAGGAACGTTTATTACTCTTATCCCAAAAAAGAGTAATTCCGAGAGTATGGCTGATTTTAGGCCTATTTCGTTATGCAATGTGGTTTTACAAGCTTGTTTCAGAGGTGCTTGCCAATCACCTTTAAAGGTTTTTCTTGATAAATTGTGTCCGTCGATCAAAGTGCCTTTACTCGGGCGCTTGATTACGAGATAATATTCTTGTTGCTTTTGAGATGTTTCATCACATGAAACAACTTTAGAAGTGTGGAGGGGGGCATGGCTTTGAAGCTAGATATGTCAAGGCCCATGATAGGATCGAATGGGACTTCCTCGACTGCTTTCTTGTTCAATTTGGATTTGATACAGGCCGGAAAGATAGAGTGATGAATGGTGTTCGTTCGGTTTACTTTCTGTTTTGGTGAATGGCGGACCGTCGGAGGATTTTGCTCTAATAGAGGGATTAGACAGGAGACCCTCTCTCTCCTTATCTCTTTATTCTTTGTCTGCGGAAGTGTTCTCTCATTTGTTACGACGAGCGAGAGGAGAATGATTCTCTCGAAGGCATAAAGATTGCTCCTAAGGCCCCTTCGTGAACCATTTGTTGTTTCTTGATGATTGCATTATTTTTCTAGAGCCTCTGCGCAGGATTTGAAGCTATAAAGCAAGCCCTACATTTATATGAGCTTTCCTCGGGACGGCGGGTGAATTTTGACAAAACCACCATCTCCCTTTAGCCGAGGTGTCTCGGATCGAAGGAAAGGGATCTTGCGGGCTGGGGTGTCGGTTGTGATGTTCATGATAGGTATTTGGGTTTGCCCACCGTGGTTGGCCATTCGAAGAAGGTGATTACTAAGGGTGTGAAGGAGAAATTATGGAAGAAGTTCGCCGGGGATGGAAGGATGGTTCTCTTCTAAAGCCGGTCGGGAGGTTATGATAAAGGCAATGGCCCGATCTCTCCTTACCTACGCAATGAGTGTGTTTAAATTTCCATCTTCTTTTACGTGATGAGATAAAATCCACGATTTCACGGGTTTGGTGGGGGCGGAGAAGAATGGTGAGAGGGAAGATTCATTGGGTTGCCCTGGAAAAGGTTGTGGAAAGCCCAGAAGAGTGAGGGGGGTATTGGTTTTCGTGATATGGAACTGTTTAATTGGGCGTTACTTGGCAAACAGGCTCGGGAGACTTGCCATGAGACAAGGTAGCTTAATTGAACGATTTATAAGGCTCGGTACTTTCCGAATTCATCCTTCATGGAGGCGGATTTGGGCACGGCGCCAAGCTACGCTTGAGAGAGGAATTTTGGAGGCCGGATGGGTACTTAGAAGAGGGATCGGTGGAGGGTGGGGAATGGTGAGAGCATTAAGGTGTGGTCCGATCCTTGGATTCCAGGGTACTCAAACTCGGAAAATCATTTCTCCTAGAGGTGAGGCGAGAATGCGGAGGTCGATGTTAGGGCCTTAATTGACCCAATTACAAAATCGTGAATGTGGAATATTATCTAATCTCTTCCTCCTTTTTGAAGTAGATCGCATCTTAAAGATTCCCATTAGTCATCAAGTTTCTCTGGGAAGATTGCTTGTGTTCGGGATTTAGAGAACAATGGGTTGTATACGTTCGCTCGCATAGAGCTTTGATGGGATGTGTGGAGTGGAATGGAGCGCCGAGTAAGTGAGACCTATGGAAAGTAATATGGGGTGCTGAAGTTTTGCCGCGTGTGAAGCTATTTGCTTGGCGAGCTAGTCTTGATGCGTTGCCCACTAAGTTTGGTCTTCCATGAAACGTATCTCTGCAATCGTTACTTTGTGTGGAGTATGTGGAGAGGAAGAAGAATGCACTGCATTCTCTTAGCTTGGTGTAAACTAGCGCAGGGTGTATGGGCGTGCAACGCGGTGAGTTGTGCAGGTACCCCGGGATGCTCCTCTGTGGGTCGGGTTGGTTTACCTTTGTTTCGTCACGATGGATGAAGATGAGGTGAGTTTTTTCTTACCACTTGTTGGGCGGTGTAGGGGGCTAGGTCAAAGCTTCCATTGAGGGGAGATTTTCCACCTCCCCAACTCATCGCTTCGTATGCAAAAACACACGGCGACCGGCGCGAGGCATTAGCGAAGGTTAACATGCGGGCGTGGGGGTGCAGAACGGGGGTGGCGCACTCGGAGGTGTGGCAGGCGCCGAAGTGATGGCTGGAGAAAATAAATGTCGACGCGGGTCGGGTGGGCGATGGTGTGTCGGGGTTAGGGTGGTCCGTCGTGATGGGGAGGGCATGTGGTGTCTTTGTCTTCTGTGTCAAGTGAGGGCCGACGGGAGGCCCCTGCTGCCGAAGCTCGAGCGGTGTTAGAAGGTGTCTTTAGCCGGATCTTTGGGGCCGCGCAAGTGATCATCGAGTGATTGTCTTCGCGTAGTGCAAGCCTTGAGGAATGAAGAGAAGGGATCTAGTGCTTTCCATTTGATAATTGATGATATTATCTTTAATTTCGAGTCTCTTAGTGTGGTTTGGTCTTTTGTTAAGAGATCGGGGAATAAGGTGAGCTCACGAACTAGCTTTCATTTCCAACCGCTAGATGTGTTAGTAAACGTTTTTGGGAGGATGAGATCCCGAACTCTATTGTTAAGCTTGCTTTTGATGATTTAATATAATTGTTCCCTTGTGGAGTTCCTTTCAAAAAAAAAAAAAAAAAAATAGTAATAATAATAACAATAACAATAACAATAACAATAATAATAATAATAATAATAATAATAATAATAATAACAATAATAATAATAATAACAAAAAAATAATAATAGTAATAATAATAATAATAGTAATAATAATATTAATAATAATAATAGCGTGAGTAATACTAATAATCATCATAATAATCATGATAACAATAACAATAATAACAACAATAATTATAACAATAATAATAAGTTTTAAAATATAAGCTTGATCTCGAACTTAGGTGATCCGATCTAAACTTATCCGATATGATC
>CANSZD010001728.1:0-213146 GCA_947648045.1 Beta corolliflora | reverse complement strand
GTATTCAAACAAACTAATGAAGGGTATCTCCACATTCACGGCATAACAAGACAAACACCATAAGCCTAGTCAGTAATATCGTCAAAAAAATATCCTAGTCCGTAATATCGTAAAAAAATAATATCCTAGTCAGTAATCATTTCTCCTATTAAGTATAACAGCTAGGATTGCTAATTGAGTTGATTAACTCGAACTCGACTCTGTCAAAGCTCGGTCAAAGCTCGACTCGAAGTTAGCTCGACTCGAATTAGCTCGAGCTCGCTCAATTAAGCTCATAACTGGATAACCTTGCACACAACTCAATTGTTTTCAATTAATTTCTCTTTGAAATAAAGAAATATATTAACACTCAATAAAAATAAATTGATCTAGCATAAAAAGAAAAAAAAATTGTAAAGAAAAGAAGATATAATAATCAAATGCCTAGAATTTAAGGTGACACGAAACTTTAAACGAGCTGTTCGTGAGCAAATCGACTCGAAACTTAGTGAGCACGAGTCGATTAACCCTCTACTTGTGATCAACTCACTCGATAAGCACCCCTAACAACGGCATTTGACACATAACGAAAAGTTGGATTAACCAATACTCCCTCTGTTTTTTTTATCCTTCTCACTTTCATGTGCGCGTCTCCCAATGCACATCTTTGAACTTAAATATCTTTTATTATATATTAGTAAAAATTATAACGATTGAATATAAATAACGTACTAATTGAGACGAATCAAACAAGACCCCACATGACTATATTTTTTCTTATAAATTGAAAAGAATTGAGAAGATTCCCTCTAAAGTATGAATAGTGTCAAGATTCTAAGTGAGAAAGAAAAAAAACAGAGGGAATACTACGCACAAAATAGATGAGCAAAAATCCGCATCATAACAAAAAGTTGAATGCCACGCTATTTGACACCTAGATTCTAGTATCAAGTTGAATGCCATGCTATTTGATACCTAGATTCTAGTATCAATGGTCTGATACGATTAGGTTGCAACTTGCAATTAGTTATACTTATTACTTACACAAGAAGTATGAGAAAGAAAACAAAGCAATTGGAGGTCATAATGTTCCCACTCATATGTTCAATCCTCTTTTTGATAATTTTGCTAATAAAAAAATTTGCCAAGTCCATGTGGATGACCATGGAGAAGAAGTATGGTACATTATTATTATTATTATTATTATTATTATTATTATTATTATTATTATTATTATTATTATTATTATTATTATTATTATTATCATCATCATCAATATTATTATTATTATTATTATTATTATTATTATTATCTTCATCATCATCATCATCATCATCATCATCATTATTATTATTATTATTATTATTATGATAATTGGAATTGAAATGAACTAAATTGAATTAAACCGAACTGAACTGACGTACGCACAACAAAACTAAACTAAAATGAAGTGAGCTGAACTGAACTGAAATTTAAAATGTGTCAAAAAGAACGGGTCCTAAGTTAACAAACATGGTCAAAATGAATTAAATGAATAGAGTAATAGTCAAAATGTGGCAACTAAAAGAGAATGGAGGAAATACGTATTAGTGACCTGGAACCATTGCTATGATGGATTGTTTAAACTATTACACGATGAATGAAAAAAAGTGCTCAAATTAATTTGAAATAAAGGTAGTTTTTTTATACTTCCTCCGTTCTATTTTAAATGGAACGTAGGGCCTTTGGCATGGGGATTTATGAGAGGAGAGAGATAGAGAGAAAGAAAAAGAAGGACCCATGTGATGAAGAGAGAGATAGAGAGAAGTTTTTGAAACAGTCTAAAATGGTAAGTGCTTCGTTTATTTTAGAACGGAGGAAGTATTTATTTTTACTATACTTTCACTTATAACCCTATCGGGAAACGTTTCTTCCTCCTTTACCGAATTATAGTACTATCTTTTCACCTTTTTCTTTTCGAAAAATTTGCCAAAAAAACCTTTTAAAAATTCAATTTTGCGAAAAAAAAACTTTTAAAGCATTAATTATTTACAAAAAGAAACCACAAACTTATTTTTTTTTTGCAAGATGAAACCTATTCCCATTTTTCGGTGTGGTTTTGAGATGCATAGGGGTGGTCTTGCGAGTTAATGAAAATAGGGGTTAAAAGAAGATAGGAGGTCAACGTCGGAATTGAGAAAAACCACACCGGAAAATGGGAATAGGTTTTATCTTGCAAGAAAATTTAAGTTTGTGGTTTCTTTTTGCAAAGAATGCTTTAAAAGGTTTTTTTTCATAAAATCAAACCTTTAAAATGTTTTTTTTTTGACAAATTTTCCTTTTCTTAAAGAAACTTTACATCACATGCAACACACCCTAATTCTCTAGCATATTCGTACCTATGTGAGTTTAAAAGTTATATCATGCAAAGTCGTATTATTAGACAAATATTAGAAGATGGTACCAATAAGCAGATAATAATTTCGAATCTTTATATCCAATCACTATTCATATTGTTACTCAAAGTGCAAGTTTCATCCTATACCGAAACATTAATGACTTTTCTGTCTCTTCTTATTCATTAAAAATGTTCAATCCTTATAATTTTTTTTAGCACAGGGCCCCTAATTTGTACGAGATAACATTTTAAGTAACGAGGTAGATTACTGACAATAATATTGGTCAAGTGGTGTCAGCTAATTTTTTAGATGCAACATTTATCTTTTTGATGTGTAAATTAAAATAATCAAATGTTAAGTAAAAAATATAGAGATAGTATATATATGTTATGGGCCTTCAGGCATCTATGGGTATTATATCTTCCATTACTTGTGTTAAAGCAAGTCCTAGTTTTCACAACAATTAAATCATAAATTTTATGGATGATGGTTTTGGTTCATGCTTCCTTGAGGGAAACAATAATGGCGGTGATAATTCATTGCATGATATATTTCAAGTTTTATCGGAAGTTCCTCTTCATGTAACAACAGTAACACCACCTAGTTATCATCATCACTTGGAGTACTTGGAGGCTCCAACAAGCTTAGATAGTGTTATTTTTGAGGAAAGGCATAAGCCTAATTTTTTTTTTTAATAAAGGTAAGAAGAAAAGAAATTAGGAGGTCCTCCGCACGAGGGGTACTCCTAATTCATCGTTTACAAGGATAGTATGTAATGCAGAATGAGTACAAGTATCGATATGAAAAAAAGAGTCAACTAAATGGCCCACATTGGCGATCCAATCAGCTGCTTTGTTGGCTTCTCGATAGATATGTTTGATGCTCCACGCGGGGAAGTGTGACAAAAGAGTTTTGATGTCTTGGATGATATGAGCTATTTGCCACGGGGGGGACCAAATGCCTTTAGTTGCGTTGATAACAAGCAAATTGTCGCCCTCAATATGAAGGTTCTGAACATTTAATTGAAGAGCTATGAGGATACCTTGATGAAGGGTTGTAGCTTCAGCAATATACACTGGAGTTTTGCCGAGGTTGAAAGTAGCTGCTTTGATTAGCTTACCTAGGGAATCTCTTATTATGATTCCCGCTGCTGCTGAGTTGCCGCGAACTGAACCATCGAAATTGAGTTTTATTTGAGTAGCTTTTTATAACTTTTACATATTTAAAAATTATTTCATAATTATTTAGCTTTTTACCTATTCTTTATAATTTTTATTGTTTTTAATTTAACTAGTTGATGGTCGTTGAACCGCTTTGACGACAATTTTACAAGAGAATTTGTGATTTACATAATCCGCTTAATGAGTAATGCGTGCGAGCTGCATGTATAATCTCTGCTCCTGTTCCACGGCCTAAGCCTACAGAAATATTGGCATGTTACGACAACATTAAATCATGGATTTTTCTAACCTAATGCAAGGCACATGTTAAGAATTTCAAGATTTCATTAGAAAAAAATATAATATAACAAGATTTTATTTGGGAATAATAAATAAGGATATATATTGATTAGAGATAATCATGTATGATTTTAAGGATAGATATTAAAAATAGAGATAATCACATATAATTTTTTAGCTTTGTTGGATTTTAAAATGAAAACTTTTTATATAATGGTATCTTATATAGAACTTTTAATGTCCTTAACCTAGACTTGTGGTATAGGTTAGAAATACCGTTAAATCATTAACAACTTGTTGATTTTGTTTTTAGTAAATAAAAGGAAAAGAAAGGAAAAGAATGTAATCCAATTTTTCTATATATTCTTTTTATCCGGAAATTTTTTATTATTTAGTTTAATGGAATGATTTGAAAGGCCGATTCAACGATTAGTTAGCTTTAGTCAATCCAAAAAAAGGAAAGGAAAATTAAGGGGACAACTTTCAACTTTTTATTTTGTCTTTCCTTCTAAATTCCTCTAGTTGTAGAAAGAAAGGAAAATAGAGATTTTATAGTAATCTTTTCCTACAATTACGTATGAAATCCCATATATTCTTCAAAATCATAGGAAAGTCACTCACATCAGTGGCGGATCCAACGTGGGTCCAGTTGGTTCAACTGAACCCACGCGGATCTGGCAAAAAACTGGGCAAAAATCGAAAATGGAGGAAAAAGTAAAACCACATTATATATCAAAACAGCGCATATGTTAATGAGAATGTGTTGTGGCTCAGCGGTAACTCCGTGTGAGTTAAACTCATCTACCCTAAGGTCGCGTGGTCGAAGCCTCGAACTTTCATTAGATTTTTTTTTAATTTTCATAGTTTTCTTATGCTTTTTGGTCGCTTCTTTTAGCATGGTCTACTTTTCTCCCTTCTTTAAGCTTTCCTTTTGATTTTAGATTTGTGATTTACATATCTCTCCCTTCTACTCTCATATCTTGATACACTATTAAGTAATAAATATGGTTTAATTTTTGTTTTCTTCCAATTTTCCTTGCTTAAGCTATTAATAAAGAGTAACTAGTTTAGGCTCGGGCTACGCCCCGCGTAATGACATTTTTCATTTATTAATATTTTACTTTAAAATAATAACACTAAATATGACATGATTTAGTGGTTAAGACTTTAATATATGAGTTTGAAGTCATGGGATCAAATCTTATACAAAGTATTTTCTAATTTTTTTTATTATATGTGAATTACATGGATTAAAAAAATCCTAATGGAGAGCATATAAGAAGCTAATATATTTTTTAGCATGGGAATAATTTAAAAATGCAGGACGACAAAATCACGCATTGATGAGAGTAATAGAAGTAAATGTTTTATTAAACTTAATATTTTCATTTTTCGTTTTTATAGGTAACTCTAGCCCCTAACGGTAATGTACTTATGTATATGACTTTCCGTTAATTATTTATATACATTTATAACACAAGTCACTAAAAAAATCATAACATTTATTGGTCAATTTAATGGAAATTTGTCTTAATAATTGATGCTCTGTAATTTTCTTATAAAAATGTTATTAAGATGTAACCAATAAATGAAAATGAATGAAAACTCCGTTAAAATACAATTGTTTAACTTTTTATTTTTCACTAAAAAATGTAACACTATAGTAAAATGTAATTTAGAGTAAGAGTTAATTTTAGATTTATGTTCAAACAAATCCGAACCCACATAACTCAATTCCTGGATCCGCCACTGACTCACATGCTTTCCTTTTCTTTCATTTCTTTTCTATTAAATCCTCCCGACCAAACTAAGTGTAATTGTCTGATGAAAAGGAAGAGGAATTGATTACTATAGTTACATAGTTTGCTTAATAAATGAAATCATCTTTTAGGTCACTTATATCTGTAAAATAATTGCATTTATTTTCATATTCTCTTTATTCTTCCCTTTGATTCATGAGATTTTTTTGATAGGAAGAAACATTATCATTAATAATAAGCTATACGATACATATAATGATAAATAATATATTTTAAACATACTCGAGCATAACTCCAACTCCACCACTTCAACTTGACTCAAGCAGTGTATTTCGATGTCTTTGCATCTTTCCAAGTGCATACCTTCACAATCTGATTATGTGGTATAATTGTTTCCAGTAATTAATGAATTGCTAAAAAAACCTAAACCCTTATGGATCCAGATCATCATCCAAATTACTAACACAATAAAAACAAGAAAACTCATACAAAGATGAGAAGAAACCCACAAAAAAGTGGTCGAAAACTCTCACGGATGGAGAGAACAAAACAAACGATAGTAGTAAAGAAGATAGTAACCCTAAAAACGAAGGGAAAAGGTAAAAACAATAGTGTAATTTCCGATGAAATTAGACTATTTTAGGCCTAGGAGAGGCCATGAAAATTAGAAACCCTAGAAAGAGAATTGGAGAGGGAGAAGAGAGGAGGCGGCTCAAACAACTCAGAGTTAAAAAAATTCAATTTTTAAGCACATTGATTCATGGAGTTTGCAGCTCTAATTCCTTGCTAACTATCGACCTCAATCTCTTTCCAATAGTTTTGGATATTTCCAACAGATTAACCCTCCTTTCTTTTTTCCCAAGAGACCCGTCTCCCGAAATTATTAGTCCAAAATATATATATACATACTTCGGAATCCAAATATATATGGTGGATCAAGGTCATCTCGATGACGAGTTAGTCTTGCGTGACCTTGGCCCACGATAATATTATTATGAACCAAAATCATTTATTTAACATAGTGACCCTTTTTTTCCATATAGTAACCTTTTAAAATATTAAGTTACACTTATACGGTTACTATCTACCATAGTGACTGTTTTTTTGATATATTAACTCTTTCTCACATTAGTTTATCATGATGAAATTTCACTTTGTGACATAGTAACCTTTTTTTTTTCATAGTCAAACTTCATAATTTATATCTATTCATCTTTTTTTTTTTTTTTTATATAGTGATCCTTTTTTCGTAAATCACATGAATTAGCATTAGGTCTACACTAATTTAGTGTGGACCAAGTCCATATAAGTTTTTTTACCTCAATGACTAAGGCTATGTTTAGTTCACTCGAAATTTTCCGATGCGAACCGATCCGATCCGAACTTACTTTTTCCGCGTCCGATCCGATCCGAACTTATCTTTTAAAAAACATATTATTACTAATATTATTATTACTTTGTATTTCATTACTAGTATTACTATTACTATCATTTTATTGCTATGCACAACTTTCAATAATAAACATCATATACTATGTTCGTTACATGTACAACATCAAAAAGAACATCACATATCAAAATTTTTAATTAGAATAAATATAAAAAAGAACACTTACAAATGCCAAAAGAACATTCTTCTTCTTGAACACAAATAGCTTCAAATAGCGATATCAATGACATTTATAATAATAGCAACGACATTAATAATAATTACCAATATTAATAATTAATAAATACAACAACGACAATAATAATAATCTTTTTGAACAAATGTACTAGTAAATAGTAATATTAATAGTAATAGTAATTGTATAAAGTAATAATAATAATAATAATAACAACAACAACAATAACAACAACAACAACAATAATTATTACAATAACAATAATAGCATTAGTAATACTAATAATCATAATAATCATGATAATAATAATAATAATAATAATAATAATAATAATAATAATAATAATAATAATAATAATAATAATAATAATAATAATAATAATAACGAACTTATCCGATCCGATTCGCACTTATCCGATCGATCCGATTTGAACCGATCCGATCGATCCGAACTTATTTTTCTCGATCGATCCGGATCCGACTCAGTCCGATCCGAAATAAGAAAAATAAGGTGAACTGAACATAGCCTAATGCACAAGATTTTATCATACCCTTCTTTCTATCAGCATGCATAAATACCCCGACCAGAAGTTTATGATGAAGATACCATTTTTAAAATTTCTATTGTATTTTGTGCACCGCTGAAATTTTCGATTGGCTTGCTAATTTTAGATATTGTTAACGATATATATGTATATATATGCACCCATAAAGACAGGGTTAAAGCTTTACAGTTTGTCTCAGTGGTTAAAGTTTCTAGAACAATCGTACAGGAAGCCCATGATCTTGCGCATATAGCAAGGCAGGGGCACTAGTTTGTGCTTTCTTCTTTGTTTGGTTTATATGCTATCCAAAAAAAAAATGTACATGCACCCATGAATACAAGTGTGTCCTTTTTCTCACAATGAACTAAAGATAAGATGCCCCTAAAAGAACATATAATAAGATGAGTTCATGTATGTCCCTGACCATTGATTTTATTTTTGGAAATGAGTTATCCATTTCTTTTAGGATATAGAGAAGATATAAACTCAATAAATACAGAATTCAAATTAATATTGAATATTTGAGATTGGAAAGCATATAAGGGTGTTCTCTTCACCTTAAAAAGTAAGTTTTACGTCCAATAAGTTTATATCAGGTTTGTTTAGGTTTTATCAGCTTTGATCAAGTCTAACATAAGTACATAACACTCAAAAATAAGTTCCAATAAGGGTCAATCAAGGTCAATCGGGACTAATAAGTTCAGTTAAGATAAGTTCGGGTTTTATCAAGTGAAGAGAATGCACTCTAAGTCTTCTTTCCAGAATTTTCGTTTTAATTTCTATTCAATTATATTACTTTTTACAAACCCTTTTATTTAAAAAGTTTATCGACTGAATGGATGGATGGATGGATGGATGGATGGATGGATGGATGGATGTATATCCACCTTATCTATTTCCTACCAATATTAAGTTATCCACTCCATCCAATCACAAATATTTACAACACAATTCATAAGAAATTAGCCCTCAATAAAACTCTTAATTATTAAACATTATGCAAACTTCAGGTAAGCAATATATATGAAAATAAATTGAAATTGATAAGCTAACTGAAACTAATAAGTTAAAGCTAAAACTGATAAGGTAGTTGATTAGCTTAACTGTTTGGCAAAATTATTTACTTAAGTTAATAAATTATTTTGGCAGAATTAGTTGTTATCGAAATTTTAAAAGATTTTTCATCAGTCACCTGATTTTGAAAAGGTAAAAATCTTAACTTATCATTTGAGTCATTTTAACCACATAAAATAAAATTTTAGCTACTTCCTAAACACTACTAAAAGTCTTATCATTTTAGCACCTAAAATATGTTATCACCTTATCATTTAAGATAAAATATTTCGCCAAACAAAGCGGGTATATTACCCGAAGTTCGGGTGATTTGAAAGATATCCTGAATTTCTCCAACACATGTGGGCCTACTACAAGGTGAAAAAGAAAGTTTTGTTCTTAAATGGTAAGTTAAAGTCTTTATATCAAGTCTCTAATGAGTTAAAGTATGGTTAAACCACCGATTTTGAGCTTTAAGTCTCAAATAATGGTATGGTGAAAGAAGAAAGGTGATAAATTGATAATCTCAAAGGTGACCGAGGTCTAATTTCATGAAAGACCCAATTTAGGTCAAGACCGGTAAGGATCTGTCAAACCGATATAGTCCTACAATTTAGGTCCAAAACAATGTCTAACATTTTCTAAAGCCGTTTCTATTTGTGTTATCTATAAAAGCACAAGCTTAAATAAAAGTACCTATAATGGGTGAATATAAAGGTCAGCCTTTAATTAGATTCCACAACCTAATTAGTTGGTGATGATGATGCTTTCAAACACTGGTAAGCTTTTCATTATTTTCAATTGGTAAATAATCCTAGGGAATTAGCTAGGGATGTCGACCTTGATAAAAGAAATATAGATACATTAACTTCTTTTTTGAGCTTTTAGTTTTAAATTAGTAGCATGTTTTCATTTTTACATATTCATCAATCCTTTCAAATCCTTTTCTTGAATACTTTTATATCCTTTTCTTGAATTTTCATTTTAACTACATATTAGAATATGTTACAAACATAAAGATACTCAAGTTCAATATTTTTCAATAAATATATTGGATATTGTTGATTTAAACATCAATCAAGCATAATCATTGATATTTTACGAATCAATTCAAGATCATATGATTCAATTATATCAATTTGAAACTAATTTTGGTACCGAATCCACTAAAAATTGGGTGACTCAACACATGGTGTTAGCTCAGCCTACTCAGAGAGCCAAATTAAATGTGGCACCCTTTTTTTTTTTTTTTGATAATTGAAGTTATGCTTTATTAATATCTCAAGAGATTACAACTTCGGCCCTAAACAAGGTATTCCTTCCTTAAGGAAGAAAACTTTTATAGTGCAAGCACACCCGATTTAGGGGAGCCTCATAACCTTCTTTCAAAGTACACCTAGTCCATCAATAGACTATACATGAATCATATAGTTGAAAGAAGCCACATCCGGCCCAAAGAAAACAAGACATGAGCAATTGCCGATACATAAGCATTGAAGAAAAATTGAGCTCGCCAAGCCTCATTACTTGAATCCGAATCGATTGTGATTTGGATACATTTTAGAAATTAGAACATAAGTTATATGATTTAGATCGGTTTCAGACTCCAGTGATCTGATAGGCGTGTCGCGCACCTAACAAAAATAAATAACCTAACTAACCTCCTAACTATGTAGTAGGGTAAGTCAGGGTCGATCCCACAGAGAGAAAGTTGTTCTATGATTAGCCCTTAAATAATGGATATCAAGAATAATGGTCGTCGGATCAACTATACTATTCAATCTATAAATAAGAGACTCTATAGTTAAGTATCCCCACTAGCATGAATTAATATAATAATAATTCCTACCCCAAACTAGTCAATTAAATACTCACAAGGAAAAGTACGCCCTATAAAATACCATAAACCTCTCCCGAGTATCTATGGCTTCTCTAATATGCACTCAAACCTACTCCCGTGGAATCATGCAAATTAAAGACATTAAACGCGGCACTCGAACTTCCTAACAATCCATTCTACCTACTCCCGTGGAGAACTTCATGTCCTTAATTGAATTACCCAAATCCGTCAAAATCCAACTCCCGTTGTGATCAAGACAATGGAATCATAACAATACTAGTTATCCCTAATCTAGTATTGAAATATGCACAATCAATTAAGCAAGAACAATTAAACAATTAATTTGGTAATTTAAAGAAATAATCATGAATTAATTCACACTAGGGTTCAACTTAACCATAGATAAAAGAACTACTCAAGCATAATTGAAATAGATAAAGAAAATAGAGAAGAATAATAAAACATCATAATATAAAACAAGGAGAAAAGAAGAAGAAAAGATATACTTGAATTAATGGAAGAAAAGTGGAGTCTTGGAGAACAATGGAGATCTACAAGTTTCTCTCTCTAACTTCTCTCTAGAAACCCTAAAAAAGTGTATACAATCAACTATATCCCGTCATTAAACAAATAAAATAGTATTTATAGCTTCCTAAAATAATAAAACCGACAAAATAGAACGCGCTACAGAGCAGACCAACACGGACGTTTCAATAATGACACGGACGTGTTGACCTGCTACTACATGAATATCCTACGATAGAAAAGCTACTGCCTCGAAGAAATCAGAGTGACACGGACGTGTCATAAGTGACACGGACGTGTTGTCCTGTAATCGTCGGATTCTTCAGCTCAACTTTGAACAGCTATAACTTTTGTGCCAGAGCTTTGTTTGGTGCATGTAATATATTGTTGGAAAGATCTTCAAGTATAGTTTCCAACCCAGTTGGAATCACCTCGTTATAAATTTTGTGTCAAAAGTTATGAGTAAAATGGTGCAGAGGTGTCATATTTTGCACAAGTACACAAAGTCCGTTGTATCTTCTTCAATTCCAATCCGTTTTGGGCACATGGTGTATCGTTTTGAAGGTCATACAAGTGCCTTAATCATCATATCCTAAAATAGGAGTCCAAAGTACCTGAGATTACATCAAAAGACCAAACAACCCGTGAAAGCATCGTAGCTTATAAAAAGTGACCTAAATATGCATAAATGCAATGTAATGCTCTAATACTACATGAAAATGCACCCTAATATGCAACTAAATTATGTTAGAATATGCACTTATCAAACTCCCCCAAGCTAAACATTTGCTTGTCCTCAAGCAAACCAAACCAATTCACAATGGAAGAGTAAGATGAACTTTTGTACAGGATTTATACGTTCAACCATTCAATCTTCAAGACACAAATTTCGGGCATATATGAAAGATATTATAATTATAAGATTAGACTAAGATAGACCACAAATAACACCTCATATAAATTCATGTAATCGTAACTTGACTCACCATGGCAAACCACAAACCTTCCCTCAAGCTAGACTCAATTAAACTCGATAAACCTCACTTTAGTCGAGCACACTTTCTCTCATGTGTTTATAGGTTATGAAATTTCCACTCAAACATATACCAAGTCAACTCGAATGAAGTATTTTTCTTTAAACTTGACTATCGTCTCATTATCCACTTAAAACTGGCGAAAACATGCATATAGATCATGAGGACTTACAAAGGGTTGTAGTGTGGCTAAGGTAAGGGTAGGAAAATATTTGGGAATGTGGTGCTAAAAGCCAATTAGTGGAGAAAATAACACTTTAACATCTATGGCCATTAGATGCAAACGCCACAAAAACTTCTACTAAAAGTTCAACAACTCATTACCAATAAATCAAGATAATACCCAACCTTATCAACTCCAACAAACATTATTTTACCTTTTATTCGATCATTTTTTTCACTTCTTTCTCTTTTTTTTTCAATTTTTTAGATCATTCTTCACAATTTCTTCATCATTCTTTTCATTTTTGCACTTTCACACTATAACTTTAAGCATTTTTTCTTTCAACATATTTTCTTCCGATAATTACCGAAAAACCACAAACACAAGCTCAAAACATGAACTTTAATGCTACTCCACTTAGCAAGGCTTTGGTAGAGAAATCATAAAAGGCTATAGGCTTGTAATGTAGGTTGATCAAGTGAATGGGATATCAAAAGCTCAACATGGGTTAATTAAAGGGAATAATATATATGAAAAGAAAAATGTCCAAGGCTCAAAACAATGAAAAGAACGCCTCAATCATATCAACACATGTATATGCCACATAAGTCTCAAAGAGTGCCAAGTCAAGTTCAAGAATCACACTTCATGAGGAACTATCACACAACAAAAAATAGAAGACTGATGTAGATGTGTCAGTCTATAAGGCCTAAAAAATCCTCACTAGGCTTATGCTTACCGAGTAAAATCCAGTCTTTCTTGGGGAATGCCAACCAACTTTATCACAAACCATTCAAGTTGCAAAACAATCGTACCATGAAGCGGTCAATGAAGTCTAACTCAATCTTGTAAAATTTAACTACAATATCCAAAATATGCCCAAATCTCATAAATTATCAATCTCATAAATTAAAACATATATTTCCTGTACGAATGCAACAAAAATGCAAAACTAAACTAATATGCTCCTAATACTAAGAAAGCAATAAATCCTAACTCACTTTCGTAGGAATCACGATTGCACTTAGCATGTGCAACGAGCCCTTTAAACCCCTAAGCTGCCCTAGTGGACGAGTAAGGTCTCGTGAAGGTTTTCAGAAGGCATACCCACAAAGCCAAATTAAAAATGCGAAAATGCAGAAGAAGAAAAAAAAATAAAGAACCTAAGCGATAATATGTGCAAAGTTATGACCCAAAAAGTAAATCCTCCCCAAAGCTAAATAACACATTGTCCTCAATGTGACAAATAAATATAGGGAGGAGAAGGGAAAGGAAAATATCCACAACCACATAAAAGGATCAACTTCCACAATCACACAATCAAGTTAAACCAAAATAAATGGCAAAAAGAGATATGACTCTCAAAAACTTGAAGAGAGGGAAAAGAAAGAGTATACCAAAAGTGTCGTGGGTGAAAACCCTTAATTGAACCTCCTAACAGAGCATAAGATCAAGTACCTCGAAATTAACCTTAATGAATAATAGGAACTCAACCCCTGGATCACAATTTGCACAAATTTTATAAGTTAGTAATCAAATAAAAAATTGGAATTTCCTAATTCTAAAATTAAAAAGAAAAAAAAAGGTTAGAAAACTTGGTTTGCCTCCCAGGAATAGTTCATTAAAGCCCTTAGTAGCTTGTCAAATGCATCTGCATGCATCTCACAAAAAAAGCAAATAATATACAAAAGAAAATATAAAATAAATTAGTTCTAATTCTCTACAATACCTGCAAAAAGGAAAATCAAAGAAAAAGTTATATGCACAAGAAAAGGAAAAAGAAAAATTATTAGTATTTATACATGACCCAAGAGATTGGAAAGAAACACAATGTACATTAATTTCATTATCATCGGAGTCACACAAAGAGGGAGAAATAAGGAATGATGGAGGATATAATATAGGGGAAGAAGGAATGAGGTCAAGTCTTTGGGAGAAAGGAACATGAGACTCAAAAACAAGTAAGTGGAACCGAAAAGACTCATGAATTACATCACTCTCATCTAGAGACTTCTCCAAGGAAGGCTTTTCAACCCAGGGTTCTTCCTCCTTCAAAATATCCATCACATTGATCCTTTTCTTAATCTCATCATCATCCCAATAGTTCACATTTATTATCCCTCCCGCATCATCATCATCATCATCATCATAAATGTATGGTTCGGGATGAGAATTTTGAGCAGAATAATCACAAACATATTGGGGAGAGGGGTTGAAACCATGTAGGGGTGTCACATCACACAGAGAAATAGCAAGAGAAGTAGAGTGACAGTTCGAAGAATAAGAAGGTGTTGTAATATCCATCTCGGATGAAAAGGATGGTTGAGAAGATAAAGATATATCCCACTCATAATTATTCTGAGCCAACCACTCAATTAGATCCCAACAATAATAATCAGGTGATTGAGATAAAAATTGTCCATTAGACATAGACTCCAACACCTCCCTAGTTTCTTCATTTAAACCCTCATAAATCACTAGGCACATATCCCAAATTTCAATTCTATGGTTAGGACCAATAAAATCGCCAAGTCTATAATAGTATTTCCAAAACAATTCATTCTCATATTGAGGAAAAGAAAAAATTGTTCTAGAATTACTAGCAAAAATATTGGGTTCATGGAACATGTATGGTAATTCATGAGAATTCATGCAAAAATTGGGAGAATTTTGATATGATGCATCAAAACTATAAACATGAGAATCACAAGAATTATGACTATGGTGCCTATCAAAAGAATTATCCCCATCACAATAATAATATGACTCCATGATGCGAAAAAAAAAAAAATATTCACAAAAGAAAGAAAAAAATTATATGCACTATAGTCTCACCAACAATAAAAACTAAATAAAACAAACTATCTCCCCGGCAACGGCGCCAAAATTTGATAGGCGTGTCGCGCACCTAACAAAAATAAATAGCCTAACTAACCTCTTAACTATGTAGTAGGGTAAGTCAGGGTCGATCCCACGGAGAGAAAGTTGTTCTATGATTAGCCCTTAAATAATGGTAAGACTAAAGGAAATTAATATCAAGAATAATGGTCGTCGAATCAACTATACTATTCAATCTATAAATAAGAGACTCTATAGTTAAGTATCCCCACTAGCATGAATTAATATAATAATAATTCCTACCCCAAACTAGTCAATTAAATGCTCACAAGGAAAAGTACACCCTATAAAATACCATAAACCTCTCCCGAGTATCTATGGCTTCTCTAATATGCACTCAAACCTACTCCCGTGGAATCATGCAAATTAAAGACATTAAACGCGGCACTCGAACTTCCTAACAATCCATTCTACCTACTCCCGTGGAGAACTTCATGTCCTTAATTGAATTACCCAAATCCGATCAAAATCCAACTCCCGTTGTGATCAAGACAATGGAATCATAACAATACTAGTTATCCCTAATCTAGTATTGAAATATGCACAATCAATTAAGCAAGAACAATTAAACAATTAATTTGGGAATTTAAAGAAATAATCATGAATTAATTCACACTAGGGTTCAACTTAACCATAGATAAAAGAACTACTCAAGCATAATTGAAATAGATAAAGAAAATAGAGAAGAATAATAAAACATCATAATATAAAACAAGGAGAAAAGAAGAAGAAAAGAGATACTTGAATTAATGGAAGAAAAGTGGAGTCTTGGAGAACAATGGAGATCTACAAGTTTCTCTCTCTAACTTCTCTCTAGAAACCCTAAAAAAGTGTATACAATCAACTATATCCCGTCACTAAACAAATAAAATAGTATTTATATAGCTTCCTAAAATAATAAAACCGACAAAATAGAATGCGCTACAGAGCAGACCAACACGAACATGTCAATAATGACACGGGCGTGTTGACCTGCTACTACATGAATATACACGGACGTGTCATAAGTGACACGGGCGTGTCATAATTGACACGGACGTGTCATAAGTGACACGGACGTGTTGTCCTGTAATCGTCAAATTCTTCAGCTCAACTTCGAATAGCTATAACTTCTGTTCCAGAGCTTTATTTGGTGCTATAATATATCGTTGAAAAGATCTTCAAGTATAGTTTCCAACCCAGTTGGAATCACCTCATTATCAATTTTGTGTCAAAAGTTATGAGTAAAATGGTGCAGAGGTGTCATATTTTGCACAAGTACACAAAGTCCTTTGTATCTTCTTCAATTCCAATCCGTTTTGGGCACATGGTGTATCGTTTTGAAGGTCATACAAGTGCCTTAATCATCATATCCTAAAATAGGAGTCCAAAGTACCTGAGATTACATCAAAAGACCAAACAACCCGTAAAAGCATCGTAGCTTATAAAAAGTGACCTAAATATGCATAAATGCAATGTAATGCTCTAATACTACATGAAAATGCACCCTAATATGCAATTAAATTATGTTAGAATATGCACTTATCATGATCCACGAACTAAAAAACAATAAACAAAATATACTACCTTATGTATGAATTACTCCTAATTATAATCGTATAATAAAATTGTGGTATCATCTCTATAAGCTGTAATATTACAAAGTTTTAGTTCTAATTTTTCTTAACTAATAAAAAAACCTACTCATATCAAAAACCTCTTGTAATAGTTGATTCAAACATATTGCAAGATAGATTATTAGTTTTAATATCTTCATGACATGAATGAATTAACTGTTTTTTTTTTTTTTTTTTTTGTAAACTTATAGATATCTCATAATCAGCCTAATTTTTTTGAAGATAAATGTAATGTTTTAAATATTATATAAATTTAAAAGTAATTGAATGAAATAATTTATCTCGTAGTTGACATTTGGCACCTCTTTCACATGCCAAGTGTCTCTATATTTTAAGTGCAATAACATATGGTGTATATGAAAAAAATTTAATACTATAAATTGTATATATTAAATCCATAATTTTATATGTAATTAGAGTAAATAAGAATATTCAGTTGATATGGAAAGTAGTTATAATTACTAATCTTATTACAATTTTTTGATTAAAAAATTTATGATATTATAAAAATAATTTTTTTTACCATATAAATTTTTTTAACCTGTTTATGACATAGGCCATAAGTCTAGATATCTCAAATTCTTGTAAATTGAGCTCAAATCTTTCTCATAAATCTCAACCTAAACTAGATATATGTTTTTCTTCTCACTAAATTTAATTCAATATAGAATTGGAAGTTCAATCTTTGACACACTTAGACGACGATTTCTATGCTCTGAAAAGCTCTATATAGATACATAGATTTCTTGTTTTACTCTAAAGGCACAACAAAACGTATACAAAATTCCTATTTTCAATTTAGAGGTTCCTTTATGACACTAACATGTAACAGTTAACATCAAAAGCCAATTATTAGGTTATCCCTCTGCATGCTCATTTTATCTGATGTGATTATTGGTAGAATTCCAAACATACATAAGAGTACAAATGTGCAATTAGAAATAGTGGAACCAAAAACAAAATTTTATGCTTTCAAACATAAACATTCAATGTATTTATATATATATATATATATAAAAAAGGTACTCCCTCCGTTCTCTTTTGTTCTTCCTGTATTCCCTATCGGGAAATTTCAAAAAGTTCTTCCTATATTGAATCTTTCTACATATAATTAAATTTTTGGACTGAAATACCCTCATTGAGTTAATATAATTCCACTATTATCCCCATTTTATTTCATTGACCAGTCCTCTCTATTAATGACAGTACATTTCCCAAATAATCTTCTCTCACCTACATTACATAACATTACACGTTATTAAATGAGAGAAGGGTCTAGATTTCTCTCCCTCCCTCTGTATAACCTTACTGTACTTGTTCTTTCTCTGTCAATGGATCTCTAAGAATCATCGAAAAATCATCCTCCCTTTCTCTCTCTTAAAACACTCTTCTTCTTCCACAGATTCTTTTTTGAACTCGAAAATTTCTATTTTTTTTTCGCAATGAGTTCTACATGGTGTGATAGTGACGATGATGGTTTGTTAAGTGATGGATCTTTCTTCATTCCTGATGACAATTGCGAATACGGTCTTGATTGTCATTGTCCTAATAATCAACACTCGTATTCACCAAGAAGATGGGATTATGGTGATGATTCCGAGACAGAGGAGCCTCGAAAATAAGTTGAAAAAGTCCGATCCGGAAGTTCGATGATGTTAAAATACCGCATCCGAAGTTCGACGAGGTTAAAGTCCCAGATCTGGAAGCTCCTAAGTCCCCTGATGTTGAAAAGCATGTTTATGACGATGAGATTGTTTCTAAAGATGAAAGTGAAAGCTAAGTCTCTTGTTCTTATTTTTTCTTGTCCTATTTTCATTAGATCTGCAAGCATATGTCGTTTCCTAGGGAAGTTGATTGTTCGAGGATTTTAGAAAAAATACCCCCCACCCTTTTAGAGGAGATGATTGTTCGAGGATTTTAGGTTTATGTTGTTGATGAATTACTTTGAGGAAAAAATTGGTGTTGGTTATTAGAGTAGATGATCTGCAAGTATTTGTTTTTTGGCCTGATTTATTCATTATGTCCCTGATTTGTGCTTGATTATTCGCTGTTGTGGCAAGATTTATACATGTTGTCCCCTGATTTGTGCTTGATTCTTCGTATTTTGGCCTGATTTATTCAATATGTCCCTGATTTGTGCTTGATTATTCGATGTTGTGGCCTGATTTATACATGTTGTCCCCTGATTTGTGCTTGATTATTCGTATTTTGGCATGATTTATACATGTTGTCCCCTGATTTGTGCTTGATTATTCGTATTTTGGCTCGATTTGTACATATTGTCCCCGATTTGTGCTTGATTATTCGTATTTTGGCCTTGATTTATTCATTATGTCCCCGATTTGTGCTTGATTATTAGTTGTTGTGGCGGATTTATACATGTTGTCCCCCGATTTGTGCTTGATTCTTCGCATTTTGGCTCGATTTATTCAATATGTCCCTGATTTGTGCTTGATTATTCGCTGTTGTGGCCTGATTTATACATGTTGTCCCCTGATTTGTGCTTGATTATTCGTATTTTGGCCTGATTTGTACATGTTGTCCCCTGATTTGTGTTGGTTATTAGAGTAGATGATCTGCAAGTATTTGTTTTTTGGCCTGATTTATACATTATGTCACTGATTTGTGCTTGATTATTATTTGTTGTGGCGGATTTATACATGTTGTCCCCGATTTGTCCTTGATTCTTCGTATTTTGGCCTCGATTTATTCATTATGTCCCTGATTTGTGCTTGATTATTCGCTGTTGTGGCCTGATTTATACATGTTGTCCCCTGATTTGTGCTTGATTATTCGTATTTTGGCCTGATTTGTACATGTTGTCCCCTGATTTGTGCTTGATTATTCGTATTTTGGCCTGATTTATACATGTTGTCCCCCGATTTGTGCTTCGATTATTCGTATTTTGGCTCGATTTGTACATATTGTCCCCCGATTTCGTGCTTCGATTATTCGTATTTTGGCCGATTTATTCATTATGTCCCCGATTTGTGCTTGATTATTCGTTGTAGGCGGATTTATTCATTTTGTCCCCTGATTTGTGCTTGATTATTCGAATTTTGGCCTGATTTGTACATGTTGTCCCCTGATTTGTGCTTGATTATTCGTATTTTGGCCTGATTTGTACATGTTGTCAATGATGAGACTCATTCATTTGAGGGTTGTATGCATTACACTCTTAAGTACAGTACACCTTTAAGCCACCAGTTTTTACAAACTGATGAGGCTACTGCGAGTCATACTTTTGAGTTGCATACAACCCAATGATAGTTGGGGACAATCTGAGACAAGTGATGAGACTGTACTGTTGTCAATGATGAGACTCATTCATTTGAGGGTTGTATGCATTACACTCTTAAGTACAAAGCACACCTTTAAGCCACCGCTTTTACAAACCGATGAGGCTACTGCGAGTCATGCTTTTGAGTTGCATACAACCCAATGATAGTTGGGGACAATCCGAGACAAATGAAGCATACACTTTCATTTTCAAAAAGAAAAACATTGCATTCATTCATTGATTTCATTACAAACAAAAAAACGAAATTGAAAACTTCACATGCATACTTAAACTTAAACTTTAATACTTAAACTTTTCATTCATTGATTTGCTGCATATTCTGCTTCAAGTATTTTCACTGCTTCTTTAACTGCCCATCTCGGTGCTTGAACTTGTGGTGCTAGCATACCAATATCTTCAAGTTGTTTCTTCTTGTTGTGAGGGTTTTCATATGCATTAGAACCCTTAACTTTCAAAATTTCATTCAAGATGTATTGTAATGACATCCAAACATTGCTTAATGTCTTTGGATGTAACTCATTAAAAGCTGTTTGGACTGCATCCACTAAACAGTCAATATCCTTGGGCATTTTTTTATGCATAAGTGATTGAATGGACCTAAAGAACCCCAGGTCAAGTATGTTGCAATCTGGGCTATTAGGAGGTTGTTGAACAAGTATAAAAGTGAAGCCATCTTGCTGATAATGCTCCTACCATATAGGATCGTCTTGTGTGATATGTGCTCTCGCATTGTCTTGTTGTATGAAAATTGTTTTACTCCCTTCTGCTGGCCACTTGGCCTTTATTGCTAGTATAACCTGATTGATCAACATATCCCTTGTTGCTTTCTGGTTGACAGATTCAATTGGCTTTGTTTCATTTGTCCCCTTGACTCTGTTTTTTGAAGTTCTTTTTGCTGGAACTTGCTCTGTAAATGGAAAAATTCCAATTTTTCCATCAAATGTGCATTCTCCATTGTCCCCCCATCTTGGTCTTGCAACAGCACCCATGAACATTGCTTTTGGTATAAACTTTCTTGATTTACCTGTTATGTATGGCCTTGGTTCATCTTTTGCAAGGTAGACTTTTTGTGATTTTTGGGTTAAATAAAACCATTTCTCGTCTATATGAACAAAGTCATACATGCTGTAATAAGTTGGTGCATTTGGTATCGTTTCTAGCTGGATTAACCCCAAGATCCAATCCAACCTTTCTATTTTGTTGTCTTCTGTGAGCCCTGGTTTGAGATTGTTTGTGTGTGGTTGAATGACACCTCTCTTGATCATCCTCCAAACTGTTGTTGGAGCTAAATTAAGCATACTAGCCAAATCTCTTATGCATGTTCTGTCTCCCAAGATCATAATGCTCCATTGCTGCTGCTTGTTTTTTTGCTTTATTCCAGAGGCTACTGAGTGTCCTTGTGCTGTACCCAAAGTATTCAGCGGCTTCTTTTATGCTGCCATGAGGAAGAAAACCAGAGATTTTCTTATCCAACGGAAAATGGAGAATTTGCAGCCTTGCTTCATTGCTGAGCCTTGGGCGATGATGATCTTCTTGCTCCACATCAGATGGAGGTTCATTTTGTGGGTATGCGTTCAGATCAAATGATGAATTGTCCCCTTCATCATCTTCTTCATCATGATTGTTGAGGTGAATATGTTTGCCGATATTCAAGCACCTCCATAGTACATGTATGTTCCATTTTGATGCTCTTCATCAAGGAAATCGGACATATTTCCTTCCGGATCCGAGGCCAAAAACAAGGCAATGATGCTTAGATGATCCGAGGCCAAAAACAAGGCAATGATGCTTAGATTTTTTTTAATGACACCTCTTTTTTTTTTTTTTGTTTGATTTTAGTGAGGTTGTAATGGCTGTGGTTTCCTTCCCTTTAAATAGGTGAAGGTAACCAACAGTCACTCCATTTGTTGGAGGGAAAATCCCAAATTTTAGTTGGCTTGTTTTTTCATCATGTGATCCGTGTAAATTTTCATGTTGCAATCTAATGGCTGTAATCTGATTCTATAAACTTTAAATGAAGCAATCCTTATTTTTTTGTTTAATTGGTGCATGAGGGTTGTAGAGATTGATGAGGTGGCACAATCCAGCAATTAGTAGAGTTAATCTATGGCTGTAATTTGATATTGATGGACGTGGACATTAAATGAATACAACAAGTATCAAGGCACCTAAAACAGATTAGATAAATTAAAATTGTTTTCTTTTTGCTGTAAATAAAGGTTACATTAAATGAGGATTAGAATCTTTCATTTTTTTTTTCAATTAAACATTAAAAAAGAAGAATCCAGCCCTTAATAAATTTTACATTCGTTCCTCCCCTGATTCTAAACAAGAAGAACAAAAGAGAACGGAGGGAGTATATATAACATCTAAAACGTAACTTCTAATGTACCCTTTATAGCGCATTATCAAATTTGTAGTAGACGTGTAAGCCTGGGGATCTCACGTTAGAATTTATACCATAAAAGTCATGCATGCAACCGATTCCCATGCAATTTTGCCACCTCATGTAAATGTTGTAAGTTTTGAGAAGTTGTCTACACGTAGAATTTCCTCATGTATATGCATTATTATCATGAGATCGATGAGAGTTGAATCCAACCAAATCTCTGAATGAATATTGATTTCAGGAAAAACAAGTTATGGATGCAAATTCAGTCATAGCGGATTCAAAGGGGAAGCAGCCTATGAAGCCTGAAGAAATACACATGCCACATGATGGTTATTCGCATGACTCAACAAGGGTAAGAATATTGCAATCTACATATATATCACATATGTGTGCATATATAGTCTTTTTACCTCATTGTCTATATGAATTTAATCAGATTATTCAAATTATATGGTATTTTCTTAACTTGTTAGTTGCAATAGTTGGTCAGTAACTTTTCTCTTTCTTTTAGTGATAAATGAATCTTAATGATGGTATATAAAACAATACATGTCGTCAGAGTTCAACATTTTAGATTGAACTAAACTTTGAAGAAATAAAAATGTAGAGAGAAAGTTTAGAGAGAAGAAAGAAGCTTGTGTTTGTTATTACTGAATGAATGAAAATATTACAGTAGATGATCTATTTATACAAAGGAGAATTGTATCTCATTATTACAGAAAGAAAGAAAGAAAAATTAAGGAAGCTTTTGTTAGAATCTAAACAACTAACTCCAGGTTGTTATAGTTGGAGCTAACTAACTCCAGCTGCCTTGTAACTAACTTGTTGACTGGATGTGGGCTTGGCTGAGCATAAGCTGGGCTTTGCTGACGTTGCTGAATATAAACCAACACCCCCTCCTCAAACTTGGGAGGATTTGAATCATGCCAAGTTTGGAAGAGAGTGTAGAGTGTTGAACACTAGGAAGAATTTTAGTAAAAACGTCAGCAAGTTGATGAGTAGTTGGCAGATAACTGAGCTGTAAAAGACCATCTAGTACTTTGTCCCTTGTGAAGTGACAATCCACTTCTATGTGTTTTGTCCTTTCATGAAAAATGGGATTCTTTGCAATATGTATGGTCGACTAATTATCACAATGAAGAACAACATGCTTCATAATAGGCACACCCAATTCCTCCAATAGACTAACCATCCAAGTAACTTCACTAGCAGCTTGGGCCATAGCCCTATATTCAGCTTCAGAGGAACTCTTGGATATAGTACTTTGTTTGTTCGATTTCCAGCTGATTGGAGAGTTGCCAAGTAGAAGAATGTAACTTGTGACTGATATCCTTGTAGTGGGACAAGCAGCCCAATATGAATAACTAAAAGCTTGTAGAGATAATTGAACAGTTGCTCTTAGGATGATACCCTGCACAGCAGTTTGTTTTAGGTATCTAATTAGGGTGTGAGAAAGAGCGTGAACATGAGAGGAACAAGGCTTGCGCATAAATTGACTTAAGCATTGGACAAAAAATGCTAAGTCGTGTCTTGTATGAGCAACCAAATTCAATTTACCAACATGGCATCTCGTAGAATTCGGATCATGATAGACAGGACTATCATCACAACTAATTTGAGGTTGATAGGAAATGGAGTAATGACAGGTTTTGTAAGATCTAAGGGACAGCTATCAAGGAGTTCCTTGGTGAATTTTCTCTGAGTTAGGACATAGCCTGCAGAAGTCTTGGTAATTTCAATACCAAGAAAGAAGTGTAGAATCCCCAAGTCCTTGATGCTAAATGTAGAATGAAGGTGTTGTTTCAATGCTGAAATAGTAGCTTCATTTGACCCAATTAAGATGATATCATCTACATATACTGCAGCTATGGTGATGTCATCATTTTCATGCTTTAGAAACAAGGAGTAATCATTTTTGGACTGCACAAAGCCTTGGGTTTGAAGCACTTCTAGTAGCCTCGGCAAACCACTATATGCCGGCTTGTTTTAGACCATATAAAGACTTCTTAAGTCTACAAACATGACCAGGTGGTGAGGCGACTCCCTCAGGAACTTTCATATACACCTCCTCATGTAATTGCCCATGTAAGAAGGCATTGTTGACATCCAACTGGAATAAACTCCACTAGTCGTTTGCTAGCGGCTAAAGAATTAAACATCTCACAGCTTGACATCTTTACAACAGTGAGAATGTTTCTTGATAATCCAAACTTATATTTCGTGTGAAGCCTTTGGCAATAAGCCCGGCTTTATACCTTCAACAATGCCATCTCGCATGCTTTTTGACTTTGTAAACCCACTTACAACCTATGGCTTTCTTGCCTTTAGTTAAGATTGCAAACTCCCAAGTACCAATGTTAGTCAAGGCCGAAATTTCCTTGTCCATTGCTTCGCCCCCACTTGTAGTCCTTAGCGGCTTCAAAGCATAGTGAGTAGGTTCAACTATGTCGGTATGGGTAGCAATGAAAGCTTTGTGTGTTGGGAGAAGGGAATCAAAAGAAACTAAGTTACACCAAAGGAGATGTAATTATAGAACATACAAAATCATTAAGATGGGAAGGTGGTTTGAGAATTCTTGTGGATTTTCCGTTTGGTTGAGGAACAGTGGGGGAAGGTGTTGTAGTAGGAGAATGTTAAGGTTTTATTTTAATACCGCAAGTGTACGGTGTTGTAACACATACGGGTCGAACTAAGGGAGGTGCAAGATTAAAGACTATTTGATTTTAGATTACGAAATAGTTACACAATCCAAATATGAGGAAAAGTTTATAAACTAAAGACTAAACTAATGACAACGTATGGTGAACTATATGAATATGATAATTAAAACACTAGAATTAAGTATCACCACTAATATGAATTGATCATGACACGACTCACATCACAGCTTATTCAATTATAGCTTAGGAGAGATTAACATTCCCTTATGACTCAAGTAATAAAGCACAACTGCGAACCGAAACTAAATACTCGGTCATTCCTCAATACATAGAGCTCACTTTCGTGATAGCAAAAGGCCTAACTAACATGCATGCCTCCTATTTTCATGGCTTGCACACATAATTAGAAGCATTAAGAACCAATGTCAAATAATTCCCAATTCTAGTTCTCACCTATTTTCATGAGAGAATTCAAATCAATAATAAGATTATCTAAATTAAGACACAACTTTCGTTGATGAACTCAATTAATAAAATAACAATTTAACATCAAATAAATATTCCTAATCTCAACTCCAACTTTCGTTGATAATATAAACCTAGGGCTAAATCAAGATGCACAATTGACAATAACAACAATCTTATCAAACCCTAAACATGTAATTCAATAACATGGGAATTAGAGAATAATTTACATGATCAATCCATACTAGGGCTCAACTTAATCCTAGATAAAAAGACTACTCACTAACAATTTTGTTAAAATCGAGATTCTAGTTTGAATCGAAAACGACCTTTAGAATCGAATCGTAAAATCGAATCGTAGAATCGTAAGATTCTACAAACACGTATAATCAAGATATTGAACTCAATCTTTATTGAATGTGCTAAAATTATAAGTTAAAAGACCTAAAAATTGGAAAAAATAGTTGTTTACCCACTATATTGGCAATAACTAACAATACATATCTATTATTTTCTTTGTTAGCATGATTTAAATTTGCGAGGTTTTCGCTAGTCAATATAAATGTATAGAATCATCTAGAATCGTGAATCGAATCGTCTACCATATTTTGAATCGTAAAATCGTAAGATTTTAAGATTTGAATCTCGATTTTAATAACTTTGCTCACTAATCATGGCAAAGAGAGCAATAAACATAATAGAAAACATAATTAGAAACATAATAAAGAGAAGAGAATACAACTTGATTGAATTGAAGATGAATATGAAAGCTTGAATCTTGAATCTCCGAAGTAGCAATAGAAAACAAACTAGGGCATAAACTAGAGAGAAAACTAGAGAGGAAAAATAACGTGATATTGAAAAGTGAGTAATAAATGTCCCCCTCTAATTAGAAAACCTCTATATATAGTTATAACTCCTAATACTAGTAGGAAACCCAAATACAAGATAAGGAAACCAAATAAATCATTAAATGGCCAAAATTATCAAAACCGCGTGCGCGTAAGAAGTTTCTGGCATACTGGGCCAACTTGCGAAGCCCATATCTCTCAAAATACTACTCGCTTTGGGCCATGCAACCTGTCGTTGGAAAGCTCTTCAAGCCTACTTTCCAATGACGTTGAAATCAATCCAATATCAGCATCCAGTCAAAAGTTATGGATAAAAGAGTGAACATGACTCGATTTCCACAATTCTTTCAATGAATTCCAATTCCAATTTAGCTCCAATTTGCACCCAAATACATCCAAAATGATCCTTATCAATGTAGCTTGCTTCCAGTTGCTCCTAGGTACTCAAGCTTGTCCAATAATACTCCAATTATGTTCTCAATACCTGAAATTCATCAAATAATACCAAAAACGCACAAGAGGAGTAATATTTCGCAGATTAAGTAATAGCATGTAATTATGAACTACAATGCATCTAAATGCTCCTAGAATGTACCCTAATCTATACTAATATATTAAAAAGCGTTCCTAAGAAAGTTTACGTGCCACGTGTCACCCCTCCCTTTTTTCTTGCATTATGTTATTATCCATTCAACTAACAATCAAAATGCATGGAGGAGGATTCGAACACTAGACCTCCTAAGTTGAAAATCTCACTCATTACCATCTTAACGAGCAATGAGTTGTGCGATATCTCTCCATATTAATATGTAAATCCCTCATTTAAATATGAAAAATTAATGAAAAAAGACTGAAAAAAAGAGTTTGAAACTTTCTCAAATGCAAATAAAAAATAAAGTACTTAATGTATGGAGCCGGGGCATCGCCCAGGCCACACACTAGTTGCAACTAAAACCTATATAAAAATACGGCTAATCAGAGAAGAGGTAGGAGGAGATGATGGAGATGAAGGTATGATTGGAGAAGAAGGAGGAGAAGTAAAAGAAGTAGAAATTGGAGAAGAGGTAGAAGGAGATGATGGAGATGAAGGTATGATTGGAGAAGAAGGAGGATCAGTAGATGTTGTTGAGGGAGGATTAGGAGGAATAGAAATAGGTGTGGCGTGAGGAAGAAAGAAATGAGTAGTGTAGGTAGTATGAGGAGAAGAAGAATAGTGGAAAGGAAAATGATCTTCATGGAAATGAATGTCTCTAGAAATAACTATTTTCTTTGTAGTTAAATCTAGGACTTTATAGGCTTTATGACTGGTAGGATAGAATATGAAAACACAAGGTTGTGCCCTGTGATCAAATTTAGTTCCGTTTACAACAAGTTGTAGAAATGTAACATAAAGAGCCAAACACTCTTAAGTGAGATAGATCAGGTGGTTGATTGAATAGCTTTTCATAAGGACTGAGAAATTGAATGCTTTTCAATGGCATTCGATTGATCAAGTAAGCAGCTGTAAGACTGCAAGCACTCAGTACTTGTTAGGTAGTTTGGATTGAATAGACAATGCCCTGGTTGTTTCAAGAAGGTGTTTATGCTTCCTTTCTACAACATCATTCTGTTGTGGTGTGTTACTACAACTCTTCTGTTGCAATATGCCTATATCAAGTAGCAATTGCTTCATTCTTCCTTCTGTTAAGTCTGGTGCATTGTCTGATCTTATCATTTAAACATTGCATTGAAATTGAGTGGCAACATACTGTAAAAATTGAACCATAATTGAGACAGAATCACTCTTGCTTTTCAATAAATGAATCCAAGTCATCCTGGTAAAATCATCTACAATAGTGAGAAATTGATTGTTACCAGAAGTATCACAAGTCAAGTAAGGACCCTAAACATCAACATGGATCAACTCAAAAGGCTTATTAGTTTTGACAGTACTAACAGCAGGAAATGGAAGTCTGGTTTGCTTAGCTAGAGGACATATATTACAAAAACACTCTGCTAAGCAACCTTGAATATCAACACCTTTGATATTTTTTATTCTTCCAAAGGACACATGCCCAAGTCTGAGATGCTATAACTTTGCTTCCGTTATTGCTGAGAAACAAGTTGAATTATGTGTTGCAGTTGTACCAGTTGAATGAAGTAAGGAATTATCCAGGACATAAAGACTTTATCCAGCTTACCAACCAAAGTTTGCTTGTTCATGGAAAGGTCCTGAAGAAGACATTCATTGCTAGCAAATATCACAGAACAACCAGCATCTTGACATAACTTGAAGAGTGAAATTAAATTGAATTGAAAGCCTGGTACATGCAAAGACATTTCTAAGAACAACCATGTTGCCTAGCTTGATAGTGCCTTTATGCTTCACTTGCAGCTGACTGCCATTAGGTATGATAATTATAGCGCAAGAATCACTCATAGAAACATAGGATGCAAACATAGACAAGTCTGAACACATGTGATCACTTGCTCCACTATCTAATATCCAAGTGCTTTGATAATTAGATAAGAGACAGAAATTACCTTCCAATTGTGAACTTACAGCCAAACCAAGTGAACTGGTAGCTTGATTGTTCTGATTTGAGTTCTGAAAATTCTCTAAGTATTCCATTAATTGCTTGTGTTGTTCTGTAGTCAAGGTAGCATGAACATCACCGCGATTCTTGCTCACCGTCATTGTGATCTTGTGTAACAAAGGGCAAAGAATTCTTTTCCTTTTGTTCTTGGGATAGCCATGTAACTTTCAGCATTTATCAATTGTGTGATTTTTCATTTTGCAATGCTCACAATACAAACTATTTCTTCCATAACTTATCTGTGTTATGCCAGTACTTCCACTAGTGTGACCAGTTTTCTTGTAAGACCTCACATCATGATATTTATTTGCTGAAAAAGCTAAACTATCACCATGAAACTGAGTTTTCAAAGTACTCAATTCCTTATGAGTCTCTTCTTGCAACAACAGATTGTAAGCTTTAAAAATTGTAGGAAGAGGATGCATCATGATCAGTATGCCACTTTTAGTATTAGCATACTTTTCATTCACTTTCATCAAGAGTTGAATTAACCTCTGAGTTTGCTGAGATTTCAGTAATTTCTCTGTGAGTGTGCAACCACATCCAGCACACACACAAGAAGGAAGTGGATCTAATCCATCAAGTTCCTTCTTGTGTGTTCTACAATCAAATCTAATTCATGTTTCCCATAGTAATTTGATTTTATTGAAGAAACATGAAGTTCCTTCCTCATTTCCTTGAGTTAGCTCTCCTAATCATTGTTGAACAGAAAATAACTGAGGTGCAGATGATTGACCAAATCTCTCTTCTAGATCAAGCTAGATTTCTCTTGTTGTTCTTAAGTATAAGACACTTCTACTGATTGAAGATTCAAGAGAGTTTAAGATCCAGGATATTACCAAATCATTGCATCTGTTCCACAATTTGAGTTCTGCTGAAGTTGTTGCAGGTTTGTTCAACGATCCATCAACAAAACACAATTTATTTCTCGCTGATAGAGAAATTGTCATTGATCTTTGCCAATCATTGAATCCAGTACTTCCATCAAACACAGTATTTACTAATTTTGATGAATTAATATCAGAATTATTCAGAAAATAGAGTGAATTAGGATCTTGATGATTTTCTGCGTTTTGTGTGTTTTCAACTGGCTTTGTATCTCAATTGCAGAGATCATCAAGAAAATTTGAATGAATTTGAAGAATTCAGGAAGAAAATTGACTGAAAAACTCACTGATTAGATGAATTTTACTGATTTCAGAGTTTTCTGGAAAGAAATGAATTGCGGAATTATTTGATCATAAGAAGATGATCAATTGATTGATTGAATTTAGCAGGATCAATTGATTCGCTCTGATACCATGTTAGAGTTCAACATTTTAGATTGAACTCAACTTTGAAGAAATGAAAATGTAGAGAGAAAGTTTAGAGAGAAGAAAGAAGCTTGTGTTTGTTAATATTGAATGAATGAAAATATTACAGTAGATGATCTATTTATACAAAGAAGAATTGTATCTCATTATTACAGAAAGAAAGATAAATTAAGGAAGCTTCTGTTAGAAGCTAAACAACTAACTCTAGGTTGTTATAGTTGGAGCCAACTAACTCCAGCTGCCTTGTAACTAACTTGCTGACTGGATGTGGGCTTGGTTGAGCATAAGCTGGGCTTTGCTGACGTTGCTAAATATAAACCAACACATGTACATACACATTCAAACTGAAATATTCTCAAATAAGTGAAGATTGAGGAGGTGTATAACGGGATGTAATTTATTGTTACAATGGCAGAAAATATAACCCTTACAAAAATATGCTCAAACATTAAAATATCTCTCACAATCATGTTGCATTGTTGCTCAAAGCAAACAACTCAATTTATATTATTTGCACATGGAAGTGAAATTTCGTATTATTTTTAGTCAATAATTAATTTATTGTTTAACTTGTGATTTTATTTTCTTTTAATACTCTACCAGCTCTTTTTTTTTGTCATCAGTTTTGTCGCATGAGTCATATTAGTCCAAGTGTGAAAACTCTTATATATAGTCTTGTCCTATATGTTATTAGACACCTCCTCCATCATTTTTCTCTCTATTATGTTGTCTATGTGTACTATTTATATAATTACTTTCACCATCTTAATCGATATGTAAGGAAAAATATAGTCATGTGGGACTTTGTTATATTCATCTCAATATATATTTTCATAATTTGAACTACTATAATTTATACTTATACATAATTAAAGATATAGATACTCAAAGTTGTACATTCTAGTCATTGCAAGCTAGACATGGTAGAAGTAAAGACCATCACACGCATGCACATGCAAATGAAGATATGCATTACACAAGCCTTTGCCCAAAGAGTGATTGGGAAATAGGAGTATTGCATATGAAAAAAAAGATTCCTAAGAAACATATTATCAATTAGGAGTGTGCAAAGATGAGGGTTGGATCCCGAATTTGGATCGGATTGGATCGAAAATTCAAGTCCGGTCCTCGGTCCATGAAAAACAACGATTCCGTGTTTCCGATTGGGTCTAGATTTAGAAAATTCCGGTCCGGACTGAAACACGGAATTTTGTTAGTTTTTTTATATAAAATTAATTTTTTGACTTATTTACTTCTCCTCTAAATTTCAAATGAATAGCTAAGTCATTTCTCTAACTCTCTACCTCCCTTCTCCTTCCTCTAAATCAGAAAACATTAAAATCAAAAAACAGGTCTGAAAATGATTTTTATATGCTTAAAAAATTATTTTTTTTTTGTTTTTCACAAAATAGGTCCAAAGAGGTCTGCACCTGGACCAGACCTGATTTTTCAGGTCTAGACCCGAACCGGACTTGAAAAATCCGTTTTAGGTGTAGTCTTAGGTCCGAGACATTCAAGAATTCCATTCCACAGGTCTAGTAGGTCCGGGCAGGGTCTGGACCTGTGCACACTCCTACAATAGGCTTATATTCCAAAAGAAAGTAAAATGGTCTATATCTTACTCTGAAACCACCGTCTTCGTGTTAAATTATACTTCTGTTTCCTTTCTATTTTCTTTACAAGTTGAATCTCTCAATTCCAATAACTTTTTTTTTCTTTTGAAGGGAAAAAGTGAATGCATAGATCAAGCTCAATTCCCATATCTTCAACCTTGTATATCCTGAGAAATAAATCTTTACTACTAGATTACTTGCTAATTTGAGTAAATTATTATTCCAATCAATGGAAAGAAAAAAAAAACATGCTGAGGTGGTTCTCCGGGTGCACCTAAAAATTTATTGACTATTTTGTTCTCAAGACGTCGAAATTAAAACCTGCAATAATTATTTTTTAGTTATTTTTCTAAGTTGCATAATTTTTCTTTCGTTTGGCCTCCTTTAAATTTTTCTTCTTTCCCAAGTTTTATATTTGTGCATGAACAGAGACTCTTACAAAGACGCACTAGTGAGCACAGACGAAGGGAACGCATCAATGAAAAGATGAGAGCTATACAGGCCTTGATTCCAAATTGTGACAAGGTAAGGTTTGGGCATAAAGTGATTTAATGTAATATTAATGTATTATTTATATATTATTGCCAAAAATCAAAGTTCTTATACTGAGAGGAAAACCCCACATGAGAGATATCCACATTGAAGAAATCGAGGAAGGATGAGTAATATATAAGACTAATGGAGTGATGGGCTAATTAAACTTGTTATTACCAATTGGTCATGATAAAACTTTGTTGGGCTTATATGTGCTCAAACTCTCTACCAATGTAGGTCTTGGCCTAGTTAAGTTTATCGTCTTACGGTTACTAATTCTAAAAACCATTGGAAGTGAAAATTCCTAAAAACTTTTATTTCTTACAAAATGGAAAATTTGAATTTACCTATTTCTACTTCCATTCCCATACTTAACCAAACAACATTATTTTTTTTATTTTTTTTTTTTTTGGGTGAAAACCAAACAACATTATGTACTTCTGTAAAACTTCATTGACAATAGAAATTTCTTGCAAATTACAGCTTTTATATCCAGCCAAAAGACCATTAAACAAGTCTTTCTACCTGAAGTTCCCTGATCTACAGCATGAATTATATCTTTATTATATAAGAGGAGCTATAGTGTCCCCCTGTAAAAAATTATTTTTCTGCCCTTCACTTAACAAAAAATACTTATATTAAAATATTCACTTCATTCTTGATCTACAATTATGTGTAATAAGAAAAGTTAAGATTGCCTAATTTATGGTAAGATGTAATGTATGCATAAAACCTTTCCCAAAAAATATGCTTAAAAAGAGAAGTTCCCGATAATGATATACCTAAAGCAATTCCAAACAATTACAAAATAAGAACTTCCAATTGCAATTATAATTCCAATAAACATACATTAACAATCCGTAAACATACCAAGAAAAATAAGAGGATATGTCATCTTTTTATTTTTTGACTTTTATAATTGTCGTATGTGTCGATTAGGATAATTTATTATCTTATATATTTAAAGGTTCGTAGTAGTTGTTTGTTCAGTTGGGATAATCCATCTCGTCATTTTATTTTTATGTAGAAATATGTCATGATTATTAGCATATATCATCCAATAATATCAACCTATAGTACATTCTGATACATATTCGTTTATCACATTGAGAAATAGTTGTGAATGATCAAATTAAACTACAATAAAATAATATTAGTGTCTTTAGCGCTTTTTAATGTCAGTATTGATGTTAATATGTCGTCACACGCATCGCGTGCATATGAGGCTAGTACTAGTATGCCGGCATTAGAGATGTATTCTTTGTATTATATATGCATCAATTAACATGAATGCACACGAAATTACAATCAGGCCATGTTCCTATAGTTTAGATCCTATTATGAGTATATAAGTTACTATTTCAACTTTGAATGGATGACTTGATTTTTTTGGCATAATGTTAATTACAGGGAGATTATGCATCTATCCTTGATCATGCCATTAAGTACATCAAATCCTTGAAACTCCAAATTGATGTAATCACCAACATCTCTCTTTTTTTTACCCATTCTTGCTCATTGTTCTAACTTGAGCTTTAATTTTAGGCATGCAGTTCAATCTAAAGTTTTCATTTGGACCTACAGATTCTGTCAAGATCAGTCCAGCTCCAAAATCAATATGCACCAGAAATGATCATGCGTCCCATGATGCTCCCAAGTATTGGATTTGGACCTTGGCAATCTCAAATGACACCTTCTGTCTATCAATTAATGGTTACACCACCAGGTCAAGGTGATGGAGTTCCAACCATCCCTCATGTTAATGCTCCTTTTACACAAATGTTATGCCCTCAAAAATTTCTCCCCGCTACTATTACTCCACCGTCTACGCCTAATGTACTGCCTTATCTCCCTCCTATACCACCACTCACACCGCCAAACTCTTCCGATGATCCACCTCATTGTAAGCCACCAGAAACTGAGTAAATCCCTTACAATATAGAAGTAATACTTAGCTTTTAGGTGTTAGCTAGTATAAGAAAAAACACTTCCAATAAAATTTTGACAGGATGATATACACATTATTATCGTTAGGCTTATCATATAGACTTTCTTCTTTATCAAAATTGCACCTAAATTCTTCCTATGAACTACCTCTACTTTTTCAGCCAGGCCACCAGTTTTTTGATTAAATAGTTAAAGTATCTAGTGTTAAATGTCAACCAGTATAAAGTTACTCTCCTTGTTAAAATTCAAACACAATGTAATAGTATAGATCACTTCACTTGAGCTTTACTATATACACAAAACTGCATGTCATGATGTCATACATACACGTTAAGTTCCGATATCTTAGTCAAGTTAACCTTGAATTTATGTTTGGCAACCTAGGTAGCACGGAAACGGATACGGGGACGGATACGGATACGGGTACGGGGACGGAAAACGGTAAAATCGAATTTGCAAAAAACGGGTACGGTATGGATTCAGCAAAAAAATTAAAGTGTAAAATAAATCTCGAAAAATATTACTGTATTTTTAGTTAGTCAAGCTGTCAAAGTAATTCTGGAAAAAAGAATTACTGTAATTTTAAATAGTCAAGCTGTCAAATTGATAAAGTTGTCAGTTTTAAAAAGTATGTTTGCAAAATTGCGAAGAGGATGTGTAGAAACCTGTCACAGCATAGAATAGTGGTCTATTTGTTCGTTTAAAAAAAAATAGTGCTCTATTTGTTTACAGTGTATATACTACTGTATTTCTCTTTGTTTACCGTGCAAAAAGTACTTTTATTTACAGTGAAATAGAGCAAATTTTGTTTACAGTGCAGTACTTTTTTTAAAGGTCATCACGTGATTCTCTTCTTTCTCTTCTCTCATCTCCTCTCCTCTCCTCTCTCCTCTCTCCTCTCAAACACGATTCTCTTCTCTCTCCTAAATAAAGAAACCAAAGAAAACAGAAAAAAAGAAAACAACCCAACACATGCGTGCGTGAAGACTGAAGAAGTGAAGAGAAGAGAAGAAATCCGGCGAGAGGACGACCGGCAAAGCCACCAGCGAGAAGAAGTCCAGGCTTGCTTCGAACTCAGAGAAGAAGTCGAGACACGAGAGACTTGCTTCAAAGGAGTTGAGAGGACTACCGGCGAAGCCACCGGTGACCGGCGAATTGAGAATTTCGAACCCTAAAAACCTAAATCTGAATTTGCGGCTTTCGAATTTCATTAAAACAGGTTGGGTACGTGGCTTTCCCCTCAAAAACGTACCCAACCCGTACCCAAAGTCGGCCCATCCGTCCCCAAAAGCTACCCACGTACTCGACCCACTGGATTCGTTTTGGGTACGAATCCCAGGCGAATCCGTACCGTACCCAGGACGTCCCCGTACCCGGTACGGGAAACGGAGCCTGGGAGGCGTACCCATGCAACATAGTTGGCAACAATAGCTGAAAAGAAGTTGAAATTGACGAGGTAGCTTAATCCAATTAAGTATTTGAAATGAATATACGTTGTTGAAAATGACAAAAGTATCTGATTGCATGAGTTGCACTATCTGATAGAAATTGTTGTTTAAGTAGCTAAAATTTCATTTAGGTATCTTATTTTATAAAGAAAAATAAGTTGAAAACATGGATAGAAGGAAACAAAATCAGCTATTTATTTCCATAATAGTCCTTTTGAGCTTCTTAAATTCTTATTAAGGTACATGCTTAACAATTCTAACCATTATAAACATCTTTAATATTTCTACCCCTTGTCACTTGAGGTAGTTGAAATGGGTTACCAAATATAACTGCAGTAGGTAAGCCCGTGCTTTGACCTTTGACTTGGTTGCTAATAATTTGTATTCATTGATTAAATCCATATGTGGCCAATTAAGAAACAAGGGCTTATATGCTCAATCACTACATTAATTAGTTTAGGCATTTTTGTCTACGCTAATGTTGCAACAATGCAATGTGGCCGTTGGTCTCTCAACGTGAATAACATAATTAAGGTGCTAATTCATGTAAGAAAAAAAACTTATATGAACCCTGGTCCACACTAAATTAGTGTGGGCTAATCTTAGTGTATGTGATTTTATGAAGAAAAGGTCATTGTGTTAAAAAATAAATATATAAAAAAGGAGTAGGTGTAGATTGTAAAGGTTGATTATGTGAGAAAAAAAATTACTATGCTATAAAATGAAAAATTCATTATGATAAACTAATATAAGAAGTGAAAACTATATCAAAAAAAGTTGTCACTATGTTAAGTAATAATAGATTAGTATAACTTTTGATTTTAAAAGATTACTATATATAAAAAAAGGATTACTATGCCATATTGATGACTTTGGTCTACAATAATATTAGTGTGGACCAGTTCCAAGCAAGACTAACTCCTAATTCATTCTTTGTGCAACGATAAGAGGTAACATGTTCCCCTAAAATTGAATAGGCTTGATAGGCGAAAAACTGCTATTCTAGTGATTTTTGATCCACTTCTTAGGCCCTGTTCTTTTGGACTTATTTTCAGTTCATTTCAGTTCAGTCCAGTTCAGCTCACTTTAGTTCATTCAGTTCATTTCAGTACAGTTCAATGTTGTTGTTGTTGTTGCTATTATTATTATTATTATTATTATTATTATTATTTATTAATTATAATTGTTCTACTAATAATAATAATTATTATTATTATTACCAATTAATATTATGATTGTTAATAATTATTATTATTATATTAATAATTAATAATTATTTATGATTATTATAATAATGATTATAATTATTAATATTAATTACTATTATTATTAATAAAAATAATTAATAATAATTTTTATATTTATTATTATTATATTTATTTATTTTTTATTATTATTAGTAGTAGTAGTTCAGTTCACTTTCTCCCAATCCAAAAGAATGGGGCCTTAGTTGTTATCTAGAACTGCTAAATCAATCAGTATGTGTGTTTCAAGTCATGTAATTTCAAGATTGACTTGGTTAGTACATCACTCAGATTTGAACAAGCTAGTGTTCAATCCGTTAGTATAATGTTTGCAAGCTACTCTTTTTGTTTGTGAACAAGCTACTCAAGTCATTCAAACTTTAGAAGAATATCAGTTTGTTATAACGGATGTGAGAAAGAACAAATAATGAATACAGAAAAGCAATAAAGAACACACAGATTTACGTGGTTCACCAACGGAGTGTTGGCTACGTCCATGGGAAGAGAGAGATAATAGTTTTATTGATCTTGAGGAAAATAGATTACAGATGTGATTATGAACTAAATCGTCTAATTAACGATTTAGGTTAAGGCTATTTATATAACCCGACTCGAAATCGCCATCCCGTGTCAAAACAACATCCGCCTGGTCGCCCGGGCCAAACCGCCCTATCGAGCGGCGCAAACGGATTTGACGTACATTCGCCAGGTCACTCGCCCGGGCGAGCGAGCACAATGCTCCACCTATTGACTCGGCGTTAAGCCCATATTCAAGGCATAATTCCTACGAATCTCCACCTTGACTTGAATCCTCTCACAACGAACCAGATAATCAGATAACATTATCGCCCGTGTGATAACGTATCGGCTTATTCAGAATTTTGCAGCGGAAAACATCTAACTAAACTTCATACTTTATTATCATAAATAAATAAGTACTTTAAAATCAAACACTCTATATATGTCTACTCAAACAAACTTATTATAATACGTTCCTACTAATCCAGAAAATGTGATATACTAGATTACACAAGCTCTCCATTCCCAGATTCCCAATGATGCAACATCTGCGAACCTGTAAATGTCAATGCTCTAGAGAATCTGCTCACCAAAATTGGGTCATCACAGGATCAATAAGGCAAAGTCATGATCAACAATCACAAACAAAGCACGTAATCAGCAAAGCTGAGTACTACATAGTAACACGTAAATATTCCTAACATGATACTAATAATTAACATGCAGGGATAAATAATAATATAACAATATAACATTTTTGCAGACAACTTTTACTGAACTAAACTCTAAACATCTTTTTATTACTTTAATGGAATAATTATTGGACTTGAGTTGTCTTATCTACTAACGCCTTCACCTAGGAAGACGAAATACGGGTGCTACTAGGCACTACATCGTATTTCAGATTGACCTGCGATATCGAGGAACTTTTGAAAGATAATAGGGATGGTGATCAATCCATCTCCCAGAAAAAGCTATGGCACGCTCACCATGTACCCCAACTCCTAAATGTCCAACTCTAGACGTGCACCAGTCTAAAGTCTATGACTATCCAAGTTACACTTTACATGATTTACAATTTATTACTTGTTATGACACACACACACACAAGGAACACAGAAATAACAAATCAAACATTCACAAATGAACTTCTTTTATCTTAGGATCTAATAAGTGATCACACAACTTACAATCCAATATTACTTTCTTTAATTACAACATTTCTTACTTTGTTGAACCTAGCCAACAATCAATCTTTCAAAGGCATAACTTGTCAACTTACCAAATAAGGCCCACAGTCCTCATAAAGTAGTGAAAATAATAATATAAGGGAACACATGAATAAACATGATTCAATCTCAATAATATATTAATTCCCCCATGTGAATTAATAAATAAAGTTCTTGTCCACATGCTTGCATCAATAATTCCATACAAACATGACAATCTTTAACTCATAATCATTCTCATAATTAACATGCTTGCACACAGGCATAAAACATGTAAAATTCAATCATACTATAAATCACATATGAACTTATAAAGTTCCTATACATGATACTACAACTTTTCCTTCTTAAATCATGATACTATATCACATAGCACACAGGTATCTACATACCTTGTGTAGACAAATTGAGAGGCCACTTTTCTACTCTAAAAGTTGCCTAGGGAATAATCTCCGCCTAACAAAATACAAAACATTGGTATATCAATATACCAATAAATTTACAGCAATAAAACTTCACTTAAAAACGTGTCAAAACCTTTTCTAAAATTCTTTTGACACCAAAGATTAAATATTTCAAACCCTAAAATATGGTACTACTAAAATAGGCTTTTAAAACCTCAAAAATCAAGACTTTAATATTTAAATCTCTCCTTGAACATAAAATATTAAATCTGAAATTTTTTTGCTTAATAATATGAAACATATAATCTGAAATAATTAAAGATACAATCTTTAAACAATAATTTAACAAAATAATACTTTGAAATATTAGATCAATATATATGAAATCAATATATAAGAAAACGAGGAAAAGAATCAAAAGAAAAAGGGAGAAAAAGAGTGAAATACCGAAATCGCGAGTGAAATATGGCAGAAAATTGCGAAACTTGCAGAGGCCATAACTGATAGAATAATAATCGGAATCGAGTGATTCTTGAGCGTAAGTTCAATAACTTTTCGAGATCTACAATTTATCAGAAGGAATTTTTGGCTAAAAATAAACGGAACTATGAGAAATCTGGACAATCAGATTCGGGTGAGAGAAAAAACGAGTGAAGGGAGGGAAAGAGGAAAGAAGAATTAGTGGAAAACAAAAGCCAAATTTGAAAATATGAATCATGGGAGGTTTAATAAAGTATTTATAGGTTCCCTTTCCCTAATCCTAGTAGAATCAGGAGTACATAAGAATAAGAGTGTTCACTATAATAATAATAATAATAATAATAATAATAATAATAATAACCTGAATTCCTAGATCTAGTGGATCTTCGAATCCTTTTGGGTTGATGTCCATTTTCATCCATCTCTAAATCACTAAAATCGCTCAGATAAGGTCTCCAAGTAACATTGTAGATGTCCTTTCAGGTTTGCGCTCTAGTACGATCAAACTCTTGAATTACTTCATATATCGCTAACAAGGATGCCTACTTTTAACACATAACGCATAATGTTCTCTACGCTAGTGTAGCTATCACTTTCAGGCTCATGACATCGAACATTCTCATCATCACTCAATACAATTGGGTTATGATGGCTTCGTACTCTATTAACTTGCCTGACAATTCTATTAACTTGTCTGACAGACATGGTTAGGGATCTATAACAAATAAATTAAACCTATTCCAATGGATATACTTAGTACTCTCCCTGTACGCATTCCCAAAAATAATAATACAAAAGTTGACATTAACATCATAGGCACAAGAATATAACACTTAGCATGCAAGAAAAATACAAACAGTTTGCAGGGAAGAAAAAATAATCATGAATAGTTAGCAGGGAAAAAAATAATAATCATACTGAACTAACTACTCAATGCAGGCATATAATATTTCTATCCTATATGCCCTTCCTATACTACCCATTCTCACAATGCAACAATTAAAACTTTGAAGGCATGAAAAATAATGCACGCATCCTTATAAAATAATATTAATTAAATGTCGAACTAAAAAAATTTCGACTAAATAAAAAAAAAAATTCAGACTTCTAAAATTCGAAAGAGGAAAACAATTCGAATTTTTTTTTTCCTTAAAAAAATTTTCGGAATCCTAAAATTTTTGAATTATCACAAAAATTCGAAAAAACAAAAAATTTAGAGCAAATAAAATTTTCGGACAATGATAAAATAAAAATGGACCCCTAAAAAAAATTTCGGTCCTCTGAAATATACATAAAATAATATATTCCTATAAGTTTTTCAAAACGAACAAGTAGGAGCAATTCTAAGAGTTTATTCAAATAATTAGTAAGTTAGTTAGGCGCCTAAAAGTTTTGAAAATAACCTAAAGCTCCCAGATACCACTTTGTAACACCCCGATAATTCTCTCTTTTCAGAAATACCTTTTCAATATAAAACTTAGAGAATTACCCAAGTATTATCGCCCGTGTGATAACGTATCGGCTTATTCAGAATTTTGCAGCGGAAAACATCTAACTACACTTCATACTTTATTATCATAAATAAAGAAATAAGTACTTTAAAATCAAACACTCTATATATGTATACTCAAACAAACTTATTATAATACATTCCTACTAATGCAGAAAATATGATATACTAGATTACACAAGCTCTCCATTCCCAGATTTCCAATGATGCAACATCTGCGAACCTGTAAATGTCAATACTCTAGAGAATCTGCTCACCAAAATTGGGTCATCACAGGATCAATAAGGCAAAGCCATGATCAACAATCACAAACAAAGCACGTAATCAGCAAAGGTGAGTACTACATAGTAACACGTAAATATTCCTAACAAGATAGTACTAATAATAATTAACATGCAGGGATAAATAATAATATAACAATATAACATTTTTGCAAACAACTTTTACTGAACTAAACTCTAAACATCTTTTTATTACTTTAATGGAATAGTTATTGGACTTGAGTTGTCTTATCTACTAATGCCTTCACCTAGGAAGACAAAATACGGGTGCTACTAGGCACTACATCGTATTTCAGATTGACCTGCAATATCGAGGAACTTTTGAAAAATAATAGGGACGGTGATCAATCCATCTCCCAGAAAAAGCCATGGCACGCTCACCATGTACCCCAACTCCTAAATGTCCAACTCTAAACGTGCACCAGTCTAAATAGACCTGGCAAAGTTGGTCCTGATCCGAAATATCCGATCCGTGGTCCGATCTGGGTCCAAACCAGACGGTCCGAACCTTGATTAGAATCCGAGACGACCCGGTCCGAAATAATCTTGATCCGAAACTCATCCGAAATCCGAATGATCCGATATGGTCTTACCCGATCCGAAACCGATCCGACCCGAAGGTAAACCGATCCGAAATTATTGGTTTCGATTAGGCTTTGATCCAAAGTACCCGAAACTCACCCGTTTTTTTTTTATAAAAAAAAATTATCATTGGCCACTGGTGCAAAACTTTGGAAGAATTTCATGTAAGTATATGTAACGAATACTCAAATAGTTACACGGAATAATTTTAAAAAATGTAGGGAGTATTAACTACTAAACAATTAATATCCAATAAAAGGGCTAATAATAAAATAATTAATAACTCAAAAGATTAGTATAGAATAAAATTTACTTACATTGGATAACCCTTACACTACTAAAAAAGCTCAAAATCTTTCTTGTCCAATACGAAATCCGATCCGATGATCTGAAACCATAATCCGAAATCCGATCCGAAACCCGACCCGACCCGAAATAATAGTCTGAACGATGACCCAATCCGAAACGGTCTGGTCCGATCCCGTTCCGAATGTAACTTGATCCGAAAATGGTCCGATCTGAATTGGTACGGTCCGAATCCGATCTGATTGGTCCGATTACCAGGTCTAAGTCTAAAGTCTATGACTATCCAAGTTACACTTTACATGATTTACAATTTATTACTTGTTATGACACACACACACACACAAGTAACACAGAAATAACAAATCAAACATTCACAACTGAAATTCTTTTATCTTAGGATCTAATAAGTGATCACACAACTTACAATCCAAGATTATTTTCTGTAATTCCAACCTTTCTTACTTTGTTGAACCTAGCCAACATCCAATCTTACCTTTCAAAGGCATAACTTGTCAACTTACCAAATAAGACCCACAATTCTCATAAAGTAGTCAAATAATAATATAAGGGAACACATGAATAAACATGATTCAATCTCAATAATATATTAACTCCCCCATGTGAATTAATAAATAAAGTTCCCGTCAACATGCTTGCGTCAATAATTCCATACAAACATGACAATCTTTAACTCATAATCAATCTCATAATTAACATGCTTGCACACAGGCATAAAACATGTAAAATTCAATCATACTATAAATCACATATGAACCTATAAAATTCCTATACATGATACTACAACTTTTACTTCTTAAATCATGATACTATATCACATAGCACACAGGTATCTACGTACCTTGTGTAGACAAATTGAGATGCCACTTTTTCTACTCTAAAAGTTGCCTAGGGAATAATATCCGCCTAACAAAATACAAAACATTGGTATATCAATATACAAATAAATTTACAGCAATAAAACTTTACTTAAAAACGTGTCAAAACCTTTTCTAAAATTCTTTTGACACCAAAGATTATATATTTCAAACCCTAAAATATGGTTATACTAAAATAGGCTTTTAAAACCTCAAAATTCAAGACTTTAATATTTAAATCTCTCCTTGAACATAAAATATTAAATCTGAAATTTTTTTGCTTAATAATATGAAACATATAATCTGAAATAATTAAAGATACAATCTTTAAACAATAATTTAACAAAATAATACTTTGAAATATTAGATCAATATATATGAAATCAATATATAAGAAAACGAGGAAAAGAATCAAAAGAAAAAGGGAAAAATAGTGAAATACCGAAATCGCGAGTGAAATAAGGCAGCAAAATTGCGAAACTTGCAGAGCCCATAACTGATAGAATAATAATTGGAATCGAGTGATTCTTGAGCGTAAGTTCAATAACTTTTCGAGATCTACAATTTCTCAGAAGGAATTTTTGCCTAAAAATAAATGGAACTATGAGAACTCTGGACAATCAGATTCGGGTGAGAGAAAAAACGAGTGAAGGGAGGGAAAGAGGAAAGAAGAATTAGTGGAAAACAAAAGCCAAATCTGAAAATATGAATCATGGGAGGTTTAATGAAGTATTTATAGGTTCCCTTTCCCTAATCCTAGTAGAATTAGGAGTACATAAGAATAAGAGTCTTATTAGGAAAAGAATTACTCCTTTGGGCTTTCAAATGGGCTCAAAAGGCTACAAATTGGACTCCTCAACCCATAAGGTTAATTTAATAATTAAATATACTTTAAATACTACTCTTTAATAATTAAAGTTCCACTTAATGAAACATTTAATTAATTTAAGAAATAAAAAACCATAAAACTCTTTTAACTCCTCAAAATAGTCAAACATTAAAATAATTCGACTCATAAAATATTAAAATTATTTATAAATATACTTTAAATATATTTATAAAACTCATAAAATTACGGGGGATTACAGGTTTGGTGAACATATCAGCATCAGCTGTACCTACCTTCTTCACCTTAACTCTTGTCTCACTTCTCATAAAATGATCCCTGACATCTATGTGTTTAGTCCTCTCATGATGAACTTGATCCTTGGCCAAGCATATCGCACTCAAGCTGTCACAATACACTATCGCTTGATCATGATGTAGACCCAAATCACTGACTAGCCCCTTTAACCAGATTCCCCCATTAGCTGCTTCTGTTAAGGCCATACACTCTGCTTCAGTGGTAGACAAAGTCACAGTAGGCTGCAAAGTAGCTTTCCAACTCACAACAGAACCGCCAAGAGTGAACACATAACCAGTCATAGATCTCCTACCATCTCTAAGATACCGAAAGATCCTCTTGACTGCCTGCTAATGCTCCTTACAAGGATCACCAATGAACCTACAAACAACACTGATTGTATGTGCGAGATCCGACCTAGTGCAAACCATGGCATACATCAAACTCCCTACTGCACTAGCATAAGGAACCCGACTCATGTACTCCTTCTCCTCAGTAGACTTAGGCGCAAAAACAACGGACAAATGACTATTGGAAGCACTTGGAGTATCTATAGGCTTAGCTGTTGACATGCCAAACCTTGACAATATCTTCTCAATGTAGCCTTTCCGTGACAAAAAAGCTTCTTCTGAGCTCTTTCCCTAAAGATCTCCATACTCAAAATTTTCCGAGCCGCACCCAAATCCTTCATCTGAAATTCAAGACCGAGAAGCTCCTTCAACTTTTGAACATCCGACTTGTTCCTAGCAAACTATCAACATATCATCTACATACGGCACTAAGTAGATGAAAGATCCATCTGTCGCCTTGTTGTGGTACACACAACAATCATATGAACTCATGTTGTAGCATAGTTCCATCATGTTAGCTATCAAACCTCTTGTACCACTTTGCCTTGGAGACTCGCTTTAACCCATATAAGGACTTCTTCAACTTGCAAACATAATTTTCTTTCCCTGGAATCTGAAAGCCATCTGGCTGAGCCATGTATGTCTCCTCTTCCAACTCTCCATGTAGAAAAGTTGTTTTCACATCCAGTTGCTCAAGCTCAGATGTGCCACTATTGCTAATAACACCCTGATAGAAGTATGCCTGACTACAGGTGAAAAGATTTCATTGTAGTCTGCTCCCTTCCTTTGTATGAACCCTCTTGCAACTAGTCGAGCCTTATACTTGTCCCCCCTCTGCGAGATGTTATCCCCTCCTTTTTCTTGAAAACCTATTTACAAGTAACAACTTTTCTCCTTTGGCTTAGGCACAAGCTCCCAAGTCTCGTTCTTGTGAAGTGACTCCATCTCATCTCCCGTTGCAGCAAGCAAATGGTTAGACTATGTACATGTAATTGCCTCCCTGTAGGTAGATGGCTCATAGACATCCACCTCCTCAGCAACCTACAGTGCATAAGCCACCATATCTTCAAAACCATATCTATTTGGGGGCTTCCTAAAATTTGTCCTCATAGGATGCTCCCGAGCAAGGCTAGGCGCCTCTTCACTTGGCAAGGAAGATTGTGGGTGCTTCGAGAATTAATATGTTAATTATCTTCATGTGTTTCATCACTCTCATCATGAGTGACTTGCTGCTCCACCTATTTATCAACACTACCACTATCTGACCACATCTCGTATGGTGTTTTGAGATTGATTCCAGAGTGAGGTCCACGATTGATCAGATAACATGTTGTACTAATGGCTTCTCCCCAAAACCTCCTAGTCATCCCAGCATTCGAGAGCATGCACTGAGCTCTCTCCAGAAGTGTCTGGTTCATTCGTTCAGCTAAACCATTTTGTTGTGGTGTATCCCTGACAGTATGATGCCTAGCAATCCCTTCATTCTTACATAACTCATCGAACTCAGACACACATAACTCCTGACCATTATCAGTTCGTAGCCTTTTGATCTTATTCCTAGTTTGATTTTCCACCAATGCCTTCCACAACTTGAAATTCTTGAAAGCTTCACCTTTTGACTTCATAATGATCACCCAAGTCATCCTTGAAAAATGATCAATAAAAGACACAAAGTACATGTGACCTCCCAAAGACTCCACACGTGAAAGACCCCAACAATCAGAGTGGATATAATCCAAAGTACTTTTTGTTCTATGAATGCCCTCAGGAAACTTGCTACGATGTAGTTTCCCAAAAACACAATGCTCATTAAACTCAAAATTTGTGACCTTATGGCCACCCAGAAGATCTGCCTTGGAGAGGATTTGCATCCCTCTCTCACTCATATGCCCAAGCCTCATGTGCCATAACTTGGTCATATCCTACTTCTGAATTTCAGATGAAGCAACATCAGCTGAACATGAGAGAGTAGAACCTTGCAAAACATACAAAGTGCCACACTTGACCCCTTGAACACATCCTTTGAACCCTTGCGGACATACACAACTCCACCCCCACCTCCGAAACCGAACCCCTTACGATCTAACAGACTAAGAGAAATCAGATTCTTGGTCATCTGTGGAACATGCCTAACATTGTTCAATGTGCAAAATGTACCATCATGTGTCCGGATCTTGATAGAGCCAATTCCAGCTGTCTTGCAGACTGCACTGTTAGCCATTGAAATATTACCCCCATCTACCTGCTCATAAGTAGTGAAACACTCCCTATAAGGACTCATATGATACGACGCTTCAGAATCTAAAACCCACACATCACTGCAATGTGTTTGTTCATTAGCAACTTGAGCAAAATCATCCTCAGAATTCGAATTTTCCATACCCAAATTTATTTTCCTGATGCTTCTTTTTAGGACATTCCTTTTTCCAATGCCCCTTCTCCTTACAGTAATTACATATATCATTAGGTTTAGGACCCCCTTTGGAATTTTCAGATTTCCTGAAATTCTTTTCCCATAATTCCCATGTCCCTTACTACTACTGGCCACGCACGCCTGGTTATCTGTGCATGTACTACCATATGCCTTATGGCGCAATTCCCTAGTATGCAAAGATGATCTAACTTCCTCTAGGGACACAGAATATTTACCAACAATAAAATATTGCACAAAATTCTCATATGATAATAGTAAAGAAACAAGCAGAATTAAAGCAGCATCCTCATCCTCCACCTTAACATCAATATTACACAATTCTAACAAAGTCGTATATAATTGATCTAGGTGATCTCTAAGAGGTGTGCCTTCATTCATGCGTAGACTGAACAGACGTTGCTTCAAAAGCAACTTATTGGTTAGAGATTTCGTCATGTACAAACTCTCCAACTTCAACCACAGACTAGATGTGGTTTCCACCTCCGCGACTTCAATGATGATGTCGTCAGCAAGACACAACATGATCGTTGAATGTGACTTCTCCTCCAGAACGACCATCTCAGCTGTAACTGAATCCGATGACTTCTTTGCCAACAATGCCCACAACCCCCGTTGCTTCAAGAAACCCGCATCTTGATTTGCCACATACTAAAATGTTTCTCCCAGTGAATTTATCAATTTTCAAATTCATACCAGACATCTTTCTCACCCAGATCGAACACAAAGCTCTTGATACCAATTTGTTATAACGGATGTGAGAAAGAACAAATAATGAACACAGAAAAGCAATAAAGAACACACAGATTTACGTGATTCACCAACGGAGTGTTGGCTACGTCTACGGGCAGAGAGAGAGTAGTTTTATTGATCTTGAAACAGATTACAAATGTAATTATAAACTAAATCGTCGAATAACGATTTAGGTTAAGGCTATTTATATAACCCAACTCGGAATCGCCATCCCGCATCAAAACAACATCCGGCCGGTCGGGCGGCGCCCGCCCGGTCGCTCGATCGGGCGCGCAAACGGATTTGATGGACATTCTCCCGGTCACTCACCCGGGCGGGCGACCCTGCCCTGTCGGGCGAGTGTTGCCCGGTGACCGGGTGAGCACAATGCTCCACCTATTGACGCGGCGTTAAGCCCAGATTCAACGCATAATTCTTACACAGTTAATCCAAAATACATTTTAGTATCATTGCATACTTGAATAGCAACATATATTATTAAAACCCCTTAAAATATAATAAATATTTTGTCAGAAAGTTAAATCTAGTTATATGTATGCATGAAATTTTCAAAGGAACCCCTTTTATATTTGTATCACGGGATTAGTTTATTCTCAAGCTCGAAATGCAAAAGAGCAAGCTCCCGAATAGAAAAGCTAGTAAGCAGAGCTCATCAAGCCAAATGCTATAAGCCAAAACTTGAACAAGAAATATGAAAGCTCTAGCTTTCTAACTTGTAGTCTCGTACCATTTTAAATCGTATACCCGAAACAAGTACCATGTGCATGGTATACCCAAATCTATTTTTTTGCTCATTTGAAATAATTTAATTGAGCAAAATGTACTAAAAGGTGAATTCTAAATAAGCAAACACTAGTCTTGACACTTTAAATTCTTATCAAGTTTAGCTCAAATCTCAACTCAACTCGACACTTTTGCAACCCAAAAATTATCCATTATGTTGTGTTTGTGGAGATGTTGAATGAGTTTTGATAAGGCTAATTAGAAGTCGGTTTGGTTCGTGGTTTGAAAGTCTGAAACAAACGATTAGCGGCCTAGGCTACACCCATTATAAGGCGACAGAGTGCACTTCACAAGACTAAGGAGTTTCCACCTTAAAACCATATGGCGATAAAGAGAGTAGTCCCTTTTGCCTTATGAATTGAACTCATCTCTTTGTGACACTTACACTGTATTGTGCGCTACACATCATAACTTCAACCGTCCCTTTAATAGTATTTGTTGTACATTATATACACATTATTATTCTTGGTGAATTCAACAATTTGTTAATCTTTGATCCTCCCACATTCATCTAGAATGAATAGTCATACTTGACGAGATCAAAGTTGTTAAGGTGAGACTATTAATGTAATAAATAAATAATTAGAGATTACTAGATTAAGATGACCTCATAAGCCGAAACAAACTCACCAACAACCCTCAACAATCCAGAAAATAGGGTCACACGTAAAGCCAATAGAAGATCACGCACATTCCATTACTCTCCAGATGTTTAATTTCTGAACTTTTTTATTGTATCCAACTTTAGTGTTTGCCTTTGCCCTTAATTTATGCCATTTAGAAGTAACACAAGAAGTACAAAATATAATTACACTCTGGTTTGGCTCAGTTGGTGGTCGCATTAACTCATCATTTCCTAAAATAGTAACTGTTATACTCTACCTTCTATGCCATTTTTGGCTGCTAGCCGTAGGAGTATGGAAATTCATTGAAAAAGACTGAATTTATAACAAGTTAGCTATGCAGATGCAATATTTTTATTGATAATTGAGTGGGGGGAGGTTCAACTTGTGGGGTGAGAAATAAAAATCATGTTATGTTGTATTAATGCCTTATTCAAGCATTTCACCAAAAAAAAAATGCCTTATTCAAGCAAGCAGAATTTAATGCAACCAATTGCATAAAAAGTACGAGTTTCTAGTTTTACAAAATTTACCACTTTGATTCTTAATTTCTTATGGTGGTAACAATTCACAAATGTACTGGAGTTATGAACATGATCATGACTTCTACTCTGTGGACAACTCATTTTGTACAATAAGCAATGGAAGTACTACTTAATTGTAATTATAATACATGTGTACACTTTACAGTACATAATAAAGATAGGGTCCATATATGGGTAATTTGCGCAAGTAGTGCATACGAATTAGGAGTGCATCTGTGCATCTCAATGGTTTCATTATGTGTGTTTATGTTTTGGAGGGGTGGGGGTATTTCCACATTCTTGTAATTGTTTGTTGAGTCTAATTATAAACCAATGCAACTCTATATTTGGAAAACTTACAAGACGTACAACCCACATATTAATCTATAACGTTAATGATAGTGATAATAAAACTTGATTGAATAAAATTTAATGGAGCTAAGTTGAAGAACATTGAACTGAACTGGTCGGAAAAATCGAAAAATTAAGTTCAAGAGAATAGGACTAGCCACAATTGGCATAGGTTTTGGGTTGTGTTTCCAGTTGATGGTGGTGCATGTCTAGGTGAAGGCAGTGGCGAGATGGTGGTAATTTCGCTGGAGGACCACAAGTTTGTCAAAGCTTAACCATTGATGGCAAAGAGATATATAATGCATAACAGAGTGATAATTTGTGTCGTCGTCTCACCTAACAAATGGTGAGTCGATCTCACCCAATATTTTCCCTATTTAATTGGGTGTATAATTAATGATGTTGGTCTTCTTCATATATGAAAAAAAATTCATGGACACAACTAAGAATAATTTGCATCTTAATAGACAATTCTTACAACACTTACACTTTCAAACAATAAATTTGTGATAACATATAAATGTTCTTTTTTTTTACTCCATTTGGTGCATCATATGGGTAATCTTTGATCTCATATGGTCTCATTATATATATATATATATATATATATATATATATATATATATTGAGATGAATCCGACATTTTAATTACTAATATTTATTTTTATACATTAGTCTAACGATTGCGGCCAAAACTAATACATAGTTATAAAGTATAAAAGTGAAGATGATGCAATATAAAAATAAATATTAGAAGGCTTGTTAATAGTGATGTGTATGTAAAAATCCTTGAAAACAAACTTGCACCACCTATATCTATTGAAGTTTCAATCTATCTTTAATAATACTTCCTCCGTTTATTTTTTGCCTAGAAACGTTTAAACATGTCACAAAATATATAGGAAAAGTTATTGAAAACTAATTAATTAGCATTCAAAATTTTATTTCAACAAATACCAAATATTTGAATATCTATACTAATATATTAAAATCAAAATTTTATGATATACAATAAAAAATTAGATAAATTTGACTCATTAATATCTTAACCACTAAACAATAATATTTAGTGTTATAATTTCAATGTAAATTACTAATAAATGAAAATCAGAGTTTAATTATAATCGCCCTAACATTTTCATATAAATATCAAATTAGAAAAATCGAGTATGACTCAAGTATTACCTGATGCTATAAATACTCAAATAAGTAAGCAGACCATCACCCCTTCAATACACATAAGCAAAGCCAACTTTGAAGACAGAAAAAAGAGAGTAAGTTATAACATAGAAACATAGGTAGAAAAAAAATGAAGGGAAACCAAAGTCATCCTCGTTTGAGAAAATCATGGGAGAATAAAAACTATGATCAACTTCTTTCATCCACTGAAATGGAATCCTTAATAAGTATTTGTGAAACTTTATTCCCACCTCTTGATCCTCCATCTCAACTTGATCATCATGATCAAATAAATAACTCCATTAAATCTTTCTTTCAATCCTCTGCATCTCAGAAACCCATACCTAATGAGGTAATTATATCATCAATATTATTTATTCAAAGTAATTTAATTTCCATAAATGGAGTTTTTCTTCATTTTAATAATATAACCTATGGTTTTTTTTTTTTTTTGGGTTTAGGTAGCAGGGGTGATGAAAGACAGAGGATTACCAGAAGCAGTAATGTTGGTAAGGGTAGTATTATGGTTGATATCAACAAGATTAGGTACACTTTTGTTATGTGGGTTTCTTTGTTTTTGTAAAGAATGGCCTTATATTACTAAGTTCTCTCATTTGCCTATTGAAAGAAGAGAGAAAATTTTAAAGAATTGGTCAAGTCACAGGTTTTTCAGTCCACTTAGATTGGTGTTCTACTTCCTCAAGTCATTGTGCCTCTACTTTTGCTTCTCTTTGGTAATGATTCCTTTTTTCTTTAGAATTATTTTTTTAGTTTGCTTTATTATCCAAGTTAATTGTAGTACTACCTTCGTCTGGATTTAGTTGTCGCATTATTAGTTAAGATTACGTTGTCAAATGTGAAATGCCTAATATCAGTCCAAGAATAGTATGTAGATGTATAAACTTTATGTTATAATTATTGTTGTTGTTAAAGTTAAAAGGTTGTACAAATGATCACGATGTTGAAATACTTTTGAATGCTTGTTAAAGCTAGGTTAAAGTCACACTGACTCCATTTTTTGTTGCAACTTGTGTTTGTATATTTTTCTTTTGGAAAATTGGATTTTAATAATCCAACCTTTAAGTGGTCTTCTTAAAACAGTCCCACTTATGAGTTATTTTTGAACAATTCAACCTTTTGGTGGTATCTTCTAATAATGGTCCCAGGTGACTTGTGACCTGAAGTTCAGGTAAAATTTTCCCCCTCCTACCCATTTGTCTCTCCTTCCCCTTCACCTCCATTTCAAGTTTGACCCCCTTCCACCGGACCCCGCCCAGCCACGGACCCCGCCCCCAGCCATCGGACCCCGCCCGGCCACCGGGCCCCCACCCCCTCTATCTCCTCGTCGCCGCTTCTCTCTCTTCCTCTCGTCTCGCTCTCCTCGAATCGTGTGTATTTGTCGTTGTGGGTTGTACGATCTCTCTCTTCGAGCGGTGGTTGTGTGTGGTGGTGGTGGTGGTCGTCAACGAGTGGTGGTGCCGGGAAAAGCTCGGGGAGAGGAGAGGGGGTGAAAAGAGACGAAGGGAGAGGAGAGGAGGAAGGGTGATGGGGGCATGGGGCGAAGGGAGAGGGGGAAGGTCGGCGGGGGTAGGCTACTTGCGAGGGGTGGGGGGATTGCGGGGGGTTTGCTGTGGGGGGTGGGAACCGGGTGGGGTGGGGTTTAGGGTTTGCGGCGGTCGGTGGGAGTGGGGTGGGGCGTGGGGGTGGGGGGTGGGGTGCGGCGGCTTGGGGTGGGGGGTGGGGGGCTGCAGGCTTGGGGTGGGGTGCAAGGGGGTGGGCGTGGGGGGGGGGGTGGGGGTGGGGGGGGGTGGGCGGGGCGCAAGTGGTGGGCGTAAGGGGGTGGGGGTGGGGCTGCGGGGGTGGGGTGGGGTGGGGCCGCAAGGGGTGGGCGTAAGGGGGTGGGGGTGGGGGGCTGCAGGGTGGTGGGGGTAAGGGGGGTGGGGTGGGGGTAAGGTGGCTAGGTGGTGGTGGTTGTGGAGGAAAAGAGGTAGAGGAGGGAGAAAATGCTATGACCAACGAGAGTGTGACACGTGTCAAAATTGACCTGTTATATCGGTTCTAACAAGTCAAGGACCATTATGAGAAGATACCACCAAAAGGTGGGATTATTCAAAAATAACTCATAAGTGGGATTGTTTTAAAAAGACCGCTTAAAGGTTGGATTATTAAAATCCAATTTTCCTTTTTCTTTTTTGTTGTCAAACTTTATACATTATGACAGTAGATTTGCATTAACATATAGATAATTATGTTTTCATTTAAGATCTACTCAAATTTCATCTCAAAGTACATTTATTTAAAGTATCACTTTTCTCCAAATTAATATTAATACATAAATAAAGATATTAGTGAACAAACGTTGCAAGTAGTACGTAGTGCTTTTTGGTTTCAACATTTTATCTTTTGGGAGAGAAAAAATAGGGTAGCCTTGAAAGGTGGACTATAGCTTCATAAGTTTACTATTGTTCTCCGTTTTTGTAATTTCATAGTTTTCGACACAAACTTTAGCCATTTATATATTAACATTCAAAAAAATTACAAAAAGTTAGTATTTCGTTTTTTTGTTGTTGTTGTAGAGAGCTTTGTTGTTGTAGAGAGCGCCACGAGGGGAAATGATGTAGGCGAGATTTGATATTAGGTCGTGGGCACAATCTCCTAAGAATTTGACCAACTAATTAAGCTAATTGACATCCACGAAGTTGGTACTTTATCGATACACATAAAAACAAATCTATTAATATCCTATATGATAATGTATTGTTTATATATTGGTGAAAATTCATGTTCAAAATAATTCACATAACAATATTACTTAGTAAGAAAAATAAGGTTAAATTAGTATATATGAATAAATACAAAAGTCACAACATTACAATTAAGAAAATAGACCAAGTAATTATTTGGAGAGATGTAGTTTTCTCATCATAAATGTCACCTTTTCTCCGCCTTATCTTAACTTTTCCGTCTATCCTTACCTAGCTTCCTTTTGCGTCTCTACTATCTTTGTCAATATACCATAGGAAAAAAGAATTAGAAAGTGTATAAGTTGAATCCAATCCAAAAGTATTTTTCAACAAAGTAAAGCCATTTTATGTATTTTGCTCCAACCAAAATGCAACATAAGCCTTTTTTGTCAAGGGAAATGCAACAAAGTTAAGTAATTTTCACCTAGTTATCAATTGTCTTTAGGTGCAGATTGTGATGTTAAGAGAATGTTTGGTCGGGTGGATAACCAATTTCCACATTTTTCTTTGTTTAATTTGTGAGAGGTTGAAAACAGTTTTCCAAATGGTAGAAAATTGTATTCCTATGAGTGCAAATCAATAAAACATTTTCCTTCTCAAAGGAAGTGAAACAAATTTTCCTCCATGTTCTAAAGTCTACACCTTCCTCTTTCCTTCCACTCATCCATCCTACCTTTCATCTTCAGTTTTCCTTTTTTCTGTTTTCATACAAGGAACCAGATAAAGAGATTAAAGCCATCTCCCGTCTAATCAAACAAAGCCTAAAAGCATTTTCGTCCAATCAAAGAGAGCCTAAATTGTGATTTAATAATTGCCAATATTTATCAAAACCGCCCACTTCAATAAATCAATAATCAGTAGACGATAACCTACTGGCTACTGTACTGCACTCCTAAAAATAGTAATTATGACAAAGATGGAAACTTACCAATTAAATTGGAAACAAGGAAGCTTTTTCATGCATTAATTATTCAGTTCTTTTAGTAAAGTCTCTCAAAAATATTAGTTGGTCTCATATCAGAGAGATTAGAAAAGATTGGAATTATGTTACTCTTCATCTTGCTAGATTTGTGTCCATTTGGTAGAGAACAATGTTGGGAGAATTATTGTCGCCATCTTTCCCTTAAAAAGGGAAAAAAAAAAATCTTTCCGCTAGTATATAAAACAACTTTTGTTGTTTTCATAATCAAAGTTCTAAACAGGTTGTTATCTTTGATTGGATCAAGAAAGACAACTTAAATTGTCTTCTTTGATTGGATCATGACAACTGACAAGCAACTCTAAAGGCCGATCTTTATTGAAGACAACTAATCTAGTAAGGCGGATTGGAGGGTGATACGAAATCGTCCAAATTAATCGAAGAGGGCGACAATAGATGGCGAATATTAAGGTTGGTAAAAGTTGATCCAACTTGACAACCAGATCTGAACCTAACCCAAAATAAGTGGGTTAGGGTTGGAATCGTTGACCCATTTAAGTAAATGGCTTGACAAGATTAACTCATTTAATTAAACATGTTAGGTTTATGCTTTGACTTTATTAATTTGGGTTTTTCTAACCTATGCACCTAGTGCAAAGGTTAAGCCTTATCTATTAAACAAATTGATTAACTAAAATAGAATATCTTCCCTATAATTATGCTAAATAGTTAGTTTCCTTATTAATATATATTTTATCTTTTCTTTTAATCAAACCAAAATTATCATTAATATATATTTAATATAATAATAATGCATATTTTCAATAGTGAACTTGCTCATTTAGCTTTTTAAGAAAATGATTATTTTTAATATAATAATAATTATGATTAAATGGGTTAAACGGGTTATACAGGTAACCCGCTTATTAAATAGGTCGGGTCAGGGTTGATTTTTTCAACATGTTTATTAAATGGGTTAGGTTTGGATTGAGTGTTTTTTGACCCATTTATTATCAACCCGAACACGAATCTGACCCAACCCAACCTGATTGTCAGCCCTAGCGAATATAGTAGTTTTTAGACTGTTGATATATACAGTGGCGGACCTAGGAATTTTAATTTGGGGATACAAATGTACAACAAACACAAAAGTAGGGGGAAAAATTCACAAAAATTGTCTAAGATCAAGAATTAACGATGCGGATGAAGGGGAGTCATTAGTTTCATTCGGGACATTTTCATTAGGAGGATTTCAATCTTTTGAACATGAAATGTCAAATATTGCCTATAGGATTTCTTTCCCTTGGACTGCAATCAATTAGCTGGGTACTGTCCATTATCTTACATATTTTCTTACAAAATCATCAACTATCCAAACTTTAGTATATACAAACATCAATCAATCTATCCATCCATTGCACAAAGATTCAAACCCTTCTAATATTTAGACAAAATACTTAAAACAGGGGGGCTTTTCTTTGATAATCATTTCAAGATTTACAGCAAAAATCTTTATATTATGTACTCTTACATATATAATCAACATGTACAACAAACTTTGGCATTTTTATTTATTTACCGGACTTAACAAACCTTAATCAAATCTATCAAGGCCTCGTTATTGCTTGTTGAACACATCCCAGCAGACCCACAATTTCGAATTTCAATAAGCAAACCCTAACTAATTAATGAACAATGTCCACATTCAACAATTTACATCTAAATATTCAATTAATCTAAGAATCTAACATATATAAACTTATAAAAGTTGGAAAATATGAAATTAAAACACAAAAATATAAACTTAACAACTTACTGTTAATGGAGCCCTGGAGGGGTAGGCGAAGTCGAACTTCGAACTTCGAATTAGAGGCGGCGAACGGCGGTCGGCGCCCCTCACTGGTTCAGTGGTTTTGTCGGAAGTCCTCAGTGACACTGGTGCTCGGTGGTTTGAGAGTTGAGACTTTGACTAGTGCCGTTCAGTTGTGAGAGAGAGGAGAGAGGAGAGAGAAGAGAGAGAGGAGCGTGAAATCCCGAGAGAGAGAGGAATGAATCGTATTCGCGTGCCTTTGCCCTGGGCGAAATTCCAGCCTGTTTTTTTTTTTTAAAAGCTGGTTTTTTTTTTGAATTTGGGGATACAGCTGTACCCCCATGTACCCCTCTAGGTCCGCCACTGGATATATATATATATATATATATATATATATATATAATCTTGCACCATAACTACTATTGTTCTTATCAATATAAGAGAAATATGGAGTACAAATATGACCTCAAAAATCAAAATGGCAAATGAACAGATTACATGATTCAACATTAGTGCATGGTCGATCTTGGTGGACAAAACCAACTTGTTAAAACTGATCATTCATTACTGTGATGTAATGTATACAAAACCAACTTGTTAAAACTGATCATTCATTCATCCATATTGAGCAGGTCGATGATAACGCTCACAACCCAGCATGGGAAGCTATAGACTATAAACCTGACACCACCACCACAAATAGCAAAGCAATCAACCAAGAGAGGCCTCTAGAAAATGGTATCGTCGAGACCTTCTACGAGACTCCGACAACCCTACTCCAATCTCTCACAAATAAAGGCCTCAGTGTCACAGAGGACCCCATAGACAACCTCTACAAAATCAAGTGTGACGTTGTCATTGTGGGGTCCGGTTGTGGAGGAGGAGTGGCAGCTGCAATCCTTGCCGGGGCTGGCCAGAAGGTGGTGGTTATCGAAAAAGGAAATTACTACACTGCCCCTGACTACTCCTCCCTTGAAGGCCCTTCAATGGATGAGCTCCTGGAGAAGGGAGGGATGATCCCCACCACTGATGGTGCTGTCATGCTACTTGCAGGGTCGACTGTTGGGGGTGGTACGGCTGTCAACTGGTCCGCCGCACTGAACACTCCAGACCCTGTGTTAAAAGAATGGGCCGAGGAGCATGGGCTAGGCTTGTTTGGAAGCCCACAGTACAAGTTTGCCATGCAATGTGTGACCCAAAGGCTTGGTGTTACAACCGAGTGTGTAAAGGAAGGGTTTCAGAATCAGGTCCTGAGAAAAGGGTGTGAGAATTTAGGCCTGGAGGCAGACCGGGTCCCACGGAACTCCTCCGAGTCCCACTACTGCGGGTCTTGCTACTACGGATGCAGGTCTGCAGACAAACAAGGGACTGATGTAACCTGGCTCGTCGATGCTGTCAACTTAGGAGCAGTGATTATCACTGGCTGCAAAGCTGAAAAGCTTCTTCTTGTCAAGCATGGTAGGAGGAGAGAAAATCGGTGCATTGGAGTTGTAGCAAGATCATTAAATAACGAGATCAGAAGAGAACTTCAGATTGAAGCCAAAGTGACAATTTCGGCTTGTGGGTCATTACTGACACCTCCGCTATTAATGTCTAGTGGACTAAGGAACAAACAAATTGGAAAGAACCTTCACCTCCACCCATCCCTGATGGTGTGGGGATACTTTCCACCTCAGGGACCCACTTCAGAATTCGAGGGGAAAAGCTATGAAGGTGGGCTGATAACGTCTGCACATCGAGTAATTCCAGATCAAAGGCCAAACTCCATGCCGAGGGCCCTGATAGAGACACCTGCCTTGGGGCCTGCTGCCTGTGCTGCACTCTGCCCATGGGAGTCTGGCAATGATATAAAGAAGAGGATGTTAAGGTATTCCAGAATTGCCCATTTGTTTGTGATGGTGAGGGACAAAGGATCTGGTGAAGTCAAGTCAGAGCGGAGGATCAGCTATGAGTTAACTCAAGAGGACAGAGAAAATATGACCGCAGGGCTCAGAAGAGCCTTGCAGATTCTGATAGCAGCAGGTGCTGTTGAGGTTGGGACTTATAGAAGCGATGGGCAGAGAATAGAGTGCATAGGGAAGAACGAGGAAGAAATAGAGGAGTTTTTAGGGTCGGTTTCTGCTACCAAAGGGCCTATGGCAGCTTGTTTTTGGGCAGTCTACTGCACAGCACATCAGATGGGAAGTTGCAGGATGGCGAAGCGAGAGAATGAAGGTGCTATCGATGAGAATGGGGAGAGTTGGGAAGCAGAAGGGTTATTTGTTTGTGATGGAAGTGTTTTGCCTAGTGCTGTAGGTGTTAATCCTATGATTACTATACAATCTACCGCTTACTGTATTGCTAAGAAGCTTGCAGAGTCTCTAAAGAAAGGCGAGTTCAACTTCTAGATAAGAGTTTACTTTTGAATTTACCTGTGTTTATTTCTTCTTCTAATATATAAAGTATCAAGTATGAGAAAATTCCTTGCTTGTGTAACTATGTGGTGTTTCTTTATCAATATTTTTATGCAATAATTTAACTGGTTTGTTCTTTTCCCACTTGTATAACAGTTCCGATATATTAATTAGAATCATCAACCAACATAATTTGGTACGTAGTTGGTCAACACATATGAGTAAACATGCAATATGCAACCTAAGTATTAGAAATGACTAGAACCCAACATGTATTTACTGCGAAAGTCTAATAGAAACTCGAACCGAGCAACTCAGCAACCCCGATTCGACCTCGATTTGACCAATATATCATATTCAGTAATCATATAGAACTTTACATAATATTTGAAATGTTTCAAGCATGACCTCAAACTAAAACATGAGCCCAACCCGTTGGCCCGAATTGCCAGCTCAAAAGATAGATTTTAAAATTTATTCCAAAATTCCATTCAGCCAAATGCTTCAATAATTTTATTGCTTTCAAGAAATCAGATGGTTCATAGTTACAAAAAAATTAACATACATTTAGGTCAATATATAATTATTACAGGAATAAAATGTCCAAGTTTTCCGCGGACATCAACCATTAGAGATTGATCTCAATGGTGCACCTTCTATACAGAAGTGGGGTTTGCAAGTAAAGTTGCATGAATACATCTTCAGATACATAATGAGCTGGGAGATTTTCACCTGTACCTGATTATTCAGGGCAGCTCTTTGAATTTCTGTGGAGAATGTAAACAAAACTTGCATTTCTTCCACCATCAGAGAACAAAAAGATATATGTACATTGACTTCAGCTAACAGTTTAGCCATCTGAATCAGTTTCACGGAATGGCAGAGGAACTGCTTTTACTGCCCTGTACTTGCCCACATTGTTTAGATGCTCATTTTCCAATCTGTTATTTCAAAGAAGATAAGAATAATATATATGAGTTGCCAAAGATTAAGAACAACTCACAGTTCTGAAATAAAAGCCGCTAGAGCAAAATGCTACTCGTTAAGGAGCTTACCTATAGAAGTTCCAATGACCTCGACGAAATACTTCTAGAGAAGCCAAAGTGAAATCTAAAAATTTGGCTTCAATATTTCCAACTCTTATAAACCTCATCACGCTCTCCACCCAAGCAACTCTTAGGACCAAATTGATAACCTACAAGAAAATTCTCATTGTTACAGTTTTCTCTTTTGACATGTCAATGAGATAAGATGGGAAAGAGCAAGAAGGAGACTTACTATGGAAATGTAATAGATACTCTTTTTTTTCAGAACAAGATCATCCCTTAGCCAGGAGTTTCTGGAAGTAGGATTGAAGAACCCCCAATCTTGCACGAAATCCCAATATAACTGGTATATTGTGGCTAAAGCAGAAGTCACCACAACTAGAATTGTGCAAAAAACTGTAGGTTCCTGTTGCTGGGCATATGTTAGCCTAGCACCAGCTGCAACCATGGCAGAGACATACTTGCCCAAGTTAGCTAACTGTTTCGGGTCAGACTCATCAAACCATCTTCTGGCACACTTGAAGGTTGTACAAGGGGGCAAAGACACCAAAAGGAATAGCAGAGGGTTAATAACTTGTTTTAGTTTTCATGTACCCAACTGAAACTAAAGCAGACAATACAGCTATTTGCATTAAATAGTAGAAAAAAAGGTATGTTACTAGACTGAACTGCTACCTGCATAGCACGCCAGTAATATGGTGCAAAGGAGATGACGTATGCAAGCTCTCTGTACATCGTTCCTTTCTTGCAGACATCATAGTGGTGTGTCTTGAAAGTGCCAGCAAGTAAATAGCAGGCCGTGGTTTCCATATGCCTAAGTAGCGGAATCTGCAAAAATATACAATTGATTAGTACACAACTAATGCTAATAACAAAATCAAACAGCTGCATTAGAGTTCTGCTTCTCAGAAGTCAGAAGTACCTGGCTAGTTAGCTGGTCAGCCATGAAAAAATCTACCATCAAAACCTATCACAAAATTTCAAAGCCAAAAAATACCTTAATCAGATAAGTAGGTCATAAAAAAACAGCCATCACAAAAATTTCGAACAAGCATAGCTAAGTTATGAATGTTAGAATGTACATACCTTATATAATGGAGAAAATACTATGTTACGTAGCACCTTAAGGAAGGAATATCGAGTTGAACGATAGAATACATTGAAGGGGCAAATAAGCATTACCAAAAAGATCTGAAAAGCAAAGGTAAATGAGAAGTTAAGTTCACATAATATGATGTTAGGAAGGTAAGATAGGAAAAGATGACTTGTAGCATGACTAACCAGGAGAAGGATGCCAGGTATAATGTCAACTTGTTGTGCAGAGAAACCACTAGACCTTAAAATGAGGTGGATGACCAGGGCACCAACCACGGAAGTCATCAAGGAGGTACATATAAGGAAGGCATCCCTGTACTTTAGGGCTGTCTTCGGGGAAAACTCAAATATGAATGTATAGTTGATCCTTGTGGACTTCCACATGAGTAAGTTGCATCCATACATAAACAGATGCAAGCTCAGAAGAGCAAATGTGCTGCACCACAACATTAATCAACGAGTAAATAAAACAAACTGATCCTTTTAAAATTTTAATATTGACTTTTTTTTCAATTATGGTAAGTTGGGCCTTCCCAAAGTGCCTATCTCAATCCCAGCCTAACAGATATTGAGTGTCCTAACCCTTTCATCCTATGACGGATGACCCCATGAGAAATCAGTCTTGGGACGCCCTAAAGACTGAGTGAGTTGCCAACTACCAGGGCAACCCATGGTCAGTCAGCAATGTCCCTAGCAATGATGGTATATATATATATATATATATATATATATAGGGTTGGGTTCTAATGAGAACCCTCTTATGGTGAGAACCGTAAGAACCACTAAAAATAAGCAAAAACTTCTTAAAGCGACAAAAAAAATTGAGAAAAAGTATAAAATGAGTAGAAAACATTAAATGTGCAAAAACGTAAAATGTTCAAAAATGTAACATGACAAAAACGTAAAATAAGCATAAAAAAGGTTAAATGAGCAAAAACGTAAAAATGAGCAAAACATAAAATGAGAAAAGACGTTGTGAAATGAGCATAAAAATGTTAAATGAGCAAAAACATAAAACAAGCAAAACATAAAATGAGAAAAAAAAAGGTTGTGAAATGAGCAAAATCTTAGTATAATGAGGAAAAATGAGTGGTTCTCACCATAAGGGTGGTTCTCATATGAACTTAAACATATATGCTCCCTTCATCCATATTTGCAAGCTTATAAGAGTACAAATCATAATATTGAGGGATTCCAAAACTTGGAAATGTTGTTGTGGGCGTTGTGGCCCTAAGGGGTATAAATCTGGATAAAGGGGGGGGAGCACATTTTCCTCTCGCTCTTTACTCGGAGGAAAAGAAGATGGCTTAGCTTGGCAAGCCAGTATATAGCTCAGAGAATGCATCTTCACTCAACTTACCCCAAGCATAAGTTGGTCTAGGCCATCTGGATTAACTAAGCCTATTTGACACACTTTATGAACTCAGGTTGATCTAGGCTCACCGATGCACTTTGGGCCTCAAAAATCACAAACAATAATAGCATACAATTCTTTCCTAGGGAGCAAACTAGTTTAATTCACATCAGTAGAAAATGTACTACAATAAAAAGGTGTTGGAAAGAATATTCAGCATAATTTGATGAGGTATATATGGGACAAATAAATTCTTAAGGGGGCTAGAAAATGGCAAAAGGACGTTTCAGGAAGAGGCATTCAGTGATATAAATAAGAGAGTGTGACATTTACCTAAAAATAGGATAGACAGTCTCCATGTAACCAGACTCATCTTTGCTTCCAGGTGAAAACATACCGGAGATATGTGCCAAAATAGCATACACAACAAAAAGAGTAACAAAACAGCCCGTAAACAATCCTGCTCCAACCAAACAAAAAGACAAGGAAAACATAAGGAAGGTGATTTCAAATCTTATTAATAAATTTCCTTATGGACCAGATAAATCTTATTAATAAATTTCCTTATAGTTCAGGTGGGGCAAAAATGATGTGTATCAGCTGCAATACCAGGTTTTCTTACTGATAATGTAATGTATCATATCCCCTCAAAGAAAAGGTTAATATATTACATTATTATGCCAATCATCATAAATATATGACTCTTCATATTTAAACATTTGATAGATAAGTGCAATTTCTGATAACATTTAACTGAAAATGAGGATTTGGTACATGCAGAAACTTAATACAGTAGCCAGTATGCACCCAAAAACAATAGTAACTCAATGATAGTGGAAAATGATTAATCAAGTGATTTAACAACGCACTTAAGCAAAATTACGTGTTGAAATTGAATATAACTAAAGGCTAATGGTTATCTAAGATGCTAACATAAAAATATATATATATACTTCTAGGTTGTAATTTCTGTCAAGAATAGACAAACTTTGTGAATCAACCATATCACTGACAGCATTGTCAACATCTGCATTCATACTGTATCGTAATATGGAGAATGACATTTGATCTGGAAATGGAGAGGGCATTTATATCAGGGGAAAAAAGGAAGAAAAAAACTTACCAACAAAAAAAGTAACCATGTGGGAGTCCTTCTGTTGTTGTGGACGCAAGAACTTCATAGCCTTTTTCCTGTCATTGTCGGCGAAGTGCTTGATGAATAAGGACTCCACTTCATCCATTAGTCTAACCACCTTTATGACACCACCAATATAAAAAGCCCAAAAAAATGGCAAATCAGTTAGATAACTTTGTTAACAAAAACTCACTTCCACAATCACAAGTTGGGGATAAAAATACTGGAACTCTACAAACAATACTCACTGAATCTTATACCCATCTAGATTACTGTTCTTGTAACCTTATAAAAATTTGTGAAGTTCCAATGATCTAACTTTACAATAAAAAATTTCCAGGTTCAGTCTACCTTTTCTCCATATTTTGTTAGGAAAATAGATGCGTTTTAGGAACTCGATTCAAACCAATACAGCAGAATGTTTCGTAATTTAGTAACATATTTCAAATTCACACCTTGTCAGAACTAATGAACTGGGAACCCTTCACTGTCTTCATATAACTAGCAGATGCTTGTCGATTTGCTACCTGTTCATAGGAATGTAAATTTTGACGTCAATTAAAATCAACTAAAGTTATCAACAAAAGAAAAAGGTCTCTTTTACCATACTTACATGACAAGCATCTTTTGCCAGATAAAAGTTTCATGAAACTACTTGTTTTATGTGTAACCAAACAATTACTTGGATCCATTGAGCTATCAGTAACACTTTCTGAAAATAGAACTACCACTTACCACTATATCCTCCCCTGGTGCATGCATAGTGACATTTTCACAATAAAAGCAAGTACTCATATAGGGCTTATAGGAAAATCTATATATAGTGCCCTTCCTAAGTAACATATTGTCTGAACTCTGAAGTATCCTATAACAACTTTGGTGGGAAATTCGTTCGAAAGTTGAACACCCTATATGATACTGACTTGAAGAATTGTGACTTCTAGCTCTAATATTGTCTGAAGTGTTTGACATGAATACATGATTGACACAGCTCAATTTGGGTTTTAGTAATATTTGACTTCTAGCTCTAATATGTAGGTGCAGCTGATATCATTACTTTCTTCAGCATGGCAATAGTCAATAGGGTAAAATTAAGAATTTGTAAATGTTAAACATTAAAGTGATTAGCGACTAATCATTCTTAGATTGTTGTACCTTAAATTACAAGTATGTACTATGTTGTGGCAATACTGGAAAATGTATATAAATGTCATACCTTGTCGAATTTCTTGAGGATCTTGGTGAATGCTACCATATTCAGCGTGCTGTCAAAAGGCATGACCAACTTCAGCATTTCTATGTCATTGCAAAAATGTAGCAAAAGCCAAAATTTGAAGAATAAAACCGTCTCATTAATGACAAATGCAACCTTAATATATTATACATGCACCAGCTACCTAAATTAGAAAAGGCACGAAACAGAATAATAACAAACTTCAAAAAACTTCCAGATTACCAGCTTTCTTTCTTTATTGTTAGTGTTCTTTCATAAATAGTATACGAATGCACTTGGAATATAAGTTGGTAGTTGATACCCTTAAGAAAAGAGGAATTAGTACAGCATATTACTGATAGTAGTAAGCTTAAACTACTCGAGAAAGACCAACATGTTCAGTTGTTTACATTTGAATTCTCGTTTAGGTACTCGACTGGCGGACACATCATTCATTTGCAATGAGAGTCAAAATTCCAACATAACATTCTCATGACAAATTATACACCCATATATATACTTCTATGAGTCTATCTCACCGAAGTAAGATTAAATGCATTATACAAACTTCATATACAAAAAGATGCAAAAATAAATAATGAAGTTTGTTAATCTTTGATCTAGCTAGCATTCAATCTCAAATTCTCAATTATCCTTAAACAGTAAGTAACCAAATATTAGGAGGAATTAAGTGTTAACAGTAAAACAAGGAGTGTGCAAATGTATACCAGTAAGTTTTAAGAAGGCCAAGACCCCTGAAAAGTTCCACAAATGCCCCTCTGATCATTTTCTCAGCACACTGTATTTTCTTCCTGTTAATCATCTCCATTGGGGAGTTTTTACTAGGAGTGTTTGCTATATCCTCCCACAATGTAGAGGTGACAGCAGAGATGGTTCGTGCCGGGGTGGTGACCGGAATATCAATCCTCAGGGCCATCTTAGGCTTCCCTTTCTTGGTCTTAGACCGGGTAGCCGCCCCAATAAAATTCAATCCATTCTTTTCAAGTGCTGCTATTACTTCATCTGTCTGTGAAGAGTCATCTGTACCCTCTTTGGTTTCAGACATGTTTTCTGCAAATTATTAGTTGCCATCCCTTTTTTTTTAGCAATCAACTAGAAAAAAACTGTTCTTCTTACTTAGTTTAGTAGAATCAATCATAAAGTGAGTACTGCATAAATTATGTCTATGTATAACCATATTCAAACTGCAAACTATGATTTTTCTTTGAGGAATTGAAACAAACAGTTGGTGTGCAAAACTAAAACCCCAGAAAAACCAGCCAAATCTAACCCAGAAACTAAAAAAATTGTACTTAGCAATATATATTCCATATACTACCAGATTATTTGTAAAAAGTATCATTTGGAAAATCTTTAAATTAGGTGGGTGGAGGAAAGGTGGAAACTTTGGATTATATGGAAAGGGATTAAAAGAGGTGAGACAAACAAAAGAAATAAGATTTGATAAAGACGGGTGATTAAGTTTCGTGGGTGCATCAAAGTAATTTTAATTAGTTGGACTCAAGTTCCTGAAAATATGTTGGATGAGTGTTTCTTTGAGAAATCCATACGATTAGCATTATGTTTGCGGCTTTTTTTTATGATTCTTGAGGCGTTGCAAAAAATGTTAACTAAGGCCCCGTTCTTTTGAATTGAGAGAATCTGAAATGAATTGAACTGAACTTAACTGAGAGAAACGTAAAGTTAGAGAGTAAGCATAAATTGAAAGGAATCGAACCTGAAGTAAACCGAAATGCAGAAGAATCGAACTAAACTAACCGAACTAAACTGAAAATAAGTCTAAAAGAACAGGGCCTAATACCCCTAAATCTTATCATAGAGCACTAGAGCTTAGTTTTTTTTAGGTAGGTAAGTTGAAGTTTGAAATTTGGGGTCCATCTTACAAGGGGTGAGACTCAATTCTATGACTTTTGGGATCGGAGGTGATGCAATACCACTGCACCATCACCCGTTTAAAGAAGCGAGATAGTTATTCGATGAGGATAGTTTGGTGTATAAAATTGTACTGAAATAGATTATGATGGTAGATCAGGATTGAAAGTGTTGGTCGGGCGAGCCAAACACGAACAAGGATAGGTTCGGCTCGAAATTGAAGCTTGACGAGCCCTAGAATTCAAGCTCGTCCTATAATAAAGGAAATTCATATATGATATTTTTTCTTAGGTTAGTAAGATGAAGTAACCTAACAGGCTGGAATCTCTTGCTGGACAATTCGGGCCCAGTAGCTGGCTAGACATTTTGGGTGTATGGGGAACTGGAAGGGGTAAAGTGATCCTCTCTCTCAAAGCGCTTTAGTGATCGGTGAGGATTGAACCCTAACCTTAAAGTTAGAAGGTACTCTAATTTCCACTAGCCCATATTTAGCTTGATATGCATATATGATATACTAATGATATAGGAAATTAAAATCATAGACAAGCCACTTTTTGCAGGTGAAAAATGGTGGAATTGCCCGATTTGACACCTAATAGAACCAATGATAAAAGTAGTATATGCAGTAGAAGGTCAACATAAAATGTCAAAAGAAGAGAATGTAGTGGAGATCCTATTAATAAGTTTATGATATTAAAAATGATGACATTGTCCTACATAGGCAGGCATATTATTTTTGGAGCACATAAACATCTTGAGGGGCGCTGTACTCAGGTGTCTGCCACTATGTCAATATCCCATGGTGGAGAATTAATATACACTTAAGTTGGACTGTTTTAGCTAAATTAATTATAGCAACATATCATATGACCAGTAATATTTCATGCATCAACAACAACTAGCTACTAGCTGCCACAAATGTCATTGGTAATTAAATACTATTTATTGCATTCTTAATAGTTTATATTTTATATTTTTTTCACGGTTTTAAGACCGATAAAACTTGGTTGATCCATTGGATAATATATCCACTACTAATCGAATTTATTCAATATTTATATCTTTAATTATATATACTCATAAAAATTTAATATTTGAAAATACATGTTCAATAAATCTGATAAAATCTTACTCTATGGTATTGACTTTCTATTTGTTAATGAAAATTCATGTTCAACATTAATGAACTTTAATTTTGAAAAAAGAAAATTGGCCCTATTTGGCAAATAGAGTTTAGGGTTTAGCTGTTAGAGTTTAGAGTTTGTTGTTAGAGTTTTAACTTTTTGTTCAGCAGATTTGACTGCTGATTTGACAACTTTTTTTTATAAATGTATTTGATAACAATTAACCGATCATCATTAAATTGATTTGTTTGTGTAAAATGACATTTATAGACATTTTAATACATATGTGTAGTATTATTATTAGAGGCAAAAAAGTCTTTGAACATATTTTTACCTAATCCTCTAAAGAAAAAGCTCATGTTAGGAGCTTTTTCTTTTTGAGAGTTTTCATTCCAAAACTCTCTCTAAAACTCTCTCTTACCAAACACCACTTTTAGAGTTTTGAAAACTCTCTTGTTGCTCCAAAACTCTAATTGCCAAACACCCCAATATGTTTTTCTCAACTTGCCATTAAGATAAATTAAGTCGTTGCATCCCATTAACTTTTCCTATTAATATGACAAAAGAAACACTATTTCTTACTGTCTTTGAGCATGTAACAACCCACTATATACATTGGACACTACTTTATGTAAAAACGATTTAATTATTCATTAACTTAAGTGGGCTAAAAACTGTGAAGATTATTTTTTGGATGTTCAAATTATTAATATATTGATGCTTTGTATCGCAAATTTCAGCTTTTACATAATTTTAGCTAGATTGTTAGTTTGGTCCGATCCACCATTTCCAATCATATTGGAAATAAGAAATGGGCAAAATTGAAATTACATGCTATAAGCCTATAAGCCTATAAATATAAACCTTGTATTGCTGCTATAAATGTCTAGCTTCTAATCATCAAATCATGCTTTAATATTGTTGAAATTTGTGCCTACTCATAGGCAATTTCAATCAGAAATATAATGGTGAAAAATCTTTAAAAAGAGGACTAAAATCCTGTCATATATGAGCCAATGGAGTAATGGAAAAAAAATCTTATGTTTTACTTGTATCATCACTTGTACCACTCAATCCTGCTAGTTGATATGTTATTCTTTGCGTATTTATTTGTTGAAAAATAAGAAGTTTGTTTAAAAATCTAATAAAGTGGACCAATAATATTGAGTGACACATATAAAGGTACAAAAAAGTGGGACAGAAGATTTGGAGTACTAAGAGTAATATATGATCTAATTTTTACTTTCTTAGTTCTTTATTAATTGCAACATTTGAGTATTTACGTTTGTCAATGCAGAACTTTGACCATTAATATCGTTAATTACCTTTTAGTAAAAATCATAAAGTATTGAAAGTATATATATCGAGACGAATCTAACAAGACCCCACAAGAATATATTTTTTCATATGTAAAAATCACAATTAATGGTCATAGAGTTATGCATGAATCACGTAAAATTTCAATTGTTACAGTTGATAAAGAATATATGTATTATTGGCCTTGTAGATTTAGCTTTGTGATGTCATTATTCCAAAATATTACTAATTATTAGTTCAGATACCTAATATCCTAATACTTCAGATACCTAATATCCTAATATTTATACTATTTTTTTTCTTCTTCTTTTATTCATGTTTAATTTATGACAAGAGAAATATAGTATCGACGTATGTACATACATAATCCTACTATAAAATTGCATGGAAGAGTTGTGTATAGAAGATAACACCGCAAGAACAACGTTGTTTTGACATACAAATTATTTTATTCGATAAGTACAATATACTATAGGTTTCATACATGGTCCGCAAAATATTGATAGTATAATGGCCACATTAATAATTACGATATACTTATATGAATTTAGATTATAACTCATGAACTTACCAGAATAGTCAGAGTGTCGAGATGATGTTGAATTAGAATTAGAGCGAGATATAAATCCTCCATGCAAAGATGATTTTGGTGACAAGAAATTTTTTCTGCGACGTTGATCTAAAATTGGCTTAAGATCTTGTAATATTTGTAGTTGCTTAAGAAGAGCTTCTCCTCTCTCTAAGAATTCAGCTTCCCTAGCAGTGTAGAAACGGTTCACCTTTTCAAGCTCCTCATCCAACATATCAAAAAACATTTTCACCTACATAATCATCAGCATAACAATTTGTTAAATATGGGCTTGGGCGCGCCCATCATAGGAAGACAGAGTACATTTCACAAGACTAAGGAGATTCCACATTAAAACCATATATGTCAGTAAGGGAGGTAACCCTTTGTCTTGCAAAGTGAACTCAACTCTCTTCTTTTATCAATGTGGGACACACATGTATTGTGCGCTATACATCATAATTTCAACACAATACTATGTCGAAAAAAATAAAATAATTTGCTATTTTTAATAGTCACGCTGATAGTATAATTTCGAACCATCAATGAGATGGGTAAATCTAGACGACTGAAGTTTTTCATTTATCTAATTACCTCATCTTCTTCGGAGAATAGTTGTGAAAGTTCTGTATCATTGTCTTCATGTAATGCTTCCTCTTGATCAACATGGTCCTGATTTTCCGTAGATTTATTTCTCACCACCTGCAATATATTAGCTTGCTTGTTATTCATGTAACTCTTTTTTCTTCCTTGTTTTTGTTTTTGTCCCTTACTTTGTTTTCTTTTGTTTTCATGATTTAGGTGGTTTTAATTATGGGTTTTTCTTGTTAGTATTTCACGATGGTTTCGTGACGGTCATACCAAAAAACCAGCCCCATAATTATGCATAACAAGACAACATTTAAAGGCCAAATTATTGCTCCTTACGTACATCAACATCTCAAAAAGAAAAAAAAGTAACCTATTTGCTTGCTATCAATCAATTTACTAAAAGAGAAACTGAAAGCTAATCCTAAATGAATAATATTCACTTACTTTAAAGATCTCTTAAATTCTAGCTATGATCTGTATTTTACTTGATCTTCAATGCACAAGTTCGTTAAATGAACTAATATATGAAATAGAGGAGAATAAGAAATAAGAAAAGAAAAAGCATATATATATATAGGTATATTGTGGTAACATAGATATAAGATATAGCTTCGCCTTTTAACCATTTTTTAACTAATGTGATTTAATGTTGATGTCACGCACTATCCAAAAAAAGTTTACGATAAAAAATTTGTTTGCATTTTTAAAATGATCATGCATCTTCACCTTAGACTCGCACCAAAACTAAAATAAGCAGTAGTGCATGTACTATGTGAATCTTCTATTAAATCAATAAGTTTTGTATCCAAAATCAGACCTTTAAAAAAGCTAGGAATAGAAAACAAAAAGGCAACACTCATACTCCATCCACAAATTAGATACGGGTGTCCACCAGGACCACCACAATAACAGATTAAAGTACTCGTGAATATGTTGGATTCTAACCTAATTAATTAAACAGAAACTATATATTAAAAAGAAAAAAAAAAGGCCACTAATCTTTTGTAGTATGCATGCACTAGAGAGAAGTTGATGAAATTTCGAGATTATATAGGATATTCTATTTTGGCATGAGATAATAGCAAAATCATAATCATCCCTTAGATATTAAACTATTATTTTAATAAGGAAATTAAAAAAAGACTCATGGGGCTTACTCTAAAACAATGCTGGGATGTAATTCGAGTTTTAATTCATGCAAAATTGTTCCGATGTCAAAAAAAACTATTACTTTTACATAATCTGCGACCAGTAAGTAACGGTGCATATGGACTAATTATTTTACTTTTTAAGAAACTTCATATTCTAAATCTTGGAAGAAATGTGAGAGAATAATATTTGTGAGATGGTGGTGGAGGGAAAAAAAATCAAAAATCTAACTTATTTCATAACCTCCCAATAATTATTTATTTGTTTTTTTTTTGTCAAATTTGGACACATAACCAAGCTACAATAATACTAACATTGATCAGAACAAGCAAGCAAAAATAATAATAATAATAATTTTTAACTATAAATGCTTAAACTGTGCTTGAAACCCTTAAAATTCACGTGAATTAACGAGATTAATGTGCTTCTCAAACCAAAAGAAAGTTCGTTTCGAGAACTCGAAAACGGGGTATTATATACCTCATTGTGATCTTCATTACATGAACTACCAGTTGTATGGAGTTTAAGAGAGATTAATGAGATGAAGTTCCGAATCGGGTCGAAAATGGAGTGACCAAAGTTGGAGCAATATTGTCCTGGAGAGTTGCTGAAAACTTGAGCTACTTGTTTTGGTTTACGTGAGAGTCTAATTTTCTTGATATGTTTTTTGAGGAGCCAATAATTTACAAAATAATCCTTCCATTCTGGTATAAGTTGTGCTTCTAACTCCTTAGAAAACTTCACCATTTTTTTTCTTTAGAAACAAAATTTATATCCCCTTTTTTGTTGTTGTTCTTCTTCTTCTTTGTTACATGGAAGCAAAGAAGGAGAAAGGGGAGGAAAGGAGGGAAAGAGGGGAAATAATAGAAAGTGGTTAATTGCATTAGAGAATTACATTAGCTTTATTTATATATATAGAGTGGAGAAAAATGTTTTCTTTTTTGGTGGGGCTAGATTTTGAAGAAATGGTGGTACTTGTACTTTTTTGGCTTTTGGGTTTTTCTTTTTCTAAACGAGCTTAAACCTGAATGTGGTTATAGTGGAATACTACTAGTAACTTTTTGCCAATAATAATTTAACTAGCTATTTAAAAATTAGTTTATTATTAAGTGGACATTATTAGATGAGAAAGGGAGTTTGGTTTTAAACATTTGAACTATTGGCCATATGTTGTTATGATGTATGTATTAATTATAATTATTTGATTTGAGATAATTGTCCATGGTAGTACAATATTGACTTTATTTTGGCTCTCTAGTCTAGATAAATATAATACTCAATGAAAAATTAATAATTTTAGTATTATCCACTTACTAATAGAAGAAATGAAGAATGTAGTTTAATAATTTTTGTAAACTTAATTTTGTATAAATTTTTTAATTATGTAGCGCACTAGTGGTTGTGAAAAAGCAAGCAAGGTTCTAATTAAAATAGCCCCAAAAATACAATTAGAACAAGACCTTTTAAAATATTTCTAAGAAGTAAATCCAATTAAATCCCTTTAAGCTATGCATTATTATAAAAAAATGATAATGAACTCGAAGGCCCGAAATAAGTTAGACCAAGTTTAGTTCACCTTATAATAATAATAGTAATAGTAATAGTAATAGTAATAGTAATAGTAATAGTAATAGTAATAGTAATAGTAATAGTAATAGTAATAGTAATAGTAATAATAATAATATTATTATTATTAATAATAATAATAATAATAATAATAATAATAATAATAATAATAATAATAATAATAATAATAATAATAATAATAAGTTTGATTCAATGATAACAAATTCAATTTAGTTAAAATAAGGTTGTTCCAATATGAATATGTATACTATAACAAATTCAATTTAGTTAAAAAAAGGTTGTTTCAATATGAATATGTATATTATATAAAGAATCAATAAAGATAACTTCAATTCAATCAAAGTCAGGTAGAGTGAATAGAATCCTAGATTTGTGAGACTATGAGTGAAGCCTAGATGTAGTTCAATTCGTGCAGTAATACTCCATGCGTAATTTCATTTTCGTTTGGTTCGTTGCATGCTTTCACTAACGCTTCTTGCAGGCCTTGTGGGCTGTGTAGCCCATCTGCCCATGTAATGCTCATAGAACAAGATAGCCAACTGGAATAATCTATCAAAGAGAATCCAAACTTTGTCATACTCCTTTTTCAAAAAAAAAAAAAAAACATTGTATTTTCGTGGACAATTTCATATTTTATACTAATAGTTTAGACTAGATGGATATAACTTTCACACTTTGTTTGAATAGCAACATAGAAGGGAAAGGAAGGGGAGGAAAAAAAGAACGGGAGGTCAAAGGTGGAGCTGCATATTTCTTTCAAATTTGTCCAATATCGAAGGGAGGGAAAATGGATCTCTCCCATCCTTTCCTTTCCCCAACCTCATATTCAAGCAAGGGCTTTCACTTCCCCCCTTTCTCTCTAATTTCTCTCATCCAAACAAAGTTAGTTCGAAATTTATCTATTAGAGTGATACTAATATTGTTATCTTTACTTCCTCATCCGATTTTAAATGCAATATTAACAATTCTAAGGTTAAATTCGATGAACTTGATATATTATCACAAATAGTGTATTAGAAAACAAAACTCACATGGAGTCATTTGAAATTTGTTTTTCTTGTGTATTTTGAGAATTTATTAGAATATCTCTTCTTATATATGTAATTATAGATGCTAATGATTATAATTTTTTGTTACAAGAATGTGTAATAAGCAAATGCTAACCAAAATTTGTGCCCGTTATTACGTCTTATATTTTTTTGGTTAGTTAGTAACTCTTTCATTCCTTGAGCCCTTATTTAATTATGATTTTGTAATGTAATTAATATCATTTACGTCCTCCCACTATACTCTAGCTAGTACAACATACCTCATGCCTCCCACAAACTATTAGAGATATTAGGGTAATAGAATATTTTCCTTTCATATTTATGAAAAGTATTGTTGTGTTCAGAAAATATTATATTAGATATCTAATACTCCCAAATATAAATCAATTATACTTTCTTGGTTAAAGATAGAGGAGTTTACCACCTTTTCACTCCCTGATTCTCACAGAAAATCGTTTAAATAATTGTGTTCCTAAATTCCTAATTTTTTTAGAGAACAATTGTTTCCCTAACTTTTTTTTTAGATAGATAAGATAAATTATATAACTTCCTAATTTAATTTATTTAGAGGGAAATTATATCCCTAGGTTAAGATGATGGTTGAAGCCGCATGAATTCATAGAAAGGAGGGGTGAATGAGATTTGAATTCGTTGACCTTTTATGTCAAGATGTCTCCAATACCAAGTCAAATGACCAACTCAACCAAAAGCTTAATTAACCTGTTGATCGATAGTTGAAGTCATAGAAATAGTTTTATACAAAGCCCTCCTCTCGAGACAAACACCTAATTATATACATCCCCCCGTTCTGAAATAAGTGAAATAATATTTCTCTAAGAAACTCTCACATAATAAACGAGAGAAGTGTTTCACCTATTTCAGAATGGAGGAAATATATGCCCTAACTTGACCACTCTATATATTGTGAATAAACGCAAAAGAAAAGGGGAAAAACTAGAGAGAGCGTGCAACACACGTATGATAGTGAATAAAGAGTTTATTCAAATAAATCTGTACTCAACGAATTATTATTGGTTTTCCTTTGATTATTAGGTTGGAAACATGATGGCGGGCTTATTCTTTCTAGTTTCTTTGCTGCAATGCATTTGTTAGTCACACCACTAGGCACTAAGAATATAAATTATTAGATTTAGAGCTCGTCTTTTTCACCATAACATCCATATTTATTTGATAAGAAGTAAGAACAATATCCATGTCGTTGGTAAGAAACCAAATTAAACAATCTTTTACTGATTAAAAAGCCAATGTTTATTTACTAGTAGTACATACATGTGTATATATCCAAGTAATAACGAATGCTCTTTCGGGTAGAAAGTTGGAAACAATTATCAAAATGATGTCTATATATTTGGGAGACGGGTCGGATTTGTAGTGTGTAAGGATGTCAGCAATCTGCATGACCAAACATTCGTAAACTAACTTTGTAGGGTATTTAATATTATGAAACTTTTCCTAATGCCTAAGAGTGTCTTTGAATATGTCTAAATTTATTTTGTCTAAAAATAATTAACTTTGTGTGAAATTGTCTTACTTGTGTGTTAAAGATGTCTGAAAACAACTAATTTTTTTAAACTTATCTAAGCATATTTTGTCTAAACTTATCCCAACTGGTCGAAATTTATCTGAACTTATTTTGTCTAAATTAAGTGAAAATAAGTTGAATGGACATAGTCTCATCAGAACTCATTAGAACTTATTGGAACTTATTGATGTGTATACGATAAGGATGTGCAAACCCTAACATTTTTTCGAGTTGGGGCTGGCCTGTGAGTTGGGTTTATGTTAATTAGCTCTAAACAAGAAGTTTGTATCAAAGTCTTTATGGATTTTCAACATTATACCCTTGTCTTCGACTTCTATGATGTACCCCAAACTTTTGTCTTTTCCACATTGTATCCTCGAACTTACCTTTTGTAATGCATGATTATTGGTTCCCCCCTGTCAACAAGACGTCAATGATTTCATTTACCAATTGTGATATGGTGAAACACTTTAATTCATACGTGATAATTTAGCAGTTGGAGGCAAAAAAACATTACATTTGGTAAAGAGAAGTGTCATCGAATGATAAGGAATCTCACACCCCCAAAGTGTCTCTTATATTTAAGATTATTTGACATAATTTTCATTGAATGACAGTATATATATCTTGGGGCTTTTTGGATTGGGTTCAAGAACAAATGGGATTTCCTTCACATTGGCGATCTTAGATTAAGGCTTGTGTCATGTCAGCCTCGGCTTCCGTCTTGATCAACGGTTCTCCAACTCCTCCTATCAAGTTACATCTGTAGGAATATATAGATGCATATAGCGGAATTTCAGGAAACAATTTCCTAACATCTATCATAGGATCGTAGACATAATCAAACATATGAATCATTCAATAGGGATTAAATATCAAACCTTTGTAGCGTGATTTCCCAGTTGTATGCAAGCTTTGAAGATCCGAGAGCCCCAAGTGTTGCTCCTCTAATCAGTCCACGAGCACCAGTTGAACACCAACGTCTGCTAGAACGGAAGAAAAAAGATCCCTTGCTTTTTGGTGGTATAGGCGCCGGTTTAGAGGGAATAGATTTGGGTTTCAATTCTCTCTCTTGTGAAAAGAAACTGATTAATGAATTGATCACCTAAACTCTAATATTATATCCTATATATAATAGAAGAGTCATAGGTTAGTTAGGAGAACTAATTCTCCTCCTATTCCCCTTTAGACCGGCCCAACCCTAATCCTAAATGGAGTTGGATTGCTTTGTCCAACTTGTGCTACGATGTGTGACCTCATAGGATTAATATATTTTAGTTATAGGCCCAATCAATATTGTCCTATTAATCATATTTATTCTCTAGCAAGAAAATAAGATTACTAAAATAATTAACTTTATTATCTTCATAATATTATTCCTATTTATATTTAGTAATTGTCGGGATGTCTAAGGACATATTCCTTCAATCTCCCACTTGTCCGAAGACAAGAGCGCAATGTTAAATTCCTTAAGTCACTTAATGTCAAATTTGATAACACAATGTTATTCTCAAATTTTTGTTCCTTGATCACTGAGTTCGAACTGCTCAAATGAGGATTAACTCTTTAATCCTATTCCGCATGGCCATGCAATTTTCCGGTCTCGCTCATCAAGAGGCCCTGACACCATTCCTATTTAATAGGAGGACTTATCCACTCTTGTATGACCATAACTCCCACTCAATTCTTAGCCCACCTGATCACTGCCTTTATAACCTCCTTTTACGGCACGGCGTTTAAACGTTGTCTAAGTTAAACTAATTATATTGTGGTTATTAAGACATACTCATGTCTAAGGAATCCACTAAATATAGTAGTTCGATTCTACTTTTAGAATCTAAGTAGGTCAAGTCTCAATGTATCAACTATACATCCATATAATCAATTAGACATCTCTATGTCTCTATAGCCCATGGAACTGCGCTATCAATTAATTATATACTAGCCTTTTAAATGAATCACTTATGTCCAATTTAGTGATTTAGACTAGGGACTTTAAATAAATTGTGATTTCAGTTCACTTTATAGGGTTCCATTATCAAAACGTTTTCGATAATCCTATTTGAAAACACAAATTATTTGGACATTTTATTTAATACTAAACCAAACAATTAAATAAGAAACAAATTTTATTGATAAACATTAAAAGCATAATAAATGTCTTTACAATTGTAAACATGAAGTAAACAACCTAAAGCCATTCTCCCATATGCTTAAGCCCCATAGACCTAGTATGACACTCATGCTTAGGTTGACCAAGCGGTTTTAGTCGGAGGATCCGCTACGTTATCCTCGCATGAACCTTGCTTACTTTCACATCCTCTCTACCAACGATTTCTCGAATGAGATGGAATTTCCTGAGCACATGTTTAGACCTTTGATGCGATCTGGGCTCCTTAGACTGAGCAATGGCACCATTGTTGTCACAATACAACTCAATGCCATTCTCAATGCTAGGAACTACACCAAGCTCACCAATGAACTTTTTGATCCAAACAGCTTCCTTTCTTGCGCATCACCCGCCGCAATATACTCAGCCTCCGTTGTAGAATCCGCGATGGTACTCGCTTAGAGCTCTTCCACTCACACTCCTCCATTGAGACAAAATATGAAACCAGATTGCGATCGGAAATCATCTTTGTCACTCGAAGCTTGCATCGGTGTATCCAAAGAACAACCAACTCATCATCTCCACCATAAACCAAAAAATTATCCTTAGTCCTTCGCAAGTACTTAAGGATGTTTTTCGCTGCAATCTAGTGCGCATCTCCTGGATTTGACTGGTATCTACTGCATATACTCAAAGCATATGCAACATCCGGTCGAGTGCATATCATGGCATACATAATGGATCCTACTGCAGAAGCATAGGGAACATTACTCATACGCTTGACCTCATCGGGACTCGAAGGACACCGAGTCTTGCCAAGTGTTATGCCAAGTTGCATGGGAATGAAACCTCTCTTGGAGTTTTCCAAATTGAACCTTGCAAGAACCTTATCGATATAAGTCTCTTGACTAAGTCCAATTAGCCTTTTCGATCTATCTCTATAGATCTTTATTCCCAATATGTACTCGCCTCTCCTAGGTCTTTCATAGAGAAACAATTTTTAAGCCATTCCTTGATCGACTCAAGCATGGTTTTATCATTTCCTATGAGAAGTATGTCATCCATATACAAGACCGTAAAAGTAATACTACTCCCACTTAACTTCTTGTATACACAAGATTCCTCTTCATTTCTTAGAAAGCCAAATTTCTTGACTGCCTCATCAAATCTGAGGTTCCAACTCCTTGATGCTTGCTTTAGTCCATAAATGGACTTCTTAAGCTTGCATACCCTCCCTGGATTTTCTAGATCTTCAAAACCTTGAGGTTGTGTCATGTACACATCCTCTTTCAAGAACCCATTCAAGAAAGCGGTTTTGACATCCATCTCGCCATATTTCATAGTCATGAAAGGCAAAGAATCGCAAGGATTATCCTAATGGACTTCAAAGATGGCTACTGGTGAGAAGGTTTCATCATAGTCAATACCATGAATTTGTTTGAAACCTTTTGCCACCAACCTTGCTTTGAAAACACTAATGTTCCCATCCTTGTCTTTTTTTCAACTTGAAAATCCATTTGCATCCAATGGGTTTTACCCCATCGTGCAAATCAACCAAGTCCCATACTTGATTTTCAGACATGGAATCCATTTCAGATTTCATGGCCTCAAGCCATCTTTCGGAGTCTTGACTATCCAAAGCATCTTTTTAGCTAGTAGGCTCTTCCGATTCTAAAATCGTTATTTCGTAACTTTCTACCAAAAGGAAATCAATATATCTCTTTGACGGAATGATGGTCCTACTAGACCTACGTTGGGGAACAACAAAGAAGTTTCTACCTCACTAGGTTGAGTGACTTCGCATGGAGTATCTCCAAGTGGGACGGTAGGAGGTACGTGAATTGAATGCACCACCTCCCGAGCATTTTCATGCCGGGCCGCCTCGATGAGGTGTTAACCTCATCCATTTGTTGCTCATCTCGAACTTCTTCGAGATATACATTTCTCCCACTTGTTTTTCCGGAAATAAACTCCTTTTCCGTAAAAGACACCATTACGAGCAACAAACACATTGTTTTCGCTTTGGTTGTAGAAGTAGTATCCCTTAGTCTCTTTTGGGTAATCCACAAAAAGACATTTATCGGATTTGGGTGAAAGCTATCGAAAGTAAACGTTTTACATAAGCTTCACAACCCCATATCCTTAGAAAAGACAATTTTGGAACGTTTCTCGTCCACATTTCATATGGTGTCTTTTCCACTACTTTGGATGGTGCTCGTTAAGTGTGAACGCCGCCGTTTCAAGTGCAAATCCCCAAAATGAAATAGGAAGATCAAGAAGACTCATCATGGATCGAACCATATCAAGTAGAGTTCGATTCCTTCTTTCGAAACGCCATTTAACCGTGGTGTTCCCCGTGGAGTCCATTGTGAAAGTATTCCACAATCCTTCAAATGATCACCAAATTCTTGAGATAAATATTCACCACCACGATCGGATCGTAATGCCTTAATTTTCTTCCCAAGTTGGTTTTGTACTTCATTCTAGAATTCCTTAAATTTTTCAAAGGATTCCGACTTATGCCGCATGAGGTAAACATATCCAAATCTGCTCACATCATCGGTAAAAGTAATGAAGTAACTGTACCCTCCCCTAGCCAACGTACTCATAGGTCCACACACATCCGTATGCATGAGGGCTAAAAGGTCATTGGCCCTTTCACTTGAACTTCGTGAAAGGAGACTTTGTCATTTTCCCCATCAAGCAAAACTCACAAGTATCAAATGATTCGAAATCAAATGATTTGAGAATTCCATCTTTATAAAGTTTCTCAATGCGCTTTGAGCTTATGTGGCCTAATCGACAATGCCATAGGTATGTAGGGTTTGAATCATTTGCTTTATGTTTCTTCTTTGTCTATGTTATAGATGTGGGTTTCTAAGTCTAGCACATATAAACCATTTGATAACTTAGCGGAGACATAGAACATATCATTCAAATACGCAGAACAACAATTGTTCTTTATTGTAAATGAATAACCTTCGGAATCCAAAACAGGAATCGAAATAATGTTCTTTGTGATAGCAGGAACATAATAACAATTATTAAGTTCTAAAACTAATCCTGAAGGTAAAAGTAGACTATATACTCCCACTGCCAATGTAGCAACTCGTGCTCCATTGCCAACGCGAAGATCTACTTCACCCTTTCCCAATGTTCTACTTCTTTTGAGGCCTTGCATATTACAAATAATGTGCGAACCACAAGCGGTATCAAATACCCAAGAAGCAGAAGTTGCTAAGTTAACTTCTATAACATACATATCTGAACTAGAAACTCCTTTCTTTTGATCCTTCAGATACTTGGGGCAACTACTTTTCCAATGACCAACCTTGTTACAGGTGTAACAATAGTGCTCATCAGCAACTTTTGGTTTTGGTGTAACGATTCCCATATCCCTTTCAATTGCAATGAAACGTTCAGCATTCAATTTGTCCTTCGAAAGGATGGAGCGCAAATTACAAGTAGAATTGTTGGTGTTGATATTGTTGTTACTAGACATAATTACTACAACAAATAATAAAGCAAGATTCAATCAATGTTTATCAAGAAAGCAATAATTAAACAAATTTTAATTACTACTACCCTTTATTCAAAATGAAAGTCCCCTATTGAATAAAGAAATAACCAAGATCCCCTCCCACTACAATCAAACGGACTTTGGCCCTGCCTTCAATTTATAGTAGTTGAGGTAAGTAAACACTTTACTAATTATAACTAATTATAATTCTTGGTAGACAGGTTAACAACTCTTTGTTTACTCCTATCTCTTAGCTTCAAAACCCAAAACTTTGTCTTTTGATGATTTTGTTGAGTTAAACCAAACATTAACATGTAAGTTTCAAAAACCTACCCTACTATCCCCGGAACTATGAGCAACACCCTGCTTTGGCAGAACCTATTACTCATGATCTAAGGCTTTATAGGTGTTGTTTGGGAAAGCAGTTAAACTCAATATTACTTTTGGGGACCTAAGTTTACTAATATGGTCAATTAATAGTGAACACATGAATCAATTAACCACAAAACAAACTTAGAAGCAAGCATTTAAACAAAATAAATGCAAGAGAATTATAAAAGCAATAATTAAATGATCTAGTATGGCCCCTATACTTAGGAAAATAACTAATCTTCATGAATCCTCCCTTGAATCTCCATGGATCACCATCCTTGAAACTCCTTGGATCCTCATGCTCGATTACATAATTTGAATTAAATAAATAACGAAAATTTAAAATTACAAAAATACAAACGATTCGTAGATCGTATTTAATTTACATTCAAATATAACGATTCGCAGATCGTATTTACTATCCTAATTTGGGCCATACTAGTCACAACATGCAAAATATAATATCATACATACTACATTAAACATCCACGCATTTATAATATCAAAATAAAATAAACACAAACTATTTACTTATTAACAATTAATAAGCAAATACAACTTTCCATAATAATTATAAAACTTAACAAATTTAAGCTAGAAATTATTTAGGAAACTTTATTATTTTAATTCAATTACTTATTTAAATATGGCTAGAATAATCTTTATTAATCTCAATTTGCATTAAAGGAAATCTTGGATTTATGCTCAAAAAAGTAAATCATATATTTTTTTTTATATTGAAGGTTGACTTGTTGACCAGCAGCTCAAGGCTGCCAGTCAACAGCCAACCACCCACCCCGTTGGAAACAAAACCAGCAGCTAGGCTGCCTTCACTGCACACGACAAAAAACGCACAGCAGCACTACACACACACGACCACAACTGCACAGCACACCGCCATTATCACCGGCCAGCAAGCGCCATCATCGCCGGCCAGCAGACGCCGGCCAGCAAGCGCCACCAACGTGCGCCAGGTCTTGCGCGAGGAGGCAGGGGCTGCGCACGTCGCACGCGCGCCGCCTAGCCATCCCAACCAGTGCCGCCCCCGCCCCGCCCTATTCCGGTACCTTTGCCAACCACCGTGGCTCCACCGACAGTGGTGGGGCCACCCAGCCATGTTTGCTTCCTCTTTAATTTTTGTAACAATTACATAATAATTAAACTAATCTTTATTCAACAATTGTTTAAAGATTAAGGATTTAATTAGGTTTCATAATCCGGAAATTAGGGCAGAAAATTTTGAATCAATCAACAAATCTTAAACAAATTTCAAGTTTATTGAGATTAGATTTCAATGTATAATCTTTATTAACATTAAATCCAACAAGAATTCAAATTTAGGGCAAAAATTCAAATTATTTCCAAAAATTCAGAAAATTAACAATTAAATTCCGAAAACTTTGAAAATAATTTTTTTTAGGGTTATCTACTGAATTATCTTAACAAATAAAATCAAATATTTTAATTGTTATCCTTAAATTATATGAATAATCAAATTAAACATAAAATTTAACCAAAATTCATAAATAATATGATAAAATTCAAAATTAGTGGGAAAAATAATCAAATTATTTTCAGCCATCATATTATTCTAGATCTATGTGGGTGATGAACATTAGATTTATTTAACAAATTAAAAATCAAATCTTTAATTGTTAACAAATTATTTCAATGATTAATCAAATTAAACATTAAATAATTTTAAATCTAACAAAAATATTTATAAAAATCCGAAAATTTTAGAGTGAATTAAACAATTTATTTCGTCCCTCATATCAAAAAATCGGACTTTAATAAAAATATTTGAGCATAAATCACAATTAAATCAATTATTTACAATTTCCAATCAATTAATATCAAATATCAATTATGCAAATTCAAGCCATAAATAAATCCTCCCTTAATTGAATAAAAATAATAACTTTGCATACAATTATATGATCATATGAATATTATGAATTAGGCAAAACTGATACCACTGTAGGAATATATAGATGCATATAGCGGAATTTCAGGAAACAATTTCCTAACATCTATCATAGGATCGCAGACATAATCAAACATATGAATCATTCAATAGGGATTAAATATCAAACCTTTGTAGCGTGATTTCCCGGGTTGTATGCAAGCTTTGAAGATCCGAGAGCCCCAAGTGTTGCTCCTCTAATCGCCCACGAGCACCACGTTGAACACCAACGTCTCGCTAGAACGGAAGAGAAAAGATCCCTTGCTTTTTGGTGGTATAGGCGCCGGTTTAGAGGGAATAGATTTGGGTTTCAATTCTCTCTCTTGTGAAAAGAAACTGATTAATGAATTGATCACCTAAACTCTAATATTATATCCTATATATAATAGAAGAGTCATAGGTTAGTTAGGAGAACTAATTCTCCTCATATTCCCCTTTAGACCGGCCCAACCCTAATCCTAAATGGATTTGGATTGCTTTGTCCGACTTGTGCTACAATGTGTGACCTCATAGGATTAATATATTTTAGTTATAGGCCCAATCAATATTGTCCTATTAATTATATTTATTCTCTAGCAAGAAAATAAGATTACTAAAATAATTAACTTTATTATCTTTATAATATTATTCCTATTTATATTTAGTATTTGTCGGAATGTCTAAAGACATATTCCTTCAACATCAAGGGCTTCGACAGGGAGACCCCCTCTCCCCTTTTTTGTTGAACTTAGTAGTGGAACCTCTCAATCTAATCTAGACTATAGTAACGAGATCACTGAATCAGCAGTGCACCGCACATGATGTAAGTTTTGTAATCATGAGACCAGGACCCAAAAATTAAGCATGACATAACACACAAGCTCGGTTTTAGCTAATTAACTTTTTTTTACGGTTTAACTAGGGTCAGACTTTCATTCAATGAAAATTATGTCAAATAAACTTACTTTTTCGCATATTCCCATGAATTCGTTTATATGGTAAAAAGTAAACAAACTTCTATTTAGGAATTTGGTATCTTAAGGAAGAATATCCCCCGGGGTTCGATATGTATGCTAATAAAACATTATCAAGTGGGGACGAATATGCAATTTCATAGATCGAGTCTAAGCTTTGAGAGAGATAATTCCATTCGATTATCATTAACTGCAATCATTTCTATATGTCTTCATCATCGTAAGTTGCCCCATTGCATTCACTCAACTTTTTGGATTGAGTGTATCAAATATAGCCATATAGGCTGATCATCGCTATTATACACTATTTACTCAAGTAATAGTATATAAAACTCTTGTAATAGTACATACAAAAATGAAGATCTCATCTATATACTATGGCAGTTCCACTAAAAGAAACTATATATTGTACAATACTAGTATTTATTATTTATCTATCGCTCCTCAACAAAGTGAGGTAATAATGTCTACTCTCTCCACTCGCAAATCGCAATTAGTCAGAACTTGGGATGCCTGCGCTCATATAAGAATTACGAATCCACCATTAATAAATAGAATTTTGCGCAAAGTTTCCTCCCATGATATGAGTTACCTGTAGGAATTTAGATGCTTAATGCGGAAAACGAGTATCACATACTCAAACATCTAACACCAAGATCTTTGCATAAATTAACATGAATCTATAAAGAGTATAAAATATACCTCTTGATGCGTGAATTCCACTTCCACCCCGAGCCTTCTAGTGGAGATCCTTTAGAACGTCAAACGCCGTTCCTCTAGTGTTGGTCCACGAACAACCCTTAGATCACCACGTATGCTAGTACGGAAGAGAGAATAATTCTCTTGCTTTTGAGGTGTGATGGCCGAAAATGAGGAGAAAGAGAGGAGCAAAGAAAATCAGATTTTCTTCACAAAGAATGATGTAATCATCACCCTCCTTTGTAACTCCCATATCAATATATAAGGTGGTTACAAAGAGGTGCTTTCATGAGGCTTTATTTTGCCTCATAATGTCATACATTATGAGCATAATGATCTCATGAGTTACAACTCTTCCATCCCATAAAACCGCCCAACCCATTTCACAAATGGATTTGGGTAATATCCAAGGGTTGTCACATTGTGTGACCTCATAGGACCCAATACATATTAGTAGTTGGCCTAAATATACTAGCCCAACCAACCGCAATTAGCTTCTAGCAAAACGTTGCGGTCACCTAATATTATTGAATATATTATCTTTATAATTCGTCCATATACATTTAGTTTATTACACTTGATCGAGGACAAAATCCTTCAATCTCCCACTTGTCTAAGAACAAGTGTGTAACCTTCAAATTCCTTAAGTCGCTTAATGTCTAACTTGATGACATGGTAACATCGTATGTAAACCATACCAATATTCAAGTTGTTTCTTGAAATCCGAGTTCGAACTGTCAAAACAAATGATTAACTCCTTAATCCATTTGAGCACGGCCATGCATTTTCGCCTCGCTCTTCAAGAGGCCAAGACACCAATCCTAACTCTTAGGAGGACTTTATCCAGTCTTGTATAACCAAAACTCCCACTCAATTCGTAGCAGTTCCGATCACTGCTTTTATAGCCTCCTTTTACGGCACCACGTTTTGCAGTGTCAAAAACATACTAATCCTTAAGTAAGAATAGTGTCATACTCATGTCTAAGGAATCCACTAAATATATTAATGAGATTCTCATAAACCTTTTAGAGAACTCCCACTAGGTCTGCCCAACGTGTATCAACTATACACGCCTATGCAAATGACTAGACATCTCGATGTCCCCATAGCCCATGAAACTGCGCTATCAATCAACTTGCAATCTAGTCCATCAAACGTAATCATTTACGTTCATTTTTAATGATTCGAACTAGGGACAAAGGTAAATTATAACTCCCGTTCACCGGATAGGGTTTCATTCGTCAAATCACATATTTGACAATCCTATCAAACGTTATAAAATACTTTGAACGTTTTATTTAATACTAAACCAAGATTAAATAAGAACATAACCTTTTATTGATAAACATAACCAAACATATCACAGAGAGTAACTATAATCGTGAACTAATTAAAAGTAAATAGTACACAATCAAAGCCACTCTCCCTACATGCTTAAGTCCTATAGCCCTAGTATGACTCTCATGCTTAGGGCCGAGGCAATGGTTTAGTCAAAGGATCGCCGACATTGCTATCCGTATGAACTTTGCTAACTATTACATCTTTTCTCTCAACGATTTCTCGAATGAGATGAAACTTCCTAAGTACATGTTTACACCTTTGATGTGATCTTGGTTCCTTAGATCCGAGCTATGGCACCATTGTTATCACAATGTAAAACAATACCATTTCCAACACTAGGCACTACTCCTAGCTCCAGAATGAACTTCTTCATCCAAACGGCTTCCCTTTGTTGCATCTGCAGCAGTAATGTACTCGCTTCGTTGTAGAATCAGCGACGCATTTTGCTTTGAACTTTTCCACCTTATCGCCCTCCATTTAGACAAAAGATGAAACCAGATTGGGATCGGAAATCATCTTTGTCGGTTTGGAAGCTCGCATCCGTGTAACCCTCAACAATTAACTCTCTTTCACCTCCATACACTAAGAAATTATCCTTAGTCCTTCGTAAGTACTTTAGGATATTCTTAGCCGCACTCAAAGGTGCATCACACCTGGATTTGATTGGAATCTGCTACACATGCTCAAGGCATATGAAACATCCGGGCGAGTACAAATCATGGAGTACATAATGGACCCTATAGGCGATGCATAAGGAACATTACTCATTCGCTTAATCTCATCAGTCCGAAGGACACCGAGTCTTGCTAAGCGAAACACCATGTTGCATGGGTAGAAAACCTCTCTTAGAATTTTCCATATTGAACTTAGTAACGATCTTATCTATATAAGTTCGTTGGCTAAGTCCAATCATCCTCTTAGACCTATCCCTATAGATCTTGATCCCCAAAATGTACTCCGCCGTTCCAAGGTCTTTCATAGAGAAACAACTCTTCAACCATTCCTTGACCGACTCAAGCATGGGAATGTCGTTTCCTATGAGAAGTATGTCATCTACATATAAGACCAAGAAAACTATGTTACTCCCACTTTCCTTCTTGTAAACACAAGACTCTTCTCCCGTTTTTGAGAAAACCAAACGCTTTGATTGCCTCATCAAAACGAAGATTCCAACTCCGGGATGCTTGCTTCAATCCATAAATGGACTTTTGAAGCTTACATACCCTCCTAGGATATTCGGATCCACAAAACCTTCCGGTTGTGTCATATACACATCCTCTTTCAAGAACCCATTCAAGAAAGCGGTTTTGACATCCATTTGCCAAATCTCATAATCATAAAAGGCAAGAATCGCTAGGAGTATCCGAATGGATTTAAGCATTGCTACCGGTGAAAAGGTTTCGTCATAGTCTATACCATGAACTTGCTTGAACCCTTTTGCAACCAATCTTGCTTTGTAAACTTCGAATGTTACCATCTTTGTCTGTTTTCACTTTGAAAACCCATTTGCAACCAATAGGTGTAACCCCATCGTGGCAAATCCATCAAGTCCCATACTTGATTTTCGAGACATAGATGCCATTTCGGACCTCATGGCCTCAAGCCATTTTTCGGAGTCTTCACTCATCAAAGCTTGCTTGTAGGTAGTAGGTTCCTCAAATTCTAAGATCATTATCTCGAGAACTTTCGGTTAACAAGAAATCAACAAACTTCTTGTTTGGTATTCTTGATCTACTAGTCCTACGAGGGGCCGCAACAGAGAGAATTTTCTTCTCAACAATTTGAGAATTTTCGCACGAATTAGATTCGAGTGGGACAAGAGGAGGTTCGTGTACAGGGATGCACATCCTCCAACACTTGGTCGGTTATGGGAGAAGATTCCTCTAAAGGAGGAATTACTTCAAGCTCCACAATGGCACTTGTGTTTCGACTCTAACATAGGTTGAACTATGTCCATTTGTTGCTTTTCTCGAACCTCTTCGAGAAATATATTACTCCCACTTGCCTTTTTGGAAATAAAATCTTTTTCCAAAAAGACACCACGACGAGCAACAAACACTTTGCCCTCGATCCGATGGTAGAAGTAATAGCCCTTGGTCTCTTTGGGATAACCCACAAAGAAACACTTATCTGATTTAGGGGCGAGTTTATCTGAAAGTAAACGTTTTACATAAACCTCACAACCCCAAATACGTAGAAAAGACAAACTTGGAGTTTTTCCACTCCACATCTCATATGGTGTTTTTTCTACGCCTTTGATGGAGTTCTATTAAGTGTGAAAGTAGCGCTTTCGAGAGCATATCCCCAAAAGGAGATGGGAAGATCAAAGAAAACTCATCATAGACCGAACCATATCAAGTAGAGTTCGGTTCCTCCTTTCGGATACACCATTCAACTGAGGTGTTCCAGGCGGAGTGAGTTGGGAAAGAATTCCACAACTCTTCAAGTGATCACTAAACTCTTGGCTCAAATATTCACCACCACGATCGGATCGTAGTGCTTTAATTGTTTTGCCAAGCTGGTTTTGGACTTCATTCTGGAATTCTTTGAATTTCTCAAACGATTCCGACTTATGCTTCATCAAATAGACATATCCATATCTACTTAAATCATCAGTAAAAGTAATGAAGTACCCAAACCCTCCCCTAGCTTTTGTGCTCATTGGTCCACACACATCAGTATGTATTAGACCCAATAGATCACTGGCCCTTTCACCCTTTCCAGTAAAAGGTGACTTTGTCATTTTACCCATTAAACATGATTCACATACATCAAATGGCTCAAAGTCAAAAGATGTTAGAAGTCCATCTTTATGTAACTTCGAATGCGTTTCGCGTTTATATGTCCTAAACGACAATGCCATAAGTAAGTAGGATTAGTATCGCTTGATCTATGTTTTTCTTTGTCTATGTTAAGGACATCTTTGTCTAAGTCTAGGAAATATAGACCATTAGACCTTTTAGCAAAGGGCATAAAACATTGAATTCAAATAAACAGAGAAACAACCTTTCTCAATTGTAAATGAAAACCCTACATTATCCAAAACAGAATTGAAATAATGTTTTTGGTAATAGCAGGAACATAATAACAGTTATTAAGCTCTAATATTAAACCAGAAGGCAAAGGTAGACTATAAGTCCCAACTGCAACGGCCGCAACCCTTGCACCATTTCCAACGCGCAGTTCTACCTCCCCTTTAGCCAAGGCTCTACTCCTTCTTAGTCCCTGCACATTCGAAGTAATGTGAGAAACACAACCGGTATCAAATACCCAAGAAGTAGATGTTGCTAAATTAATGTCAATGACATAGATACCTGAAGAAGAAGCCCCGACTTCTTATCCTTCGAATACTTCGGCGATTACGCCTCCAATGACCAATTTGATCACAATGGAAGCACTTGGCATTTGCGGCCACCTTTGGCTTTGCCTTTGCCTGTGGCTTATCAGCAGTCTTAGTGGCAACTTGCTTGCCCTTGTCTTGCTTTTTCTTGCCAGCCCATTCCTTCTTAAAACCCTTTCCCTTTTGAACCATAAGAACTTCCTTCTTAGGTGCAACAGAGATGTTTTGCTCGGCAGTCATGAGCATCCCATGTAACTCAGCAAGGGTTTTCGACACCCCGTTCATATTGAAGTTCAACCTAAAGTGGTTGAAGCCTTCATGAAGTGAGTGTAGTATGATGTCAGTAGCCAACTCTTGGCTATAAGGAAAGCCCAACCTCTCCATTGTCTCGAAATAACCAATCATTTCAAAGACATGAGTGGCGACTGGCTTGCCTTCGACTAACGCACACTCAAGAATAGCCTTGTGAGTTTCATACCTCTCTATCCGAGCTTGCTGCTGAAACATGGTTTTCAGCTGTCGGATAATACTGCAGGCATCCAAGCTTGCAAACCTCTTTTGCAGGCTTGGTTCCATAGCCGCGAGCATAAGGCAAGTAACAATTACCGACCTTTCTGCAATGGCCTTATGGGCCGCCTTTTCGGCTTCAGTAGAGGTGGTTGTTAAAACCGGGATCGGGGTTTCAAGAACATCCTCTCGACCTTCGGATCTAAGAACAATTCTTAGATTCCTTTCCCAATCAAGGAAGTTTTTGCCGTTCAACTTTTCCTCAAGGATTGAACGTAAGTTAAAAGGTGAATTATTGTTGTTACCAGACATGATATCTACATAGAAGATGCAAAAGTAATAAGTATGTTTATCATAATAGCTTTTAACAATTTTTAAACACTTTAAAATAAAAGCTATGCACTTGACCAATTTTAAATGTGTCCCCTTTTGAATCAAGTGATTCTAAGATCCTATCAAACATGATTTATAAGTGGACTTTGGCCTCAACTTAAAACCAAATTTAAAAGGTAAGTAAACTCCTTTACTAATTACAACAATTGTAATTCTTAGTTGATGGGTGATTGCTAAGGTGATGAAAGTTCCCAGGTAAGGAAGTTACCCACAACGTTGGGGAAAGCCTTCCTAATCCTAGACAGAACTTGTCACCCAAACACAAAAACCCAACACTTTGCTTCAAAATCCAAAACCGTTTTGATGATTTTGTTGGGCCAAACCAAACTAAACATGCAAATTTCGGAAATTTACTCTACTTAGCCCAAGATTGGAAGTAACACTCTGCTTTGGCAGAACCTATTACTAACGATCAAGATTTTAGTAGATGTTTATTTGGAAAAGCAATTACCCAATATTAGCTTTAGGGACCTAAGTAAATTATTATGTGATTTAATTACTAGTGAACTCATTGCAAAAATAAATCACATGCATAATAAAACTTAGAAAGCATTCAAAAACAATATTTAAATGCATAAAATGAAATGTGATCCTAGTATGGCCCCTAACTCTAAAGACTACTCTTTAAGGTCTCCATTCTTGAATCACCTTGGATCTCCATCCTTGTGCTTCATGGAATAAGATTGAATCACCATTCTTCTTATGACAACTTGAATAATCATGTTTGGAATTTTAAACTAAAATTACAAAAATACCAACGATACGATGTCGTATTTAGATTACAAAAATACATTAACGATACGCAGATCGTATTTTCTATCCAAGTTTGGGCCATACTAGTCACCGCATGCAATCATAATATCATATATATAAAACATGCATTTTAATCAACTATTAAAATAAATTATTATGCTTTAACAACTTTAAACATAATAACATTATCTAGATTTAATCTCATATTAAATCAAATGGTTAGTACCTTAAGATAAATTTTAATCATATTAGAATTTATCTCCCAAGGGCATTAAAATATTAATCTAACAAATTTAATCAACTATTAAATTTAAAGTAAAATACATAAGCACTCTAAGGTACCACATATATTTTAATCATATTAAAACATAAAAGCATTGCATGACATTTAATCACAAACACTAGCATGCAAGAATTAATCAACTTATTAAAACTAACATCCTAACATAAAATTAAATGTCACAAAATGAAACTCCCATCATAATTTTAATTCATTTAAGCATTAGCATAGGATACCAAGCATAATAACTACTTAATATGCATTAAGGGATAAACGGATTAAACGTTTTTATCCGTTGAAAAAGCAAACGAGCCAAGCGAGGCAGAACACCGCTCGCGACCCGCGCGGCTGGGTCGCGACTCGCGACCCGGTGGTCGCGACCCGCGATTCTCGTCGCGACTCGCGATGCTCGTCGCGATTCGCGAGAAGCTCACCGCTTCGCTTTCCGATTTCAATTCGAGGCAATTTTAATCGAAATGCGTATGATTTTCTTTATACACTAAACATGTTTACGCATAAATAAATCATACTAGGCTTCAAATTCAAGAATTCATGCTATGAAATTATACATAATCAGATTAAGCATAAAAAATCAAAGCATGCAATTCATGAATCATACATATATACATCACATTCTAATTAACAACTTAACTAAAACATGAAACAATATAACAATTATATATGTATACATGTATCGAAAAATGTATAAACAACTTTTATACTCCCACTAGATTAAAATCAAATTTTAATCATGCAAACAATATCCTCATGCTAATACCCTCCCCTAAACGAATTAAAAGAAAGGAAAACATGCATCCACATGATCATATTAATCTATGCAATAGGCTAACGATACCACTTGTAGGAATTTAGATGCTTAATGCGGAAAACGAGTATCACATACTCAAACATCTAACACCAAGATCTTTGCATAAATTAACATGAATCTATAAAGAGTATAAAATATACCTCTTGATGCGTGAATTCCACTTCCACCCCGAGCCTTCTAGTGGAGATCCTTTAGAACGTCAAACGCCGTTCCTCTAGTGTTGGTCCACGAACAACCCTTAGATCACCACGTATGCTAGTACGGAAGAGAGAATAATTCTCTTGCTTTTGAGGTGTGATGGCCGAAAATGAGGAGAAAGAGAGGAGCAAAGAAAATCAGATTTTCTTCACAAAGAATGATGTAATCATCACCCTCCTTTGTAACTCCCATATCAATATATAAGGTGGTTACAAAGAGGTGCTTTCATGAGGCTTTATTTTGCCTCATAATGTCATACATTATGAGCATAATAATCTCATGAGTTACAACTCTTCCATCCCATAAAACCGCCCAACCCATTTCACAAATGGATTTGGGTAATATCCAAGGGTTGTCACATTGTGTGACCTCATAGGACCCAATACATATTAGTAGTTGGCCTAAATATACTAGCCCAACCAACCGCAATTAGCTTCTAGCAAAACGTTGCGGTCACCTAATATTATTGAATATATTATCTTTATAATTCGTCCATATACATTTAGTTTATTACACTTGATCGAGGACAAAATCCTTCATTACCACCCCTTTATCACTTATACTACCCTCCAAACATCTGACTGCATTTTCCAACTGAAATGGAATTACTATTGAAATTGCATTGTACATCCAGAATGGTCGCCCTAAGAATACATGATCCCATACCACTATACAATTACAATTGGTCTTCGCTCAATGGATACAAAATACCCATTCTTTAGCGCCTAGTGCAACGGCTTCGGTTGCAACAACAAGCTCCAGTTTTACTTGGGGTATGTCATAATAAGTTATTTGACATAAATTCATAAATAAAAAATAGAAGAGTTTTTAGAAGAGCACGACTACCTATATATGTACTTCCTTCGTTTCATCATGAAATGATAGGTGTGTGTAGTTTCTAAGGAGGAAGAGAAAAGTAGAGATAGATTAAAAGATAGACTCATGTGATGAAAATATATAGAGAGACACATTACAATGTAAGACAATGTTGTAAATGATGTAAACTTTCAAATAAGGCAGCTGATAAAATATTCATATATAAATTTGTCAGAAACCACCTTTTATAATCACTTTTTTGTGAGAAACCACCTTTTAAAAAAATTGGTTAATTAGCCACCTTTTTTGTTCTTTTTTTTGTTGGAAGCCACCACTTGCCGGAATCCGGTGGTTGACCTTGATTTTCCGGCGTTGACCATCGGATTTTCGTCATTCCTCCCCCTTTATCCTTCTCCCCCCTCGCATCCCCTGGCAACCCACCATCCCCCCTCGCATCCCCCGCAACCCCCTCCCCCTCGCATCCCCCGACAACCCCCTCCCCCTCGCAACCCGCCGCAAACCCCCCCACGACCATCCCTACCCTCCACGGCCCCTAAGCCCCTCCCCCTCGCATCCCCCGACAACCCTCCTCCCCTCTCGCATCCCCCGCAAGCTCCCCTTCCCCCTCGCATCCCCCCAAGCAACCCCCCTCCCCCTCGCATCCCCCAAAGAAACCCCCCAGCAGCCTCTTCCCACCCCTTCTTCTTCTTCCTCTTTCTCCCTTCCTCCTCCCTTGCTCTGAAATTTCAAACAAAAAAAAATTTGAAGGAGGAAGATGCTAGCAGAAGAAGGGAGAAGCGTGAAGGTGGAAGAAATGGCGAAAATCTGGAAAAAATGGCGAAAATCCGATGGTCAACGCCGGAAAATCGAGGTCAACCACCGAATTCCGGCAAGTGGTGGCTTCCAACAAAAAAAAGAACCAAAAAGGTGGCTAATTAACCAATTTTTTTAAAAGGTGGTTTCTCACAAAAAAGTGATTATAAAAGGTGGTTTCTGACAAATTTTCCACAAAGAAAAGATATGTTTGAAACATGAGTTACCACTTGTTTTTTTATAAAAAAAACAGTGTGCCTCAAATGATGCTTTAAGATATTACATGAAGTACATTGTATTTAAATTCTAGTGAAGAACAAATATTCTTATAAGACTCTAATATTTGTATATGTTAAAAAGCAATAGAGGGAGCTCTGAACTTTTCACGAGCGTGTAAACGTGAGTGACGCCATGGCAGTGGGTACCAGAGCTCAATCAGCCTCGAAAATTGCGCGAAATCAACAGAAAACCCAGAAAGGGACGAATAAAAATAAAGGCAAGGAGAATGGAAGCATTGTGGATGAAAATATGGAGGATGGAAATGACCCAGAAATTGTGCAATTTCTTGAAGGTGAAATTCTTTCACCAAAAGCTTCGCTGATGGAGTTACAAAGACAATCAATGGTGAGGCAATCGTTTTCTGACTGGATGAGTGCTATTCATGGCGAAAGGAGTAATCAGACCCAGGAGAATGGAGGTAAGTGCTCTGTTCCACCCACATTGCAGTGTAAGAATAGCCCAATAATATGTAATTTGACTGGGAAAATGAATGATGCTGCTGAGGAATTGAATGTATGTGCTGTGGATTTGAATGTGAATACTGTTAGTTCGGAAGAAAATATGGTGCAAATTGAAGTTGATGACATTCAAGAAGAAATTGACTATTGGAATTCTGCTTTGATTTGTTATGTTTTTGGGGCAAATCCTCCACTTAATGTCATGGAAGGATTCATTAGAAGGATGTGGGGAAGACATGGGGTTGATAAGGTTGTTGTTGTTGCTCATGGTGTGTTTATGGTTCGATTTATGGCCATGGAGACTAGGGATAAAATCGTGAATGGCCCAAGGGTGTTCTTTGATAATAAACCTGTCTTTATGAAACCTTGGGAAGAAGATATGGTACTTGGCAAAGACGAGATTAAAATCATACCTCTATGGGTGCAATTGTGGGGGCTTGATTTGAAATATTGGGGTGAGAAAGCTTTGAAGAAAATTGTCAGTACTGTGGGAGATTTTATTAAAGTTGATACAGCAACAAAGAATAGGGAGAAGGTTCAATTTGTGAGGGCCTTGATTGAGGTGGGGATTAATCAACATTTTCCTGACAAGATAGGGTTCTTGAATGAGAAGGGTGTGAAGTGCGAGGTGGAAATTCAATATGAATGGAAGCCTGAGATATGTAAGAAATGCAAGAAAATGGGACATGCCACTGAGAATTGTAGAATACGGATGCAAAAGAAATGGGTGCAAAAGAAAGTGGAGAAATCACAACCTGCTGAGAGAAGCACAGAAGGGATCACAATTGTTCAGAAAGAACAAGAAGGTAGGGGCATGGAAATGGAAGGTAGGCAGGAAGAAAAGACAGGAAAGGATGTGGAGGGTTTTGTTCAGGTGAGAAGAAGTGCTAGGAAAGAGGATAACACTAGGCAGGAGGTAAGATTACAGAATGCATTTGAATCCTTACAGATTGTGGAAGAAATAGTAACAGTAGGAGAAGTGGTCTGTGGGACAAAGGGACAGCATACTGCAGAGGGGGGAGACTCCTCTGGACAGTATGGATAAGCTCCTTGTGTGGAATGTAAGAGGAGTCAACCAAATCATAAAACAAAATACTGTGAAGCAGTTCATTAGAACTCAAAGTTTTGGTTTGGTTGGGCTCCTTGAAACAAGGGTAAAGATGCCTAATATGGGAAATCTTTACCTGAATGTTTTTGATGGGTGGTGCTTTACTTCAAACATTACTTCTCATCCGGGAGGTAGAATAGTTATAGCTTGGAGATCTGCTGCGTTCCAAGTTCAAATACAGGTTTGTACTAACCAGTTAGTACATTGTATGGTGTTCCCTAATAGTCAGATGCATCCCTTTGCATGTACTTTTGTGTATGCATTTAATACTGCAAAAGAAAGGGAAATATTGTGGAGTGACTTGAGTGAAATTGGTAAAAGAATGAAGATCCCATGGGTTGTGCTAGGTGACTTTAACTGTGTGCTTCACAGTGAGGAGAGGATTGGTAATGCTGTAAAAGAGCAGGAGATGGAACCCTTTAGGAATTGTGTTGAAATGTGTGAATTACAAGACCTTAAACAGGTTGGAAACTTTTTCACATGGAATAATAAACAAGAGGGGAGTAAAAGAGTCTATTCTAGAATTGATAGAGTTCTAGTGAATGAAAGATGGGTAGAAAAGTATGATCATGCTGAAGTGTGTTATATGAATGAAGGGGAGTTTGATCATTGCCCAGGGTGTGTGAGTGTTTATCCTGAGGTAATAAGTGGGAGAAAGTCCTTTCATTTTTTTTAACATGTGGTGTGATGCTCCTGACTATGAGGATAGAGTAAAACCTGCCTGGGACATACAATATTCTGGTACCAGAATGTATAAAGTTCTGCAGAAGTTAAAAAAAGTAAAGCAGAGCATGATTGAGTTGAATAAGAATAGATATCAGGGCATTGAAATGCAAGTTTATCAGGTAAAGGAGAAGCTTCAGATGTGTCAAACAGACCTTATGATGCTGATCTTATCAAGGCTGAACTGGAAGCAACTCAGAAGTTTAGAGAAACTCAAGCTGCATTTAATTCTTTCCTGAGGCAAAAAGCAAAAGCTGATTGGCTTAAGGAGGGAGATCAGAACACAACTTTATTCCATAGAGCTTTGAAAAAGAGACAGCAACATAATAGAATTTATTCTATTATGGATGTGCAAGGGAAATGGGTTGAATCTCCTGAGGATGTACCTACAGCTTTCCTGGAGTTCTATGATCAATTGTTAGGCAGGAAAATGGAAGATAGACAACCTGTGGTGGAGGCAATAGTGAGAACTGGTCCTCTTCTTACTCAAGACTTGGTGAATCAGCTAAGCCAACCTTATACTACAGCAGAGGTAAAAAAAGTAATTTTTGATATAGATGAAAATAAAGCTCCTGGCCCTTACGGGTTTGGAAGCAAATTTTTCAAAGCTAGCTGGGAAGTGGTGGGTGATGAGGTTAGTAATGCAATATTAGATTTCTTAAACAGTAATAAAATGCTAAAAGAAATCAACACAACTAGAGTTACTTTGATCCCTAAAGGAAACTGCCCAAAAACTGTGACAGATTTCAGACCAATATCATGTTGCAATGTTATATATAAAGGGATTTCGAAAGTGTTGTGCGAAAGATTGAAAAGGGTATTGCCTGAAATTATAGCTGAGAATCTGTCAGGATCTTGTGAAGGATTATGGAAGGAAAAATGCTTATCCTGGTTGTTTGATTAAATTAGACATCAAGAAAGCATATGATACTGTGGAATGGGGTTTTATTGAAGAAATGATGAATGCACTGCAGTTCCCTGCTCAGTTTACTGCTCTGGTGATGACTTGCATTACTACTCCTGCCTTTTCTTTGATGATTAATGGGACATCACATGGCTTCTTTAAATCTGCCAGAGGACTTAGGCAGGGGGATCCCATTTCCCCCTTGCTTTTTGTACTTTGCATTGAATCTCTCTCAAGGATCTTGGGTACTGTTAGTAGTCATAAAAAGTTCAAATACCATCCAAGATGCAGAGGGCTAAAATTAACTCAGCTAAGCTTTGCAGATGACCTGATACTATGTTGTAAGGGTGAAATTCAACCAGTCAAGATGATGATGCGAGGGTTTAATGTCTTCTCTAAATGTACTGGTTTGCAAGCCAGCCCTCAAAAGACTGATGTTTACTGCTGTGGAATGAAAGAGGATGAGATGCAAGCAGTGTTAGATTTGACTGGTTTTAATAAAGGGAAATTTCCTTTTATATACCTGGGTGTTCCAATTTGCACAAAAAAAATTACCAAATCTCAAGGTGATCACTTAGTAGATAAGATGTGCAGTAGAATAAGAACATGGAGCTCAAAGCACTTATCTTTTGCTGCTAGGCTTACCCTAGTAAATGCAGTCTTACTGAGTATTCAGATATATTGGGCTCAAGTAATGGTTTTGCCTCAAGGTGTGTTGAATCAGGTGAATGCAATTTGTAGAGGCTTCCTTTGGTTTGGTAAAGTCTGCCACAATCCAGGGGCCATTGCCTGGGACAGGCTGTGTCACAAAAAGAAAGCAGGGGGCCTAGGGATTATGAATACTGATTTGTGGAATAAAGCAGCAATATGTAAGCATATATGGGATGTGGCTGGTCAAAAAGAGAATCTATGGGTTAAATGGGTTCAATCGGTGTACATTAGGCAGCATGACTGGACTAGTTACACTCCAAAAGCTTCTAACAGTTGGTATTGGAAGCAGATATGTCAGGTGAAAGAAAAACTGAAGAGTGTGATTGATCCTGTCCAATGGGGACAGGGTAAATATAAAATCTCCAAGGTCTATAGGCTGTTTATGGGTGAACATCCTAGGTGCAATTGGGATAATCTGGTGTGGGATAAATTGGCTATTAAAAAACATCAATTCATTGCATGGTTAGCAATGCACAGAAGACTGAAAACAAAGGATAGAATGGTAGGGTGGGTTCCAAATGCTGATTACTCATGTCCTCTGTGTGGTGTACAACAGGAAAAGCATGAGCACCTATTTTTTCAGTGCAAGTACAGTAAGGATTGTTGGCAGAAGATCCACCAGTGGATAAAAATTGGTCCTGACAACTTGAGCCTGGAGAATGCTGGCAGAAATAGCAGGAAACTAAATGGTTTCGCAAGAAGTTTGTTTAATTCTTGTATTATAGCATTGATATATCAAATATGGATAGTTAGGAATATAGCTATTTTTGAGAACAAAGTCATGTGTATAGATAATACAGTTAGCTATGTTAGAAATAGTATCAAAATGAGATTCCTTGCTGTGAAGTCTAGATTAGTAGAGGAACAACATAGAGAGTGGTTACAACAAAATGTATAGAATGTTTAGGGCTGTTTAGGCTTTGGCCTTGTGTGTTTTCTATGGAGTTGGATTAGCAGGGTTCTTCCTAGAAGATTCGTGCCTCCTTCTCCTAGGAGTTGTAAAAAAGTTTTGTGCAATGAATTGATTACTTACTGATCAAAAAAAAAAAATTATTCTTATAAGTAATTATACAAATTTAGATAAATATACGAAGATTTTATGTGGAAAAGTAGGTAAAAAGCTATAGAATATCTTTAAATAATTGGGGTGTTAGGACTCTATAGTGGATATGTATTAGGAATAGGATTGGTCGTTATTCATAATCTATGATGAAGTAGGACTCTCTACTTAAGTTGTATAAATATATTCTATCGATGAATGAGAAAGGTGACTGAAATTGATCCTAATGTAACATGGTATCAAGAGCCAAAACCTGAAAATTCTCTCTACCCAAAATCTGAAAAAACCGATCTACTGAACTGAACCAAAGACTCGATTTTTTTCGAGCTTCCCACCGAATTTCTCTACCTAAAGCTTCGACTTTTAGCCTCTTTCTTTGACTGTTCATCACCTCCTGAACCCTTTAGAAATGGAAAAAAAAACGCATTTAGGTGAAAGAATGACTCAAAATAATGAAAACAACACCCCCAAACCTGACCCAATCTATTTTTTAGGCTCTAATGACAATCTTGGCAACTTAATCATATATTTTCTAGGCCTTGAAATTGCCAAGGGGTCGCAGGGAATTTTTATGAGTCAACGAAAATATGCCTTGGATATTATATCTGAGGCCGGTTTACTTGGTGCCAAGCCAGCCGAGTTTCCTATGGCACAGCACCATCAGCTCGCTTTGGCTGATGGTCCTTTGTTTGATGATGCAGAGAAGTATCGCAGATTGATGGGCAGGTTGATTTATCTTGTTGTTACTAGGCCTGATCTGGCATATTATGTTCACATTTTGTCACAGTTTATGCAGGCTCCTAAAATTGTTCATTGGGATGCCGCTATGCGAGTGCTTAGATATTTGAAGAAAAATCCAGGACAGGGTATATTATTTCGTTCTGATAGTGATCTCCGCCTCGAAGGGTGGTGTGATTCTGATTGGGCCAGTTGTCCTATTACTCGGAGATCCCTGAGTGGGTGGTTTGTTTTGTTGGGATATTCTCCTGTCTCCTGGAAAACTAAGAAGCATCCTACAGTGTCTCGATCGTCTGCAGAGGCAGAATATCGTTCTATGGCTGCTATTGTTTGTGAATTAAAGTGGCTAAAGCAATTATTAGGCGATCTTGGAGTTCAACATCCTGCAGGCCGGATGAGATTATATTGTGATAGTCAATTTGCGTTATATATTGCCAGGAATCTAGTATTTCACGAACGTACTAAACATAGGTTGATTGTCATTTTGTTCGTGATGCAGTGACTGCAGGTCTAGTGAGTCCGTCATACGTTCCTACCAAGTTTCAGTTGGCAGATATTTTTACTAAAGCACTTGGTAGGACTCAGTTTGAATTTTTGTTGTCCAAGTTGGGCGTTCGCAATTTGCACGCTCCAACTTGAGGGAGGGTGTTAGGACTCTATAGTGGATATGTATTAGGAATAGGATTGTTATTCCTAATCTATGATGAAGTATGACTCTCTACTTAAGTTGTATAAATATATTCTATCGATGAATGAGAAAGGTGACTGAAATTGATCCTAATTTAACATGGGGCAAAAAAATATACTAGTAGCTTCTTGCTACTATTATAAAGTGTATGCGTAATGGCTCTTGCAATGCTTCTAAGAAGATATAAATATACAATAAGGCTATATATAATCTTTTGTTTTGAAGTATCAAGTTTGTGAGATTGTCTTGGATGTCGTGGTTAAATTCTTATATTCCAAATTACAGATCATGTATTTGAAAATTATAAGGACGATTTTATTTTAATAACGATGGGGTGGTATGAAATCAAATAAGGTCGTCATATGAAAGCAGGGGATGATGTAGCACTAGTCCGTGCTTGAAAGGGAACGAGATGTGGTGGATTGTATGCATTTATTGCCCACACTAGTATTAGATAGTAGATTGAATATATATAATAGACTATTAAGTGGTCAGGCAACGTCTAAGATTGGTGTGTGCCCTACATTTAATTTTTAATGAGTGATGAATAATCTTTGTCTTCAACTTATATGTATTGCTAATCTAGTGTAAAAGTGTATTAGTAAAGATGAGGGAATGATTTATTGCATTTTATTCATATCAATTCATTCAAATCATTATAAATTTGGCATTTAATTACCATTAATTGCCCAAAATATTATGTTTATCTTTGACAAAAAAATGCAATGAAATTGTAGTAGACCGGTCAATAAGGCCCTGTTCTTTTGGACTTAATTTCAGTTCAGTTCAGTTAGTTTTCTCCCACAGTTTTCATTCAGTTCAATTCAGTTCGTTTCAGTTCTGTTCAGTTCAGTTCAGTTCAGCCCAGTTCAGTCTAAAAGAACGGGGCCTAAATTTATTTCAACGATATGTAATTAAGGTCCCGTTTTGAGTCTTTGCGTGGACGAGATTTGTAATTTCTTTTACTCCCTCCGTTTCTTTTTAATCTACACACTTTCCTTTTTGGTCTGTTTCTTTTTAATCTACACATTGTTGCTTTTGTGACATCTACTTTCTCCTCTTTCTCCACCCATGTCATCCACTTTTTAATATTTTAACCCACTTTTTACTTTCTCTCTCACTTTTCAGTTTCTCTCTCCACCTTTTCAGTTTCTCTCTCATACTTTTGTATTTCCTCCTTGGTTCTCCCCCAAAATGAAGTGGAGTGAATAAATTAAAAAGAAACGGAGGGAGTATATTGTATGGGATTGGCATGATGTGAGACCATACAATTCAATAAGAGTTGGGATATTCAACAAACTGTTTAGTATCATACAATTTAGTTACTCATATACTCTCACCTCATAACACATTCTTTTTCTATTTACTTAAGCTAATAAGAGTAATGGGGATATAAGGATAGATGCATTAGATAGGACGACTGGAGAAGAGCTTTATTAGGGGATTTAACACTCCACAATTTGATATTCTTTTTGAAAGGTAGATTTGATATTCTTACTTGTTAGTTGTTCGGCAAGAACAAGGTATTTTTGGGACATCTAGCTTCTGTCTTTTTGGGTGAACTTAACTTAACTTAAAACTGAGTTGAGTACAATTGTTCTCTATAGGACGTTTTTTTTCTCTCACTCTTCAGCGCACGGTGAGGCGATTGCCTAAACCACGCTGTCGCCATGGCAAGGGGTAGAGCGAAGAAGAGCGCCCAGAAAGGAAAGGGGAAAGTTGTTGGTCTGTCATCATCTCCGGTGAGGAAAACGAAATCGGTGGACGAAGTTACTGGAATAAAGGGGTTGAGGATTCCTAGCCCCATTAAGGAGACAAATGTTGAGGATGAATTAGAGGAAGTCACGATGGTGATTCCACCTGCCACATTGGAGGACCAGATTCAGCAATCAATGGAGAGAGCGAAGTTGTCGGAATGGTTAGAGGTGATTCAAAGTGGGTCGAAGGCGAATAGCACACCACAACGGTTGTCCTGGGCTGCTCAAGTTGATGTTGAGCTTGCGAAAAATGGAAGCCAGGTAAAATCTAATACTCTTACTGTAACAATTGAGGCTGATGATATTCAGGAGGAGATAGAATTTTGGTCTTCCTCGATTGTATGCTATGTATTATGTGCCAATCCACCATTTACTGTAATGGAGGGATATTTTTGACGAATTTGGGGCAGCCTCGGTATTGATAAGATTGCGATGATTGGAAAGGGTGTGTTCATAGTGAGATTCACCACATTGGAATCCTGCTTAAAGGTGAAAACAGTGGATTTCAATTTTTCGATCAAAGACCTGTTGATAACGCAATTGTGGGAACCTGATATGATTGTTGATAAAAATGCGATTCACAATGTCCCAATCTAGATTAAAATGCCGAATCTCCCTCTCAAGTATTGGGGTGAGAAGAGCCTCTTTAAGATTGCTGGTTTGGTTGGGAAGGTTGTGCGAATGGACCAATCAACACAGGCTAAGGAGAAATTGAGTTTCGCCATGGTTATGGTGGAGGTTGGATTGCAACAATCCTTGCCAGAATCTGTATCCTATTATAATGAGCATGGAATTATAGTTGAACAAAAGGTGGAGTATGAATGGAGGCCAATTTTATGCTCCAAATGTTCAGGCTATGGTCATGAAGGTGAGGATTGTCGCAAAACTAATGGTAAATTGCGATGGGTTAAGAAGACGACTACACAACCTAATGCTGAAGGGTTTGTGGCAGTGGGTAATAAGAAGGGTACCAATGTAAGAGTGGAGCCTGTTGTGCCTATACATAATTCTTTCTTAGTTTTACAGCAGGAAGGAATAACTGAGGAAGCAGGGGACATTGCTCACACAGGTGCAGATAAGAGTAGCAGCAATGAGAAGGTGGATGATCAGCCTGTAAATAGGCAGATTGCAGTGGGTGTAGGGTGTAGTAAGGCTATAAATGTGGATGATCAATCTATGGTTAAGGGGCAGGGGTTGTCATCCCCTTCCTCTAATGGATAGAGTCCTTGTTTTGGAATGTGAGAGGCATAAACAGCAGAGCTAAACTGAATGAGGTACGGTATTTTCTCTCCTCTCATGATGTTAAGTTGTTTAGCCTCTTAGAGACTAGGGTTAAATCCCCTAAGTTAGGTGATGTATATACTATGTTATGTCCTGGTTGGTGTTTTACTCACAATAACAGTTGCCATAGTAATGGAAGGATTATTATAGGATGGTGCCCATTGTCTTTTACTATTAACATTACCTGTGTTAATAGTCAATTCATTCACTGTAGTATCAAACGACCTAAAAATTGTGATGAGTTTGATTGTACCTTTGTATATGGCTTTAATGATCAAAGTAGTAGAATGGAGTTGTGGAGTTACCTTAAAGGGTTTGCTAGTAATAATAGTAAACCTTGGATCCTAATGGGGGACTTTAATGCTTTGAGTAGTGTGGATGACAGGATTGGTTCAGTTGTGAGACATTCTGAGATCGCTCCTATGTTGGATTACTTGAGAGTTTGTAATTTGATTAATGTGAAAGCCACTGGCAGATACTTTACATGGAATAATAAACAAGAAGGTGCTCAGAGGGTTTTTTCTCGCATTGATAGGGTTTTAGCTAACCCTGATTGGATTGACAAGTATAATATGGCTGAGGTTGTCTTTTTCCCTGAAGGTAACTTTGACCACACTCCTATGCTGCTTAGTGTTTACAATGAGGTTAATCTGAAGAAACCATTCAGATTTCATAATATGTGGTGCACTCATCCTACTATGATGGAGACTGTGGCTCAAGCTTGGCAAGTGCAAGTGAGGGGCTGTGCTATGTACAGGGTCCAGCAGAAAATGAAGAAGGTTAAAGAGGCTCTGAAAGTGCTCAACAGGATTGGCTTTGGGGATGTTGAAGCTGTTGTAATCAAAGCAAAGGTGGAGCTGGAGAGGGCCCAAGAAGATATGCACAGGAACCCACATGATAGTGACTGTGTGATAGAGAAAAGGCTGCTAGTGAGCTTTTCCAAGTGGCAAAGAAGAATCAGCTTTCTTTGCTAAGGCAGAAAAGTAAAATAGCTTGGCTCAAAGAAGGTGATGACAACTCAAAATTAAAGTTTTTTACCAAGCTATCAAGGCTAGGAGGTACAAGAACAAAATTTTATCCATTCACAATACTGATGGTGAATGGGTGAATGAAAAAGTGAAAGTTGATTTAGCTTTCTTAGATTATTACCAGAATCTTTTTGCTTGCCAGAGGCAAAAACAGATAGTTCTGAATACTCTGATTGACAAGGGGAGGAAACTTACTACAGCTCATCTGAATACCATCAATTCAGAGTTCACTGGTGAGGATGTGAAGAGAGTTTTATTCAGCATTATATTCCTGATGATAAATCTCCTGGAGCAGATGGTTTCAATAGTAAGTTTTTTAAGCATTGTTGGGCTATTGTGGGTAAGGAAGTTATAGAGGCTGTCCTTGATTTTTTCAAAATAGGGAAACTCTTGAAGGCTGTAAATGTCACAACATTGACTCTGGTGCCTAAGATTGATTGCCCTGGTACTGTTGCAGATTTCAGACCTATAGCATGTTGTACTATCCTCTATAAGTGTATCACTAAATTTCTTAGTGAGAAGCTTAATAGTGTGCTGCCTGATATCATTTCTCCTAGTCAAGGTGCTTTTGTGGCTGGCAGGAGCATTCTCAGCAATGTCATGATTTTTCAAGATCTGATCAAGGTCTATAATAGGAAGTCTACTAGAGCTAGCTGTCTCATGAAGCTAGATCTTAGGAAGGCGTATGATACAGTGAATTGGGAGTTTATACAGCCGATGCTTGAAGGGGTTGGCTTTCCTAGGCACTTTGTGGATCAGATAATGACTTGTGTTAGGACTTCTACCTTTTCTATCATGATCAATGGCTCACTTAATGGTTTTTTTAAGGCGCACAGAGGGCTCAGGCAAGGAGACCCCATGTCTCCTTCGCTCTTCGCCTTAGGAATGGACTATTTGGATAGGATTCTATCCTATGTTGGTGAACTTGAGGGTTTTAAGTTCTATGCTAGATGTAAAGAACTTAAGTTGATCCACTTATGCTTTGTTGACGACTTATTGCTTTTTTGCAATGGAGACTTCAGGTCCATCTACACTTTGTTACAGGGATTTCAGATGTTCTCTAATGCTTTTGGGTTGGAGGTGAACAGGAGCAAATCTGAAATTTACTATGCTGGTATGAATGCTCAGGAGATAAACAGGGTCACTGATGTTAGTGGTTTTACATGTGGTACTTTGCCTTTTAAGTATCTTGGAGTCCCTATTTCTACTACAAAGTTGAAGGCTAGAGATTACCAAGGGCTTGTTGACAAGATGACATATAGAATAAGAACATGGAGTTCTCGCAACCTCTCCTTTGCAGCCAGATCCCAGCTTGTGCAAAGTGTTTTGATGAGCATGCACAATTATTGGGGGCAGATTTTTTTTGCTTCCTAAGGCTGTGATAAATAATATTAATTGCATCTGTAGGAATTACCTCTGGACAGGGAGCAGCAATGATGATAGACCAGGTGCTGTGAGATGGTCTATCATTTGCAGAGATAAGAAGGCAGAGGGTTTGGGGTTCAGGGATATTGTGAGTTGGAATGTGACAGATGTTTGCAAGTTAGCTTGGCAGATTGCTCAAGAGAAGGAAAACTTGTGGGTTAAATGGGTAAACTGTGTTTACATCCAAGGAGCCATCTGGAGTTCTTATGAGGCACCAAACACAGCTAGTTGGGCCTGGAAGGTGGTGTGCAAGGCTAAGAATGATGTGAAGGCAAAGTTACAGAGCATTCAATGGATGCAGGACACAAGCTTCAATATTAAGAATATGTACAAGACCTTGTGTGCAGATGATGTTCAGGCTCATTGGAGTCGTTTTGTGTGGAATAGGTATGCTATACCTAAGAACAGGTTTATCATGTGGTTAGTGGTGCAAAATAGGTTGAAGACAAAACATAGACTTATGCAGATTGGTGTCTGTAGAGATGACTTATGCTATATTTGTTCACAGCATAGTGATGATCAGGCTCATCTTTTTTTTTATTGTACCTTTAGCAAGAAATGTATGGAGGCGATTATGCAGTGGTTGGGTTTGACTTGGCAAGGGAGGAATGTTAATCAGGTTTGTAGATGGCTGCAAGGAAGGAATGTTGACTCCAAGTTCAGAAGACAAGTGGGAATAGCTGTTGTGCAGGCCACAGTTTACAAGATATGGATGAACAGGAATCTAGCTTGTTGGGATTCCACTGTGCATATAATAGATCATACAGTAAAAGAGATACAATTTAATGTAAAAAATAGAATTCTTCAGATTTTGAGTTCTAAAGTTACAGGGAGAGATAGAATGTGGATAATGAGCTTGAAGAACTGGGCATGTCCAGTTTAGTTGTGTTGGGTTGTTGATCCCAACTTAAGTGTAAAGTTCTGTTTTGGTTATATTACTCTAATTACCAAAAAAAAAAAAATTTGAGTTGAGCTGAGCTGAACTGAACTAAAATTGTGAGAAGAAACCAATCAAGTTGAACTAAACTATGTGGAGCTGAACTTAACTGAAATTGTATCCACACGAACAAGGTCCTAGTCATCTACATCAGGGGAATGAAAACATTTTCAATGGTAACAAATTGTCTGCATTAATTGTCTTTTGTAAATCCAGGGCACAATTGGTCAATGGGTATACAACTTTAATTGCTTTACTATTGAACTTTATAGAAAAAGCTTTCTTTTTGTAACCGCGCCTTTGATATTTCTGTATCCTAAAAACTTCAGTTTAAAAAACTTCAGTGAAGACGACATTTTCAGAGCATGTACAATGGGGCTCTCCAACTAGTTCTTCAAGTAGCTCTCCAAGGAGAGAGAAAATAAAGAGCCACCTCTTACCCAACAATGGGGCTCTTGGATGTGTCTTGAGTGTATCTCCATGGAGACACTTTGCAAAGTGGTTCTTGGGGGAGATACCATTTGGGTTGAAGGAGAAATGGCTCTCCAATGTGTGAGGCCCACATACTATTGCAATTACTTTTTTTTTTTTTGAAATTAAAAATTAATTCATTGATTCAAAGTCATACGACATCTACAATAGAAGTCAAAACTAAACAAATACATATCAAAATGAAATAAATACAATTCTAATATGACAAAACCACGATCGTTGAGTAGATCTAACAATTCTGAAAACCCTCGTCTTTCACATCGCTGTCTGATGCAGCCTTCTGCAAGGGGGTCTATCGATCTTTTGTAGTTTTGAAGTAGAATTGGATTCAATTCAAGTGATTGTAAACGAAGTACTGACATCTGCTGCAACCCCGCACAAATTTCAATCAACAAATCAACCTCTTGAATTACACAAAAACCCAAAAACAAAGTCTCTAAACTCTCACATGGAGAGAGATAAAACCCAATATATGGGTAGATATAACCCAATAAATGGGTAGAAAAACTCTCCATTAGAGAGAGACTGAAGTTTATTAGAAACATTAATATAAAAAACTAGTAATAAAAGGAGAAAAGGGGCTTACCACCGCCCAAAAGGGTGGCGGTAGCCCCTAGGTTGAAAATTAGGGTTTTGTTGGAGAGGAGAGAGAAGGGAGAAAAATAAGGAGAGGAGGCGTTACTATTGCAATTACTTAAGTTTTCTTTTCTTCTTGTAACCATTTAATGATCTTTTTTATAAAAATTAAAAAAAAGATGGTAACAATTACTATCCCAACAACTATAATTTTTCTTTGTCTATAAAATGAGCTTAATATTGGATATATTTCATACGCAAAATCTACTATCTTTTTTTATTTTATGAAATTAAATATTAGCATTCAAAATTAATATTATTTTTTAAAAAAATCTATATTACATAAATTATGAAAAAGATTAATTTTTTTGTAATTATATTTAATTTACATGAATAACTTTGTTTATATATATTTGATCATAATATGAAATGAGGTTCATTTATTGACATGGGGACCACCAAACAATGAAAAGTTGAATGGAGAGCTCTTTAAAGAGTTTTATTATTGTTGGGTGTTTTTAGACATAGTTCTTGAGAGTAGCTTGAAGAGAGAAAATAGATGAGAGAGAGTGGAGAGCTAGTTGGAAAGCCATGTACCATTGTACATGCTCTCAATGATAGACGATTTGTACTCTATTTAATTTTAGATAAAAGTCGTGCACACTTCTTTAGATATAATATTGTATCATATTTAATTTAAGATATCATATCATATTATATGACTTCCTTTTGGCAAGATATATTGCTTGCAATATTTGGATTTTTAAGCCTTCCAATGCACAACTTTACCCTTTGATATCTTTTATTATCTCTTGGTAAAATTTATAAAAATTTGATATTTTAAAAGTATATATCGAAACCAATCTAACAAAATCTCACATGACTATATTTAATCTTACATTTTTTTTTTTGAAAATAAAATTAATTCATTGATTCAAAGTCATACAACATCTACAATAGAAATCAAAACTAAACAAATACATATCAAAATGAAATAAATACAATTCTAAAATGACAAAACCACGATTGTTGAGTAGATCTAACACTTCTGAAAACCCTCGTCTTTCACCTCGATGTCTGATGCAGCCTTCTACAAGGGGGTATGTCGATCTTTTGTAGTTTTGAAGGAGAACTGGATTCAATTCAAGTGATTGTAAATGAAGTACTGACATCTGTCGCAACCCCGCACAAATTTCGATCAACAAATCAACCTCTTGAATTACACAAAAAAACCAAAAACAAAGTCTCCAAACTCTCACATGGAGAGAGATAAAACCCAATATATGGGTAGATATAACCTAATATATGGGTAGAAAAACTCTCCATTAGAGAGAGACTGGAAGTTTATTAGAAACATTAACGGAAAAAAAACTAGTAACAAAGGGAGAAAATGGAGTTACCACCGCCCAAAAGGGTGGTGGTAGCCCCTAGGTTGAAAATTAGGGTTTTATGGGAGAGGAGAGAGCATATTTAATCTTACATATCAATCATACTAGATGGTTGATGAGAGACATTTATGTCACTCATAGGGTAATAATTCGTGCTTAATTAGAGCCGTTTTAGTTTAATTTTCGTAATTATTCTTCTAATTTTATTTCCTTTTTAGTTATTATTGTTTTCTTTATTTAGTTTCATTTTATTATTTTATATGTATAGTTTCTCCCCTTGTGTTTGGTCTTCTATGTAGGTAAGCTTTTTGGAGCTACGCGTTTGAGTTTCAAAGTTAGAGGGGTGGCTTGATTTAGTGCTATAATATAGAGCTTATCCTACACCACACTTCCCACCTATCCATACCACACACCAAGCATAGAGTGGAGCAATTTTGCCAAAATAAGAGCTTTTGGAAGGATTTGTGCACAAGGGTGATATTAAAATGGTCATAACTTTCACTACAAATACTATTTTTCAGTGATTCAAGTTGAAGATGAAAGTTTAGCTCGATAGCTTTCCAACGAGTGGTCACAATCTTGATTCCGGTGAAAAATGAAAGAGATATGGCTCTTTGAAGTCAGACGCGTCTGCTGGCCCACCCGAGCTATGACCAGCCCGCCCGGGCTCCTCAGCCCGCCCGAGCAAGTTTCCTGACCGTCCGGGCTGCTGAAGAGTGGAGCTTCGCCTCGACGAAGAAGGGTAGCATGCCCCGCCCGGGTGGATCGAGATGGGCCCGACCACCCGCACCGCCTGGCCTTGACCCCAGCCCGCCCGGGGTGCCTTGGTCAGTCCGCCCGGGCTGCTGTTATTCGCACGTTTTTCTTCGGCCCATTTTGTTTACGACGATGTAATTGAGGGGGAGTATAAATACCCCCTTAGCCCATTTTGTGGAGCCAAGTTTTATTTTATTCCCTACTTTTAGTTTTAGAATATTTTTTAGGGTTTTAGGGAGGATTAGCCTCCATAACTTAGTTTAGGAGAAAAGTGAGAAAACTCAAAGAAAGATTGAAGATTTGGAGATTCAAGGGTGACAACTTGTATTTGAAGATTCAACAATTTATCAATGAGCATTTCTTACTCTCTCTCTCTTCTTTTATTGCTTTATTTTAATTGTTTTCATTGTTTAATCTTCATTTTAATAGTTAATCTAGATTAAAGTTTTCATCTTTTCCTAGTTTCTTCTTGTTTGTTCACTAGATTTTATTTTGTTTTTGCTTTAAAGTGTTGATTTTTGGTTTTTGCTATTTTTAGATTGGTGATTTATTGCTAGTTTTTCTATGTTTAGGATGTTTGGTAGTATAATGGATAGTGAGTAGTTCATTAACTAGGATTCGGAGTAGCCCAATCATTATTTGCATCCTATTTTCATGAGTAGAGTTTATTGGATTGGTTATGTTTGGGATTTGTGCAATTTCAATCTTTGATGTCGATTGGTGACTTAGTTAATGTGAGCTCCTTCATCTTTTGATCCTTTGTTGCCCATTTAATGGTTTACTTTTATGTGGTTGACCTTCATGATTGATTGATTAGTTGTTACACATCACTTGTTGGTTGGTATTAACTTGGGTTTGATTTCAATTCTTAACTTGGCCTAGTTAGGTTATAACGCCTCGAAATATAGGTTTTGTTGCCATAATTAGGACTCTAAACTCCCTAACAACGATTTTAGAGGTGTTTTGGTTTGTTTATCCCCTTTGCATATCCCCAATGCTTGTCAACCCCCTTATCTCTACTTGGTTGTTGGATGTGAACTATGATTGTGGTGATTTCCCATTCCTAGTGCTTCCCCTAATTTGATTCCAATAGTTTTAATCATTTAATTCAACCAAAACTTGATGATTTTATTCGGCCTAGCTTATTGTTAAATTAACACATATTGGTGCTCCTTAGTCCTTGTGGAAGAATGACCCTTGCTTGTCACTTTACTTAGTTTAGTGGTCTAGTTAGGTTTTGTTTTCTTAGGAGACTAGTAACGACCTAGTTTCCCCCTATGTCAAAATGGCGCCATTGCCGGGGACTTCGGCTTAAATTGATTTGTGTTGATTAGATGAGTCTAGGCTATTTGTGAATATTCTTTGTTTTTCTTTGATTTTTTTTTCTTTTCTTATTCTTACTAAAAAAAATGGCAAATATCTCTTTTCCTCAATATGAGAATGAGTCCTTTTGGATTTACTTTGATAGACTTGAGGACTTTATAAGGTACTATGATTATGGTCTTTGGGAGGCTTGTGAGATTACTTATTGGGGTTTAAATGAGCATACTAGAGGAGTGGTTGAAAATATGTTTAATGGTGAATTTCGAGCTATATCTTTAGATGAAGCTTGGGATTTTTATATGTGGTTAGCTAGGGATACTTATGATTTTGATTGTGCAAATTCTCATAATTCATCTAATGTTTGCATGAATTCATTTGATGAGTCAAATGTTCCCACTAGTGACCCTATTATACATGATTTTAATCCTCCTCCCCAAAATGGTCTCCAAATTATACTCCAAGCACCTCTTCAATTAGGATCGTCCACCAACACCACTAGTCTAGAGAGTATGATGCAAACCTTCATGACTAATCAAGCTAAAGAGACTAGTGAGTTGAGAGAGAGCTTAAAACAAATGCAAGTTCATAATAAAATGCTAGATACTCAAGTTTCTCAATTGTTGGAGTCTAGGTTGGAGCCTACTTTTGCAAATCAAGAGAAAAATGGATCTTATGATGACCATGGTGAGATTATTGATGATGATGGTGATTCGAGGGATGTTGAAGTTGAAAATCAATTGGGAAAGAGTAGCCTAGATCTTGATGATGGTTTTTGGAGTAGTGATGATGAGGGGTATGCTTTTGAGGAGAAAAGAACCATTATTGAGAATGTTGTTGAAAGTGATGATGTTTACGAGTCTATACATTCTCTTTTTGAGTCTCATGTGTCTACCTCTAATGAATTGGACCTTACTCTCTCTCCTTGTGCTTTAGAGTACACATCCTCTCCTACCCCATCATGCTTGAGTGGAGATCTTGGTCAATTTGAGAGTGAGATACCTCATTTGGTGGTTGGTGATGTTTTTGAGGCTTTAGAGGATGAGAAAGATGTTGGTAAGGAGTCATTGGTTGAAAAAATGTGCGATTTGAAAACTTGTGATATAGGAGAAGTCATTCGTGAAACCTTAGTTTCCATTCCTTCACCTTATATCCCGTTTTCAAGAAAGCTTGTTCTAGTTCCTTCCTTTCCCATCTCTTTCCCTTATTTACCCAAATTACCTCCATTAAATGAGCCCCCTTCATCCTTTCCCCTTCAAGTGTCCAATTTGATTAATTTTGAGGAAGATAGTGAGATTGCCACAAAAAAAGAGTTTGTTGAGGAGAGTTTGTCATTTCATTTTTCTTTTTCTTCTTATTTTGATTATTCTTCTTCTTATTTCTTTGTTTTTCCTTTTGTTCCTTCTTTTAGGCATCACTCTCCTCATTTGCATGGAGTTGCATTGCACTTTATGCACACTTTGCATATTATCATTGCATACTTAATAATAATAGAAATGTGTGCTAGTGCATTTGACAAACTCTTGCGATCGTTGAATTGCTATTTACTAGAAAGGTCAAGCTTATGACCTTAAACAAGCCTTTCTTGGGAAGTAACCCATGATCTATTGCTTTCATTTTATTTCTTTTAATTTTACTCACTTTGGTTTTCTATCCTTGATTTTGATTTAGGTACAAAATTGGAATAAGAATCATTCTCAATAGCACGTAGAAAGCAAATCATGGTTTTGAGGAAGTTGATTAGAAATGGAGAAATTGGGTCATTTGCGGGTATTTACACCCACCTACTATCCGGTAGCATCCTTCCTTTTCTCTTTCTCTAATGTTTTATGATTGCGGAACATGTGCTTGTTGGTTTGGATGTTTCTTTTCCCTCCCTCCCTCCCTCCCTTTGATCGTCTTGTTCAAGCATTGAGGACAATGCTTTATTCTAGCTTGGGGGAGTAGCTATTCGCTAGCTTAGGGGAAGTGTACATACTTTATTATTTATTTTCTCTTTTTTAAAAAAATTCAAAATCTAAAAATATTTTCCTTTCTTTTATTTTTCCTTCTAGTTTTGAGCTTCTCTTTATAAAGAAAAAAATTGAAAAAAATGAATAAAGATGTTTGGCAAAATCCAAAAAAAAAAATGAGGAATAAGAAAAGTACAAAGCACTTTGTGTCCAAGGGAAGATTATTGATGCCAATTTACGTGGATTCCTTTGTTTTGGTCATTTGGGTAGATGAGTATAGGTGTTTCCGTTGGATGCTTGTATGTGTAACTTGGGGCAATTAGGGATCGATTAATCTTTGTTGCTTGATTTTCTACTTGAAAAAGCATTCTATAATTGTAAATGTTGTCAAACTTTGTGTTAAAAAGAGTCGAATTATTTCTCTTATGGAAGTTGTAGTAACCCTAGTTGAATCTTGAAATCTTCTTTGGTGCACAAGTGATTTACCTCCAAATAAGTTATGCTAAGAGTTAAATTGATTGTTAAAAAGAAAAAAAAATGTGGTTTATGTCTTGAGTCCAATAAGTGAAGCCAATGAGCCCACAAGGCACAATAAGCCTATTAAAGTCCATGAAAACGGAAAAAAAATCGAAAAAGAGTCAATAAGTGGTAATATCCACATATCCTTGAGAAAGTGGGTTGTCGAAATGGTTGAGTGGGAGCTCGAAAATTAATAAGTAGAGTCTCCCTAGTAATGATGAATGTTATTATGGCTTAAACATTGAGACTCTAGATCCATTGCTCAATCGTTATAATACTACAATTATGGTTTTCTCTTAGCAAAAGTCAAGTTTGGGGGAGTTTATGTGCACTATAGGTGATTAGGATCAATCTTGGGACCTTCTTCATCCATTTGAAAACGATTTGTAACTCTTGAATGCCCTAGTAGACTCTAATTGATGTTTTGAAGCTTTTGATAGTGTCAATTTTGCACCTTAGATTAGCCTATCCCCTATATTTTACTAAGTCATGGATACATATTGATGATGGTTATGCTTTGAAAGTTTGCTTAGATCGTCCATTGCTTTATGAACCATATTTAAAGAGATAACTTTGGCTTACTATATGTTTGTGCTTGATTAGAGTTGTGGGTTAAGCCTCTTGGGAAACCCTCGCGAGATCTCACTTGCCCTTTAAAACGATTTAGGGGTTTAAAGAGCTTGTTGCATGCGCTAAATGCAACCGTGATTCCTACGAAAGTGAGTTAGATTTCTTGCTTTCTAGTTTAGCTTTTAATGAATCTTTTTGCTTTCCTATTTCCCTTTTGTGTCCAATTGTTTTGCTCGAGGACGAGCAAAGTTCAAGTTTGGGGGCATTTGATGAGAGACATTTATGTCACTCATAGGGTAATAATTCGTGCTTAATTAGAGTCGTTTTAGTTTAATTTTCGTAATTATTCTTCTAATTTTATTTCCTTTTTAGTTATTATTGTTTTCTTTATTTAGTTTCATTTTATTATTTTATATGTATAGTTTCTCCCCTTGTGTTTGGTCTTCTATGTAGGTAAGCTTTTTGGAGCTACGCGTTCGAGTTTCAAAGTTAGAGGGGTGGCTTGATTTAGTGCTATAATATAGAGCTTATCCTACACCACACTTCCCACCTATCCATACCACACACCAAGCATAGAGTGGAGCAATTTTGCCAAAATAAGAGCTTTTGGAAGGATTTGTGCACAAGGGTGATATTAAAATGGTCATAACTTTCACTACAAATACTATTTTTCAGTGATTCAAGTTGGAGATGAAAGTTTAGCTCGATAGCTTTCCAACGAGTGGTCACAATCCAGATTCCGGTGAAAAATGAAAGAGATATGGCACTTTGAAGTCAGACGCGTCTGCTGGCCCGCCCGAGCTATGAACAGCCCGCCCGGGCTCCTCAGCCCGCCCGAGCAAGTTTCCTGACCGTCCGGGCTGCTGAAGAGTGGAGCTTCTGCCTCGACGAAGAAGGGTAGCATGCCCCGCCCGGTGGATCAGCATGGGCCCGACCACCCTGCACCGCCCGGGCCTTGACCCAGCCCGCCCGGGGTGCCTTGGTCAGCCCGCCCGGGCTGCTGTTATTCGCACGTTTTTCTTCGGCCCATTTTGTTTACGACGATGTAATTGAGGGGGAGTATAAATATCCCCTTAGCCCATTTTGTGGAGCCAAGTTTTATTTTATTCCCTACTTTTAGTTTTAGAATATTTTTTAGGGTTTTAGGGAGGATTAGCCTCCATAACTTAGTTTAGGAGAAAAGTGAGAAAACTCAAAGAAAGATTGAAGATTTGGAGATTCAAGGGTGACAACTTGTATTTGAAGATTCAACAATTTATCAATGAGCATTTCTTACTCTCTCTCTCTTCTTTTATTGCTTTATTTTAATTGTTTTCATTGTTTAATCTTCATTTTAATAGTTAATCTAGATTAAAGTTTTCATCTTTTCCTAGTTTCTTCTTGTTTGTTCAGTAGATTTTATTTTGTTTTTGCTTTAAAGTGTTGATTTTTGGTTTTTGCTATTTTTAGATTGGTGATTTATTGCTAGTTTTTCCATGTTTAGGATGTTTGGTAGTATAATGGATAGTGAGTAGTTCATTAACTAGGATTCGGAGTAGCCCAATCATTATTTGCATCCTATTTTCATGAGTAGAGTTTATTGGATTGGTTATGTTTGGGATTTGTGCAATTTCAATCTTTGATGTCGATTGGTGACTTAGTTAATGTGAGCTCCTTCATCTTTTGATCCTTTGTTGCCCATTTAATGGTTTACTTTTATGTGGTTGACCTTCATGATTGATTGATTAGTTGTTACACATCACTTGTTGGTTGGTATTAACTTGGGTTTGATTTCAATTCTTAACTTGGCCTAGTTAGGTTATAACGCCTCGAAATATAGGTTTTGTTGCCATAATTAGGACTCTAAACTCCCTAACAACGATTTTAGAGGTGTTTTGGTTTGTTTATCCCCTTTGCATATCCCCAATGCTTGTCAACCCCCTTATCTCTACTTGGTTGTTGGATGTGAACTATGATTGTGGTGATTTCCCATTCCTAGTGCTTCCCCTAATTTGATTCCAATAGTTTTAATCATTTAATTCAACCAAAACTTGATGATTTTATTCGGCCTAGCTTATTCTTAAATTAACACATATTGGTGCTCCTTAGTCCTTGTGGAAGAATGACCCTTGCTTGTCACTTTACTTAGTTTAGTGGTCTAGTTAGGTTTTGTTTGACTTTAGGAGACTAGTAACGACCTAGTTTTCCCTTATGTCAATGGTCAAAACTCAAAAGGAGTACATGGATAGTGTAAAAGTTCATTTGTTGCAATTCAAAACGGAGGAAGTATGAATTAATTATATATTACAACTACTATCTAGAGCATAATTCATAAGCCAACTCACAAGGTCGCGACTTTGAATGTCCTTATATGACAACATTTGGCACGCTATTTAGGCTGTCAACTAAATAATTGTGGCACATAACCTTAACCAAGAGCTTGGATTATAATAATTCATTATTATTTTTCAATAACAAAACAAAGTACACCTTTTATGACATTTTTTTCATATTTCATATTAGCATCAAAATCATTTTTTAGAACATGATCTATTGAAAGTATTGATCATATCAGTCATCAAAGATCATAAGCATCTCCATGTTTGATACTCCCACCTTTCATATTAATCGCAACAATTTAACTTTTGCACTATTCACATGTTTTACTTGCTTTGACCACAAAATTTAACTCATATATAAATAAACAAAGAAGATTCCACGAAATTTACTGATAATTGAAAGAATTCATTAACAATGTCCGTCATTTGGTAGTGGCACTTAAAGAAAAACTTGTTAATAGGTAGTTGTTGCTTTTTTTTAAGAAAAACTTATTAAGAAGTCGAATTCAAAAAGTGTAAACTAATAGGTAGTGTTGCACAAATTTTCCTATTTTAATTAAAAGAATCAGAATAAAAAACTGGTCTACCCTTTCCCTATTTTAGATTTTAGTCTGCCCCCTCAGATGATGACAGATCATTTGTTAGTTCTCGTATCTTAGATGATAACAAATGGGATATGGTTAGGCTAAACTCTTTAATCCCATTTCACATAGCTATGGATATCATTAGAATTTTTATCCCAAAGTCGTCTCTGAATGATAAGTTGATTTAGAGTCTTAACCTGATGGTATTTATTTTGTTAAGTGTAGTGTGAAATCAGTACTCCAGGGTTATGGAATTAAGCCTGCTTCTAAAGTTAACTTTCTTTGGATTTGGGACCTTCCTAATTCCTATCCCTTCTAAAGTTTATCCTGTGGAAATATGCATGGATGGCCTTCCTTCTAAAACCCAGTCTGAAAATAGTCATGTTTTCCTTCCTCAAGAATGTATGTTATGTAACTTCCATTCCAAAGATGCCTTCCATTTATTGTTTAACTACCGCTTCTATAATGATGTTGCTTTCTCGATGAAGCAATCGAATAAGTGGCCGTTATTTCCTTCTGTAGACCAATCTCTTGATATTAGTAGTGCTCTCTCCTCCCTTGAGTTCACTATTAGTAAGGATGATATTTGTAACCTTAGCAGTACTTACGCTTGGTGGCATATTTGGTTTGCTCAAAACAGAGTCACTTTCCATTAGGAAAGTGTTTCTATTTTTAAGACCGTCTTATTGATAAAAAAAATTGTGGAACATTTGTATAATGCCCAAGTTAATGATGACTTTCTACTACTTCTAATAATGCTAAAGGTCAGTCTGCTAAAATGAGGTGTGGTAGGTCAACCCTCCTCCGAAAACATTTAAATTAAATATTTGATGGTTCTAAACTTGAGAATGGTAATGCCTATTTTGAGTTTACTATTCGTGATTATTTAGGTAACATCTCTTTTATGGGAGCTAAAGCTCTTCATCCTCAAACCTCCATTCTTTCTGTTGAAGCTTGGGTATGCATGAAGGAATATATTAAAGCGGCCCTCTCTTTGAGTATCAAGAACATATGTATAGAGGGATCGATAACCTTGTGGCTATTAGCTATGTTGCCTGGGTACGCCTCCCAGCGTCCGTTTCCCGTCTCGGAGTGCGGGTACGTACCGGGTGCGGTACGGATTCGCTCGGGATTCGTACCCGAACGAACCCTGTGGACTCGGGGTACGCGGGGTGTTGTTGGGGACGGGGAACTCGAAGGCGGGTACGGGTTGGGTACGTATTTCCCACCAAACCCACGTACCCAACGTTCCCTGGCTTAATGAAATTTCGAGGCCCAAAATCTAGGGTTTCATTTTTTGAAATCCCCCCAATTCTCTCTCTTCACTGCGAAAGGGCGAACTCCTGCCCATTCGTCGCCGCCTCTTCTCGTCGGCCGTTTCTAAGTTCGCCGCCGCCGCCTCTTATCGCCGGTCGTTTTATACTCTTCGCAATTCGAACTTTGGCCCCTCGTGTTCTCCCTCAATTCACGAATCTCTACTCGAACACAACGGGAAGGGAAGTCGAGAACTTTGGAAGTTGGAAATTCTTCACCGGTTTCTTGATTTCTTCTCGCCGGTCGCCGGTTTTCTTCTTCTCGTCATTTCTTCTTCTCGAAGGTCGGTTTTTATTTTTATTTTTTCGAATTTTATTTTTTATCTTGCTTTTGTATTTTTTTTTTCACTCCCTCTCCTCATTTTTTTCGAGTTTTCACTCCCCTCTCCTCATTTCTTCATTTTTTCACTCGTCTTTTTGCCGGGTTGTTTTTTTTTTTTTTTTTTTTTTTTTTCGTTTTCTCGTGGTTTTTTTTTATTGAGGATTGACTCAATAGGCGGTAAGTTAATTGTTTATTTAGTTAAGTTGAAAGTTGAATTGTTGTGGTGTTGAATTGTTGGGTTGGATTGTTGGGTTGTTAATCAATTGTTGTGGTGTTGAATTGTTGTGTTGGATTGTTGGGTTGTTGAATTGTTGTGGTTGAATGTGTTTAATTTTCATTTTATTAGGACAAATATGGCATCCCAATCTCAACAACACAGTACTAATATTGGTAGTAGCACGGGTAGTGGGTCAATTGGTGCGGAATCAACACAAAGTTTTATCTACTTTAAGACGTTAAATTTAGTTGTTTTTTGGTATTTTCAACTTTGAACTATTTATGTATGGATGTTTAATTTAGTTATTTTTTTTTTTTGCCGAATCCAAGCCGTACCCGTTTTTTGCATTTTCGATTTTGCCGTTTTCCGTCCCCGTACCCGTCCCCGTATCCGTCCCCGTACCCGTATCGGTGCAACCTAGGCTATTAGTTCTCTTATAGATATTTGAAAATTTCCTTGGAAAGGTACTAGCTTTATTTTTGATGCAGTGAAGATCTTCAGTACTTCTCCAACGTCTCCTTAAATCACTGTTTCAAAAAGGCTAATCAAACAACGGATTTCCAAGCTAACGAAGTTTTTTTAAAAAAAGAACCCCTGAAATCAATAATGAGATTTTCATGGTAAATGAGAAAAGCTAAAACGAAACGTACGTATATATTTTAACAACTTCTTTTAAGATGGCCGATCAAGTGCATCAATTAAGTAATGTACAGAGTATTTGACCTAATTTGATGTATTTTCTTTTGAGGGTAATACTCTATATCATAAAATTGTCAAAGAATGTCCGCAAGTGGGGACTCTTTTAGTGACTGCAAAACACGTGTAATGATTCTTGCCAATAGGTTAGCTTCAAGAGAATATTCAGTATTCACTCGCTTGCCCTTGCCACCCAAAAGATTCTGCCCATACTATGAGAGAGTTGCTTACTGCAGTCTGCGTACAGTGCAAATGAGTTGTAAATTTGATCCTGTTTAAGATTGGTTTTCAAATTGGATCCAATCAAACAACTCCTGAATCGGACCAAAACTGGTGGAAATTCAGATTTGATAACAACTCCTGAATCGGACCAAAACTGGTGGAAATTCAGATTTGATTTGGACTTATTTTGGATTGGATTAGTGTTAGATCAAATTCCATCGAAAATCAGATTTACGCTACTTTAAAATGGCAATAGGCTTGTTGATGACCTTCTTTTTTATAAATGGTATTGTTTCTTTTTTTGAAATGAAATTTTTACGGAATCGCCATGAATAGCATGATATTTACATGAGATTCCTCATTCTTATTCTTAAGCCATAACCCGAGAGGGCTTAGTTGATCCATGATTTATCTCATTTGTTTCAAGAAAAAAAAATATATCGATCAATTCCGATTCCTTTTTTTTCTATAGATTCTTTTCCGATCAAGATGTATGGACCCATGGACCTGGGTGTCTATTCATGAATTAACGAAAATGTGCCTATTTTCATACATTGAAGATGTGCAATGCCAACCAACTTGATTGATCAAGTTTTTAAAGTAATTTTTAAGACTTGCAGTCGAATAATGATACATCATAATTCATTATATATATACACAGTATTAAAAATATCACATGAAAGGAAGAATTCTTCTAGATCTAAGAATTTCCATAATTTACCTACAATAGGAGAGATTCAATTATTAGTGGAAAATTATTTACTAAAGAAGGAAGAAAGATTAAAATTAATGATAAGCTAGGCAAGTGCTATTGAAAAGCTAGATAGGCATGTGGTGGGGATGCTAATTTTTAAGCAAGTGTGGCCTTTGGGTGAGCAAAAATCAGCCAACAGCTTTTGCGTTAAGTGAGCATGACGTAGGAAACATTAAATACATTATTTGCCACTAACAAAAATTATGAGGAGTATTATACTGTAGACAGTGTAGAGTAACGCAATTCTTGTAACCTGTGTTGTATAAGGTTTCCATTATATGTGGTTTTTGGGTAGGGGACCAAAGGCAACTTTCTTAAGAGCAATTAGATACCAAACGTTCTTTTAACCATATGATTATTATATCATGTATTTGTCAATTAACTTTATGGTGCACCCTACTCTTTGATGAATTATATGTGCTGCACCAACTCATAATATAGATTAGGATTATGATTCGTAACTACTCATCTAGGTTGATTTACAACCATGTAAATAGTTGTGTGCTGTTATGTTCAATCATTCGATTTTGTTAACCATTTGAATAGTTGACTTTCCCTAAATTGTCTAGTGGTAGGACGCTTAAGGACAAGTGATTTTGACTATCATTGATTTGGCTATCCAAAAAGGCAATAATAATGTGAACATATATATTTTTCTTTGTTATAATTTGTATTTTAATGAAAGACCACTATGAAGTAAAGCAAATTTTAAATTCTGGATCATATCTTGTCATGTACAAATATGAATATATGATCATCCTGATGGTGTAACTCTATTTCATTGTTGATTTAGTGAATCACATCGATATACTATTAGGTCTATATTTTGAATTTACGTATCATCTAGGTTTTTAATGTAGAAGGTACGGTATGATTCTAAAATAAATGAATTCTAAAATGAATGAATAGTATGAAAGTAGAGCCTTTATGCTTTGCATATCATGAACTCAAATATACTTCTTTGCTGACAAATCTTGTTCCAACTTCCACCTAAGCAAATTCAACATTGTGTTATTATACTAGCACAAATATTCCACTGAATATTAAGTAAGATACATATAAGTTGATAGATCGTAATTGGCGTTATTTTTGTATACTTTAATAATTAGTTATATATTTGTTAGACTATCACTAGTTATATTATTTACGTTAAATTCTCCAAAAAAAAATGATTGTTAAGTTTCAATTTTGAAGTTATTGTCATTTGTAGCCCATGCTTTTGTTCTCACTTTTTCTTTCAGTTCATCTATAATTAATAACTAGGTACACCATTTTGGGATGGGTAGAAAAATTTGCCACATTTTCTAATACATAAATAAATATGGTAGGATTCTGGACCCTCACTTAACAGAATGGTAGAAAGAAAAATAAAGAATACAACTACTATAAAGAGGGTTCAAAATAAATCAAGGTAGAGTCTTTAACCATCGTAAAGTTATGAGAATGTTTGGGATAACTTGCTTCTAACTAACATGGACAAAAAAAAAATTGACTACATCAAAACCATGTAGAAATTCGATTGTTTAAGCAGCCCACAGGGCCCAACATCTACAAACTCCTCTAAACCCCCCTCCCCACATTCCTTGCAGGAATGAAGAATTCAACCAAGCACTAGGACTTGGAATTCGGAGTTGGCTACTACCAAGCCATACGGCCATACCACATCTTCATGAAACTGTTTGACTATTAGCCATTTACTAAAATGTAGTAATATCAGCGGTTTGTGTTGGCTATTTACAGATTTGTGAATGCAAAAGCCAATGAAATAGATAGCCACCCTAAAGTAATTAAGTAATTTTCTCAAACAATCCGTACCCGTATATATTAATGAAAGGTAAGTTATTATCTACATTATATACTTAAACCTTTCTATCTCTTCTCTCCTAAACCCTACACTCCATTAGTTAATTTAAAAGGGGCATCGATTTTATCGGTGGATAGCCACCTTAATTTTATTTTTCATTGTTGTTTAGCTTCGTTTGTGTCGTTATTGTTTGAATAATACTCCCTCCTTTGAAGAGAGGATCGTTTCTCCCTTGAAAGTAAGGGTTTATTCTCTGACTTTAGTTTACTCCTTTTGTTTCTAGATGAATTATCGTAATTTTGGATCATTGATGAAGAATTATGCGATGTCGGACGATTTCGGATCTACAATTACAATCAATGGTATCGATTTAATTCTATGTCAAAACTACAACATATCAAAAGACCCCCTCGTTGAAGGTTGTATCAAACAGCGATGTGGAAGAGGGTATGCAGAATTGTTAGATCTACTACACAACGATCGTGGTTTTGCAAATTCTGAATTTTATTTGTTCAAAATTGTTATGTATTTGTTAGTCCAGATTTCTATTGTAGATGTCGTATGACTCTTTTATTAATGAATTAATTTAACTATATATATATATATATATATATATATATATATATATATATATATATATATATATATATATATATATATATATATATATATATATATATACCACTCTTGAGGAGTTTGGTGTCCACTTGAAATACCTTAAATATCCTTTATTTTTTAATAAATATTTTACAATTTAATGTTACTATACTATGATTATTATACATTTTCTTATAACTTGAGGCAGCATTGCGTGCATTTGAATCTAGTGATATTTAAATTAGCCTTTTTTGACTTGAAGAGATCTATCCTTTAAAAAAAACTTGATGAGGGTTATTTGACCCTTTCTTGCATCAAAGAGCTAACAAGCTGAATGTCAGCCCTAAGACCATCAAAAATTGTTTTTTACAAGAAATTGAAGGGCATAAACCCATCAAAACTCCATTTCACAAGCTTCTATTTCGTCATCAGACTATCATATCCCACTTCCCAATAGGGGAGGAGAAGGAAAGAGAATGGTAATATTTCTTTCTTTATCATATTTCCATCCTAAATCAACTCTAATTCTTCTCCTATCAGAAATTCCAATTCTGCAACTGGGATGTTCTTTCAACTGCCTTTTCTATATCACAATTCTTCAAATGAATGGAATTCCACTTCTTTATCATTCTCCTTGACCAAATTATATTTTTTTTCAGTCTGCATCTTAATCCACAGCATAAGCTTAGTTTAAGAAAAAGAATTAACCACTAAGTGGTCCATTAGCCCATTTAATTATTGCAACATGACTCACCAGAAAGGTGATGGCTGCATCGCTAGCCATGAGCACCTGACAGCATTGGCTGCTCTATTTTTATCCAGGGAGAAGCATTTCCTGCATAGGGAACTAGGGAAGTATACACATATTATGGCAAGATAATGAGAATTTGTAGTAGGTGCCAGTTAGCTCAGTTGGTAAAATCTTGTAAAGTGGTACCCAAGACCTTGGATGGAATCTCATCAACATCATTCCCCTTTGTAGCTCTCTACACACGGATAATGAGAATTTTACACCCCCTTCGATCCGGTGCTTTGCGTCTAATCCAAATCAACAAGAAATTATAAATAGCTACAATTGCATGCATATACACTATACAGTGTCTATTTTAGGAAACACCCACATTTTTCTTGCAAAAAAAAGTGAGAAATTTTGACCCTCAAGGATCCCACTTAAGGATATAATCCAAGTCATCAAGAAATTACATGAACAAGTTTCTTGCGTAGACGTATCATAAAAGCTTGGAGGCATTTTACATGCTCCACCAAAAATCACATTAATTAATTAACTAATAAGCTTAAATTAGAAAGGTTACAAATAACTTGAATGATGTTGACTTGGCCCATAATTTAGAATATGGACATTGAGGTGGAAAAGAGATCCTACAAGTATCATATTCTGAATTCCTATATCTAATCAGCAAAGAAATCCATTAATAGTTCCATTCAAGTACTCAACTAATTCCATCTCACATGTTTATCAAAACAAAATCCAACATAACAATTCCGCCTAATTACTCAACTGAATCTATTCGATAAAATAACTAGTTAGTAGTTATTAGGCAGGCTTCCAGATTATCCTAAATAAAGCATGACCAGTTCCCAGAACCATATCAACAAATAAATCACAAGAACAAAACAAACACGCCATAGAAAATCAGTGCGTTACACGACATATCGTTATGAAATTTTACAGAATACATACAGAACAGGCAGGATCTTCCTAGACTGTAAAGAAAGTTCATTGGCATATTATCTTAAGTAACAATGCCAGTAGCTGTAATACACATCAGAACAGTATTGGCAGTAATAATGTGTTCGAGCTTGAAAGGGTCAGTCCATATTCTATAAAGATGAATGGCATTAGTATAAAGATGAACTCTTTTTAATTCATTACCCCACCATTACCTTACCCACTATGTTCACAGTATGCATCTATAATCCAATAATGAGAACCAACCACAGATACGATACTCCTATGTTTTGTTTTTTGACGGGACAGATACTCCTATGTTTTTACTTGTATGGAAGACGTCGTTGGATTAATCTCAATGTATATATTAAAATATTAACTTTTCATAAATTTTAATAATAGAAATTTAGAAGATATTAATGACCAATGTCGTGTGGTGGCAAGTGCTAATGTGAAAGTATTGTAAATATTTAGAAATGGCAGAAGTAGATTCTACCAGGTTCACACATGAATTACAAGGGAAAGCACTAATTGCACTGCAAAGAACTTTATTTGCTCAGATTAACAAAACATTCCATAGAAAGTACATATGCTTGTTATCCAGGAACAGAAAATAAACAAATGAAGAGCGAATATGTATGTACCATGTAAGCTCTGCGAGATAGGATTTATAGTAAGAAGAGATTTTATTCCAGGAGATCCAAAAAGAGTTCTAATTGACCTGATGTATCACCTGCAGAAATAGATAAATAGATATCCAACAGCTCTGTCAGTCACAGCAGTAAATATACATATATTCAGTCTCCACACACACACGAAACCACAAATATTAACCATAAGACACTTTAAATAGCCAAAACCATAAATTGACCATTATGCAAATTCAAATTAAACAGCAATAAAGATATGAAATCACAAACTTCAATTTGTTTAGCAAATAGACTAAAATCTCAGATGAGCTTCTAAAGCAAGACAGGATGAATCTTCAGCTTCTGGGATGACATGAGAGAGCTTTTGTTACTAGTTCCGCTATCACAAACTAGACGCGTGCCCTACATCCAACACTACATTTACACATCTCAGAAACTCAGACACACATGACACATCTCAATCTTGTTGAATTTTGATTCAGTACAAGCTGATTTAGCAGGTTTAATTTCGATATAAATTGTTATCAAGACAAAATTCCTCATAGAAAAGACGAGCAGATTCTACTATCTTTTGGCGTAGGTTTTGAATTCTGCTAAGCAGTATGATTCTAATTTCCAGATACACAGGAAACCAACCACTTGGACTCCATGGGTACAGTAACTTATATGTTACTTTCAGTAGCACTCATGAAAAAACAAGGACCATATTAATTTACACAAATGATAAAGGACCCAGAATCTTATAATTGGAGTCTCCATCACAAAGTAAGCACCTAACTGCTACTTGAGAAACACTTGGTTAATATATCCAACCATCATCAAGGGAAAACAATAATTTATCACATCCATATCAAGCGATTATGAAAACTCAGAATGATACAATTCACCAATTTGTCGTTTTCCACGGAATACTTTTGATCCCACTTCTTTATGGTTTGTTAATAACAACAGATTGGTTAAACATGTCAAAACCAGACTACTCTCTCAGGAGTCAGGACTCAAGGTTTGTAAAGCAACTACACAAAAGAAGGTAAAAATTTAGATCGCGGAGAACAAGCTAAGTGGTTTAAGATGTACCATCTATATTGACACCCTTATGTTACTTATAACCCAATATGCATGCCAAAAAGTATAACGAAGGAAATTATGAACACTATATACACAAGCAAGCAGCAAAGAATGAAGCGGAAGCGGTATAGTAGTTTTAAAATGCTAATGGGAAAACTGTTATCATGCAACTAAACAAAGATAACATAGACAAAGACACTACCAGCATAGCAACCAGGCAACAAGGAAACAAAGATAATAGTGCCAGCAAAACTGGGACATCTAGATCCTTTTCTGCGTGGGCCTACAAGGACACTGACCACTCAAGATTAAACCAAGACACTAACGACATCAACACGTACTGTATACAATAACAAAAAGAGCTTGAACACTCAGGTTCTACCCTAATTTAAGCCCCCTCAAAAAAGAAAATAATGCACTTGGGCTATTACATCACAAATAACTTAATCTTCCAAAACGCCATGATTAATATTTCGTCACACATAGGAAATTCATTCGGCATAACAGTTGTGGCACTCAAATGATAACTTCATATAGATGTTTTGTCACAGAAAGTAATTAGTTGATAAGTCAATGAGAAGCACAAACCAGAGATGGTGTTATGAACTTTTTTGTGAATGTAACGACACTTCCCGTCTAAATGTCGACAGTCACTTTACCAGCTCATTGACTAACTCAAACGGCATTTATCAAGGTTGTCCGGATTAGGATCCTAATTAAGATCGATGAAAGTACTCATTGATTCAATATCAAGATAAGAGTCACCAATACAATCCTAAAAGTACCTTTTGAGTTTTAACACACAAATTTGAACATGATTAAACCAAAATCTCTCAAAACAAATATGTTCTAAAAAATCCCAAAGGTATGAAATTTCAAAAAAAAAAAAGGAATTTTATGATTACGTAGCTAATACATATACTTATCAATTATCATGTTTGGTATATGCACCAGTAGAAGAAAAAAAGCAAAAAAAATAAACTTGGGATCTCAAATGATGCTATTCAACATCCTATACGATCCCAAAATATGTTACTCTAATCTTGAAACATCCTACTGTTATTCTACTGAGCAATCGATCCTTGTGATCGTGTTCATCTTTGTGACCCTTGTTCTCAGTAATTTCTCTAACAAACTCTGCGTTGTTCATTGTAATTCTATTAACAATGGTACACATGAAATGAATGGCAAAATTTATAAGCTTCATAAACATTCATCATATACCAACTATTCAGTGATATTAAACAGGCATGACGTCAATGTTCTTATAACACTCAGATGGATTGATAAATCAGGAGTTCAGGACCGTACCAACTTAATTAATAAATTATATATTGGCCCATTTTTTAATCACTTTTTTTTACGGTGCTTTCTCATCTTGTTTCAAGTAATTAGAAAAAGATGTAATCCCACAATTTCTTTCCCAGTTCTATAACCTCTTTATTGAGGTGCTGTTCTGTCATCTCAGAGGCTCAAAAAGATCATAATGTTCCAAGTACTCTACTATATTCCTTGATACATGCAGCAAATGATGCAAAAAATTCATCTGATAGCTTTTGAAGATAGATACTAGATATAGCCCCCCGATGAATAATGCCTCACAAAAGCAAGCAATTAGATCAGTCGCCAGGTTTACTTTACAAAATTCCAAACCTTATCTTGTCCCTTTACTGACAACTACAAGGCCACAAATACTACTTCCTCTGTTTCAAAATACTACACACTTCTCCGGGCATGCTTGCCAACGCAAAACTTTAGCTATTAACATCTCTAGTTCCCTAAATCCCTAAATGTAAAAATTATAAAAAGTTGACTAGTAAAATGATTTGCTAATAAAGGATATCCTATGTTCAGCTAACTTTCTATTAAAAATAAAAAGACCTATGTTAAAAAGGCTCACAAAGAACGCGGTTTTTCGGCCCAATATCTACTGTTTAAGTTTTCAACTTGGGTATGCTTGAAGCCATCATTTGTCAACTTGCTGGGCCTGTCAAGTGCGAAGGCCCACCAAACACCAGCACCCATAAGGTATCATGAATCATGATTCATGAGTCAGGCCAATTTTTAGAACAGACTAGTAGTTTATGAATCTAGTTTAATCATCTGACATATAAGCCAATCATGTAGAATAAAATGCAAGTCTGTCCACCACAAATCACAATAGGGATTTTGCTATAATACAACTTCTTTCAAGAACTATTTCAGTGTATAGAAGTCAGTGTGATGCAATCAGTGATAAGCCCGTTTCAGTGTTAAGGAAACATTTAAGCTTCATGAAGGCAGCTACCTTGAAGACAATGGATTACTAGTTTAACTAACTTGTCACCTTTACAGTTTTGGTGATTGAAAGAATATCTAAGATCAACCGAATTCAAGAGTGACTCCAATAAACAACTTGAGATAAAGACTAAAGTTTTCTTCACAGTTCCACAAGTCAAAAAGAATCATCCTTTGAGAAATCAGAATACTTGATTCCGAAAAGCCATATAGTGCTGATAGAGAGCAATAATTTCGAAAAGTAAAGCAGGAAAGAAGTGGGATTCAAAACAAAGATAAAGAGTTGAAACTTATAGAGAACAAAGGAATCAAGCAAAGCATACGATCAAGAATAATTCTGCAACATTTTATAATCATGGCTTCACCCGACAGCCATAGTATTCGGGCTTCATTCACCATCAACAACTACAAACGCGACAGTTTGTCTGTATTTTAGGAATTTCTTTGTTTTGAATTCTTGCATGCAGTGAAGTCAGGTGAAAGATAGGAATTTCTGCTTAGTGAAACTCGCACTGTCCTCTATTGTAATGCATGCAGACCTATTTGTTCAAAACCCTTAACATGATTATGGCCACAAACATTCTCGAATCTCGATTAGTAAATAAAAAGGGGAAGAAAAAAGAAAAACTCTAAGGGAATGCACATCCATATCACTATATGTATACTCCTGTCACTCCAAATTTTTCATCCAGTCCTAGTACTTCCATTACCTACTGCATGCAAGAAAAACTTCAGCATTTCTACACCAACGCATGAATTAGAAAATAATGATTAATGTCGCAAAGAATATTTGATGTTACATTGAGATTTCTTAAGTTGTTTACACTTCTGATTCATTGTGAAGTAGTAGTAGTTGTTGCATATTGACTTAAAATTGGAAATAACCTTTCCATTATCCAAGGGTGGTCATATGTTGTATATTTAAGCCCCCTTCCTGACAGGCAAGAACTTTAGATATATAGGGGTAATGTTGTTGTTTTTGACGTAATCTGACATACTTAACTGCCAATTATTATTGCCAAATTTTGCATCAAACTTATTTCCTCCCAATCATTCATCCATAACTAATATGCTTAGGGGATTTCAAGAGTTATACTTCATTATTCATTTAATTCTTAGTTGCCTAACACACTATTAATGACAAATACATCCCTACTTTATCATTTCTCTGTACTTATGCTATCATCATCTTTCTCCTCATATACTTTTTACTTTTGGCACAATTAGCTATTTAGACTTTTTCTCCCAATCAATTTGCTTCCTTTCCCACCAAAGTAGCTTAACTTACCATCGTTGCTTTATCCTTAAAGCAAATAACTTTTGTCATACAAAGAACATAGAAAAGAATCAAACCTACTATTCCTCCATATTAGTTAATATGTGCAGCACCAAGTCCAAGTGTCCAACATTCACTATTTCACTTCATGGTATGCAAAAAAACCAATTCAACAATCATACAAAAGCTAACAATTGCAAAAAGTTCGTGATGCATCTTTGCAACACCAAAATCCGAAACAAACCAAAATAAGACTCCAAATTTCAAACCCACAACCATAAAATGGATAGAGAAAGGACAGCATGAGATTGATAATATGGCAAGGCATCTTTATGGTATCAATTATTGCCCCTTAGAAACCTTATTTTACATTCCTATCATAAATTTTGGGTGAGGGAGAACAACACTAAATTTAGGATGTGCCGTCTTCACCTGAATTTATCTAAACTAAAGACTCTAATTTTACCTTATGTTTACACCTGAAACTTTTTTTATTAAGGTGAAGAGAACCCTTAATTCCCTAATTTTGACCAACAAACCCACCATCCAATACAGATACACTTAGGCCATGTTCTTTTGGACTGAGAGAATTTGAAAAGTGAGAGAAACGGAACTGAACTGAAAATAAGTCTTAAAAGAACAGGGCCTTACACACACACAAACAAAGATACAAACATAACAAAACGAATAAAAAAAAAGTACCATCATCTTGCTACTTAGATTCAAAAACACGTTAAAACAGCAATCAGCTTCAAACATGAATTGAGATAAATATAATACCAAATTGAAAATTGAGATTCCATGAACGGAAGAAGGTGAAAATCCACAGTCCGCAGCATATGAAATTAAACCTACAATTAAAGAAAGTATAACATATGATATTATTATTATTCGAAAAATTATCACAAGTAGCCAACCATTGATTCAATTAAATATTGTAACCGGTATCGCCATATCTTATTGAAAATTTTGAATATACAATAATGGTAAACTTACTAGCAAACGTATTTGGAGGGTTAATCTGTTATGAAGGATTTTGGGGAGAAGTGGGGAAATAATAGGGAGTTTGGAAAGAGGTTAAAAAATAGGAGTTTTGCCCAATTTTTCATTAGGATTTAGGAGGAACATAAACCATTTTTTATACCACACTAGTTGTTGTGCAAATTAGTAGGTGCACACGTTCGTATGGTGAGGAAGGTGCGCACGATACACATCAAGTACTAGGTTATGAATATAAAGACCAATATCAATGAACATATACTAACAGAGATGTACATATGTTCATTTGGCTTGTTAGCCATGTACATATGTTCATTTGACTTGTTATTCATGTACATTTGGCTGGTTAGTATATGTTCATTGGTACATCTCTGTTAGTATATGTTCATTAGTATTGGTCTTTATGTTCATAGCCTAGTGCTTGATGTTCATTGTGCGCACCTTCCACACCATACAGACGTGTGCACCATCTACGGGTTGTAGTTGTTGAGCTTAGGTGATACCTAGGTTTTACTAAAGAGATGACATAAAATGGTTATAATTTTTAAAAGAGATATGATTTGGTGGTAAAACTATGACATTCTCATGTAAATGGTAAATGAATTTAGACCGGACCAAGAAAGTAAGTTTATATAAAAATAAATAAAGTTTGCGCTCAATCTGGTAAACTTTTGATTGCTAATATTATTGTTGATTGTAAGCTTATGCTCACTCAATTTGCCTCTTGCCAAGGTAGACATATGTTCAGCGAAGTAAATCGCGCTGCTGATTGGATAACCAATGTAGGGCACCTAGTAATGTCTAATTTTGATATTTCTCCTTGTAATAACTCTTCTCTTACTTCCATTCTTGTATCCGACACATTAGGTATTCCCCTCGCGATGAGGGTAGCCTAATGTTCTTTTCTTACCTTTCAAAAAAAAAAATCTAGTAAACTTTTGACCTGGCCTGAAACTAACCTAAAAAGATGTGAATTACAGACGTGTTTGGTTGGGAAACTGTGTCCTATAAACGAGAAATACAATTCATGTTCCTACTCCATCCTTTTTTTGTGGGGGTGTTTACTAGGGGTGAAAGTTATTCGGATAAAAACCAAAATCCAATCCAATCCAATCCGAATTAGTAATTTGGATCGGATTTGAACTGTGTTCGGATTGGATTTGGGTTGAGTTTTTTGAAAAAATTGATTTTCGGATCGAATTGGATTGATAACCGAATAGTAATATGCCTTGTATTATGTAAATTCTGGATTGAGTTTAAGTGCTTAGCTGATTTATTTATAAAAAAAAGCCCAGTCCAGGGCTGTTGATGTATTCTTTGTTGTTGAACTGAACCTGTTGTGTGTTGTTGGACTAAACTTCATGTATTCTGTTACATAATGTTGTAATGAATTATGGCCTATGGGTTTGTTATTAGTTTATTAATGGACTATGGGGTTTGTAATGAATTATGAATTTGTAAATTGTATATCTATTGGTCTGTTGTTGTCGGCTTGTCGCGCCTAATTTATTTCATAAAAAAATAGAGTTTTAAAAAATCGGATTTTCGAATTGGATCCAATCTTGAGTTTGAAAATTCGGATTGGATTGGATCGGATTCAAACTCTAATTGGTTTGGATTCGGATTGGAAAATTGAAATCCAAATTTTGTTCGGATCGGATTGGATTAGGCCCAAGTTCAAACCGTACACCGAACTTTCACCCCTATTATGACACTAAATTTAAACTCTGTAGTAATTTACTCACTTTGTATGTTTATACTATTCTCATACACTATATTAACCATTGTTGATGAATCATACCTGTGAGGAAAAACAATCATGTGAAATCTTGTTCGTGTGAAAGCTTGTTCAATTCGTCTCAATATATATTTTTCATATGTCAACTTTTTATAATTTCGATTATTTTGAATTTAAAATATCTGTAATTGAAATCCGACATTGGCAAACGCAAAAACAAAAATTATTTAGTTTAAAAGAATAAAGAGGAAGTACTATATATAAGGATCAGGAGTAAATTCTTAAGTGTTCTCGAGAACACCTAAAGCTATGTATTATCAATCACAAATCTTATGTTTATTTTTTTTTGTTAATTTCACAATTTATCAGTGAGTAAAATATGAAATGTGCAAAAAAAGGTGAGACAGAGCACTTTATTGTGGATACTCCTAAGAATAGGATGGATGTTTTGTAGGAACAGGTTGTGTGCATTGAGCATAAATTCATCAAAACATATACCATACACTTGGGTGTATCATACACCCAAGCTTATTGGTTTGCTTGTTGCTCATTTTGAGAGCTCTAAGATGAGAAAAGTTAGAGATACGAGGCTAGAGTAGTTGGCTAGTTCTCCAGACTTTCAGGCGGAAGGCCATGGGTCAAATCTCACCAAACTCATTCTAGAAAGGAATTCCCCTTATTCCTCTACCTAAAATGGACCTTCTTATTACCCAACAAAAAAAGATGAGCAAATTTTAAGCAATAAACAAAACAAATAGCATTATACAAAAAAAAATATAGCCTTAAATATATGATACACCCGAATGTATAATATAAATTGCATAAATTCATATTCAATCATTTTTCAACTTTCGTGTTTGAACTCCACAATATCACGAAATGTCATCCTTTAAAACATTTGTGAAACTGGATATCCATCAACTTACAAAATTACAAATATAGTTAGAGGAAAACCCTTCAAAGAAAAAAGTGGAGGATTTTGCAGATTCTTCACGGACTTTGTTTTTCATTGATAACCAATAACACGAGCCGTGCCCGGCCCAAAAAAAACCTAGTGCGGCCTCTTGGTATCTTAGCCCATCCTCCCATAAAATGAGTAACATTGACTTACAAGTGTGTATAATTCCTCGTGCAAAACATGTTATTGGACATTAAACTGGTAACGACCCATTTGGCAAGCGAAAAAGTAATTATTCTATTATACTTCATCCGTTCTAAAATAAACGAAACACTTATCATTTTAGGTCATTTTAAATAAATCAAACGTGACTTTATTTGGTATTCACTTCTCTCTATCTCTCTCTTCATCACATGAGTCCCTCTTTTTGTTTCTCTCTATCTCTCTTCTCTCCTAAATTCCCGTACCAAGACCCTATGTTTTATTTAAAACATAATGGAGGAAATATGTAATTATAAGTTTTCATTTTATTTTCAAATATGTTCCTTCATACATTTTCAAAAGCACCTAATATCATCCTTTAAAGTGGTAAAATAAACTTATTGAAAGAAAGAGATACTAAGAGGTGGACAAGATATAAATATGAACATTGAGTTAAGACTTTACTTCTGATATTGCATATAAATTAATTCATAGTATTACAATCTATTATCAACTATCATATGGTGATATGGGTCCTCCATCCTAATAACTTCTAACAGATCTTTGAAATAGTCATGTGTACTCTATCTTCGTCTCACACAATGCATAATTATTTTTTTACTATGATGATAATGTTATGTTATAAATGCTTGTTTGGTTGCAAATAGGAATTTACAATTTGTGGGAATTAAATTCCCTAATGGTCTGTTTGGTTTTAAGCATTTCATTTGAAATGCTGGATTTGGCCAAATAACATGTTTGGATAACCCAAATATTTGGATTTAGAATTGACCCAATTCCAACCTATTTAAAACATAAGCCCATATTTGAGATTTTGAAATCCAATATCAAAACTTGTCATTTGAAATCCCAAATAAACATCGCTCATTCTCTCTCTTCGTGCTCTGTCTCTCCTTCGTGCTCTGTCTCTCCTTGGGCTTTCTCTCCTCAAGCTTTCTCTCTCCTCAAGCTTTTTCTCTCCTCAAGCTTTCTCACGTCAAGATCCTTGATCCAATCTTCTACTTTGCGCTGCAATCCCTCCACATTCATCGCTTATCATTGAGAAAATAAATTGTTGCGCGAAAAAGTTTAAAATCCCTAACCCTAATTTTACGGTTTTGAGATGGAATTGGGGAAATTGGAATACGAGGTGGTTACGGATTGTTCTAGAATGATGGAATTTTGGAGTTTGTTGTTATTTACGCACAAATGTGGATTAGAGTGTGAAAGATGAATGAAGGAGGAAATGAAAAAGTATATGCTTAGGAATCAAAATGATGAATTCATAATTCTTGTTTTTCCCAAACAGATGATTTGGAATTGAATGTGAGTATTTGAAATGTAGAATTTGAAATGTGTCATTTGAAATTAATTCCTTCTATCCAAACACTACCTTATGAAATTCCTGGGAATTAGTCTAAATTGTTTGGTATCATAAGAAAAGTTATAATCCACAGGAATTTATGTAGGAATTATGAGTGACCAAGGAGAGGGTAGGTAAATCAATTCCTTGTGGAAATTTCAAATTCCCATTTTCATTATCTCCATTTTCCCCGCTTCTTGTCAACCAAACAACTACCCAAATCAGAAAATCATAGAAATTTCTATTACCTACATAATTTTCTGTATACCAAATAACCATTAAATGTCTTAGTTCCATGTGCATGTACAAGTTCAACATCGCGATTCACGAAATGCTCTAGTATATAAATAAGGGCTGTGCTGATCTCTTCGATTTATCTAATGATTTTATTAGTTAACCTTGTTACAAAGTACTACCTCTGTTTTTATTTAGTTGCAACATTCACCTTTTTGCACAAACTTTAAGAAATGAGAAAAGAGAGTATAATTGACCCACTTGCCCCTCGCTACTAGATCGTAATTAAATGGGGAGTAGGTGAAATAAGGGTAATATAGTCAAATTATCCCAAAAGCCTTTCCTAAAAGGGAAATGTCGCAACTAATAAAAACACCTAAAAGTAGAAATTGTTGCAACTAAATAAAAACAAAGGTAGTATATTAGAACACACCAAAAAGTTTTGGAGCAGATCAGATCAAGTGTAACTTATCACCTGCAAAAGAATCCGGACAAAACCATAACAAGCCAAATGTTACAGATAAGAAGATCAATATATTATTTATTGTTAAGGAAGCTTAGCCGTAATAGGCTATATTGTCATTGCCATTGATTTTTGGATGTAGCCATATTCATAACGTAAGCTATATCGCCTATATGACTGGATTGTTGGTATTTAATTGACCCAACAAATAATATTAAACCCTAATCTAACTTGGAAATGGATTACACTTATATAGAGCTGGAAAAAATTGACCCAATTCGACAATTTAATTTAAATCTAACTCAAAATTAGCAGATTAGGGTTAGGATTTTCAACTACGAGATTGACCCAATCAATCCATCTAATCACAAAAATAAATATCGAAAGTAATTACAAATACAATGATTACATGCGACTATTCATGATTGTAAAAGTAATACTATTTAGGCTATGTTATGTTCAATTTATTTTAACTTATTTCATAAAAAATTAGTTAAGATAAAATAAATTAAGATAAGATAATATAAGTTCAAATAATATAAGATAAGTTAAGTTCAGATAAGATTAAATAAGTCCAATAATACAAACATCATCAAGTTTAATAAGTTAATATAAGATAAGATAAGTTAAGATAAGATAAAATAAGTTTTGAAAAGTCAAAATAAGTTCAGATAAGTCAATAACTTGAAAAGAACGGACCCTTTGAATAATAGTTATAATTATATATCAATTATTACTTTGGAGCTTATCAAAACTTATTTTGATGTGTGATAAGCCACACAAGCTAGTTATATGACAAATTTTGATAGTTGGTTTTGGGTATCACCTCACAAAATTTTACCAACTAAGACTACGTTACTCCGATTTTATAGCATATATGAGCTTCAAGAAAAATAAGTTAAGTTAAGAAACAATAAATCAATTAAGTTAAGCAAAAACTAAGGGTTCGTTCGTTATCGTTTTTCATTTTTAGCTTTCAGTTCTTTTGAAAAAACAAAAAAATAATATGAAAACCGGAAAAGTAATTTCTAATTTTCTATAGTCATATTTCAAAATTGGCATGTTGAGTATAAGTATGTTTAATTTTAATATTATACCCCTTATATCATATGACCTTTATATTCATAAAATCAAAAACTGGAAATTTACGGTGATGCTGAACGAGCCTAAAGTTAAGTTCATAAAAAATAATTTAAAATTAGCAAAATTAAATTTAATTAAAACAATCTAGATTAAACAAAGATAAGTTAAATTTAAGAAAAATAAGGGTGCGTTCTCTTCACCTTAAAAAAAATAAGTTTCAAGTCCAATAAGTTCAATCCAGTTCAGTTCAGATAAGTTTCAATAAGGTCAATAAGTTCCAATCAGGTCTAATAAGTTTCAATCAGGTCCAATAAGGTCCAAATAGTCAATGATCAATAAATTAAAATTAAAATTTTAATTAAAGTACTACTATGATTATATAGTATTATAATCGTATTATTGTCATGGTCAAATAAGCTGATTATGTCATTACTAAAAAATATTATAATCATGGTCAAATAAGGTTAACAATAATAATCATTATAATTATAATATTTTGTTAACATGTTAATAATAAGAGATAATTAATAATTACTATTTTTTCGAAGGATAATTTTAATATTTATTATGTCATAATAATTTTTTAGGAATAATATTTATGTTAGGGGTAATATTTATGTTATTACTCATCAAAAAATTTGTTCAAATAAGGTCAAATAAGTTTCAATCAAGTTCAATCAGGTCTAATAAGTTTCAATCAAGTTCAATCAAGTCTAATAAGTTAAATCAGGTCCAATCATATCCTATAAGTTCAGTTTATTTCAGAAAAATGAAGCCAGAAGTGGACCAACTCAGTCTCAATTCTCAATTCTCATATCGTTTTCAGAAGTAAAAAATTTCGACAAATGGAAACGTGAGTTGCTCGGAAATTGGAAGTCCTCACGTACAATTTGTCAATTTGGAACATCTCCTCAATTAAATATGCATTTTTTGGGGGGAAGAAGAAAGACTTCTGACTGTTCTAAGAAGAAGAAAAAAATATTCACTCAAATTCATCTCATCAGTATTCACTCCCTACTCAGTAACGAATATGTCACCTACCCTTCTTCTTTCATTGAATATTATTAGCAACAATACTTGTAAATTCCCTTCATTTTCCCTTTCTTGGTCAACCCATTTTCAGTTTTCTCTCTCTCCGCCATTTTCACAAACACCTTGCAGGCATCCATTGAAGGAGAGGAGAGAGAAAGATTATTCATTATTTGATCAGCCATGTCTGATTTAGTTTCTGAAATTTGGAAAAAGTACCTTTTGCAACTTCAAATTAATCCTCTTAGAACAAAGGTTTTATTTTTTTTTCCAATTTTTGGATATGGGTTTGTTAAATTTGGTGAAAAAATGACATGTGTTTTATTCTGATTTGTGTTTTGATCTGTTTTTATGATGATTTAGGCAATTACTGCTGGAGTTCTTGCTGGGTGTAGTGATTTTGCTGCCCAGAAAATTTCTGGGGTTAAAAAATTTCAGTTTAAAAGATTAGTTCTTCTTATAGTAAGTTGGTATAACACTTTTGATGATTTATTTATTTTGTAAAAAAAGATCATGATTTTGATGTTATTGAATTTGTGTTGAAATTACAAAATTGTAGATGTATGGGTTCTTCTATTCTGGACCATTTGGGCATTTTTTGCACAAAGTAATGGACAAGATTTTTAAAGGAAAGAAAGGAAACACAACAGTTGGACAAAAAGTAAGAAATCCAATATTCATGCTTTTGTTCTTGTCTTGGATTTTGGCACTGTTTATTTAGTCTTAAATTGATGTTTGTATGTTGATTTTTATTTATTTATTTATTTATTTTATATTTCCTTCTTCAAGGTTATACTGGAACAGTTGACAGCTAGTCCATGGAACAACTTCTTTTTCATGATGTATTATGGTCTTGTGGTTGAAGGTGTGGGTTTTACTTATTCATGAAAGTAATACTATAAAGTTTTTTTTTTTCCAGAATGAACATTGCAGGTGTGTTGAATTTACCTAGTTTATTACAATGGTTAATTTACTGTCATTCACTATGTTTTACCTTGGAACGAGATTTTTTTAGTAGTCGTTTGGTTGAACATTGGAAGTTATATTTCCTAGAGGCTAGGAAATTAGTTTTCCCACGTAGTATTTTCTAGGAAGTGCAAAATTTTACTTGATCGATCATGAGAAGTTTTGCTTACTTAGATGGACCTAGTCACCTAGGTAATTAACTTTATTCATTTTGTAGGAAGTAGAATTTTCTAGGTTGTGTTACTTCCTTTGTATTTATCAACCAAACAACTCCACATCTTTCCACTTTCTTAGAACTTCTACTTTCCATATTTCTTTTATGTCAATCAAACCAGCACCGAGTGAGGATCTCACTGTCGTTGTGTATCATGGAGTGAGGAGTCTACGTTTGTTATTTGTACGCAATTTTTTGGATTCTCCCCCCCCCTCCCCTTATATTTTCCTGTCAACTCCAATAATGAATAGTCATGTTATGATGACAATTATGTCTCTGTCGAGGTTATATGCAAAAGATGGAGTTTGTAATGCAAGATGCCTTTCATGCACCTTGCTTCTTCCCGTAAAGACATACTAGGAATATTTGCTAAGGAATAAATTCTGTTTGTTGCATAAGATTTAGTGATATCTTCTGAGTTCACCGGTTTCTACTTTCTTGTAACAGGAAGATCATGGTCACTAGTCAAAAGCAAGGTCAAGAAAGACTACCCTACTATACAGTTAACTTCTTGGAAGGTCATTTATGCTCTTTTCATAAATCATCCTCTCTTTTTTTCTGGAGTAGTATAGCTTTATCAGGGTTTGTTGTATATTACTGATGATAGATTGATAGTTCATGGCATTTGGAATGGTATAACAAAGGCTGGGATTACTTATTTCACTTGGTTATCATATGCAGTTTTGGCCAATAATAAACTGGGTGAACTACCAGTATATGCCTTTGCAACTTCGTGTTCTGTTTCACAGCCTCGTCGCCTCTTGCTGGTTAGTTACTCTTTGATCTTCTGAAGTCGCGTCTCTTTTCTTTTTTTTTCCCCTCCAAATTCCTTATCTTGTTGCAATAGATATGTGCAATATAGCCCTTCTTGCTCGTCTTGATAGTTGGATGATCGATTATTGACAAACAAGATCTTGTGATTCATATGGCAAGCATATTACAAAAGTTTAGCACAATATTCTTACATCAGAGCTAATATTACAGCTGTTCTTTGGTACGACTGATCTATCATCCAATTCAGAGGCGACACGACAGTACGACACCTCTTGAATAATATAACAAACCACCCTCATCCTCAATAATATAACAAGTCACAAAAAAGGCAAAAAACAGTTGGTTGCATATAAAGCATAGGCACAACCAATAGCACATAATTTTTTGCATTAAGATTAAAATCAAAGTGCTTTCATTTTAAGTTCATTGTAATCTCACTTGATATATTGCATCAAGAGAGCATTCATCATACACCCGGGTGTACCATGTGCATGGTACACCCAAGGCTTTTTTTGCTCATTTGCTCTTTCAAAGTTCTCTATATTGTGCGAAATTTGCTTATTTGGAGGTTTTAAATAAGTAATGAGCAAAAAAAAGTCTTGGATGTACCATGCTCACGGTACACCCGAGTGTATAATAAAATTGTACGTTGCGTCACACTGGGAAATTATGTTTCATGCATAAAGTGCATCAACATCACAATTGTTGTTAATCTTCGTTCTTTCTGCTCATAGTCGTGTTAGTACTGAGAATCATGTGGGAGCCCAGTGGTTGGAGCTCCCACCTCCCAACCTCATGGTTGGGAGTTCGACTCCTCATCAACCCCAAATATGGGGTGTTTGTGTGGATATTTGTTTCCGGGTATAAATCCCCAGTTTCGGTCTTGATCTGGAAGTTTCCTTATGGGTTGGGATCCCCTTCTTACCCCCTAGCTCATGAGGCCTGGCTCTTGGGCCAGTAAATTACCGAATCAAAAAAAAAAAAAAAAAGCCGTGTTAGTACTGCTCAGTGCTCACATTCAATCCCCACGTAGAAATTACTTATGTCACAAATGGACTACATGTCTACATTATACTTCATAATTCATATAACTTATTTTCTTGTCACAAATGGACTACATTATACTTCATATAACTTATTCTCTTTTTGTTTACTTGTAGGGCAATCTTTTTAAATCTAAAAGCAAGATCTAGTGCCATTAAGAAGGACTAGATTATAGTACATGAAGAAGTCTCATCTTTTCCCATCTTCATCCTCATCATTTGAAAGTCGGAAATCAATTGACGACGGTTGGAGTGGAACTCCCGTTTCTTTTCAAGAGCTTCAGCTTCCTTTTTATGTGATTTTTTTTACTCTTGGATAAAATAATTCGATTGGGGAGATTCAAGAACTATGGTTACTATTATTTTATCACTAATATCAATTGATGGTTGCACCCTTACAGCATGAAATATTGGAAAAGGTAAACTGTACACAACACAAGAACATATGTATATATATATCCAAATATGTGGTTTTGAGAAACTCGTGATTTATATATCTCATATATGAAATTGATGCATATATTAGTGATATTTTTGTGAAAATAAATTTCTAAAACACTTGTTAATTTTTAAAATAAGTAAAAAAAAGGCGCTAATATATGCACAATTTATATATTTTGAATATACAAATTAAGATAATTTCGTTACGTCTCCCATTAAGGAAATCGCAAAGTTCATACGTTATTCTCATTAATACGCTATTTAGAAAATTTAGATCCATCAACTGTTATGGATAACGTGCTATGGACTATGGACGCAGAGTGACGATAGATCGGCCCTTGTCGTGCTTTTGTGTTGGGGCCTTGGCCAGCCACGACCCACTAGCTTCGGACTGTGCTTATTCGTGCCTTTCAAGACCCGCTGTCAAACCTCGACCCGATCTGCATGTTTCAATGAGTGTTTTTTTTTTGAAATCTTAAATTCATAATAATTGTTATTAACATATAGTAAAGATATCTATACTAATATATTAAAAGGCGTTCCTAAACAAGGAACGGTGTCACGTGACGCTCTCCTTAAAGACATTTTACTCCATGTAATCCACATACAATAATTTTTTTTGAAATTGCATAGTATAGGGTTTGATCCTGTGACTTTAAGTTTATATACTAAAGTCTTGACTATTATACCAAGTGATATTTAGTTTTATCATCTTAAAGTATAATATTAATAAATGAAAAGTTTCCTTACCCGGGGCATAGCCCGACCCTAATAACTAGTTAGGCCCTTTTCTGTTCAACTTATTTTAACTTGTTTAAGATATTCTAAGATAAGATCAGATCAGATAAGATCAGATAATATAAGATAAGATAATATAAGATAAGATAAGATAAATTAGATGTTCTGTTCAACTTATCTTCACTCATTTCTGAATAAGATCAGATAAGATAAGATAATATCAGATAAGATAAGATAAGTTCAGATAAGATAAGATAAGATAAGACAAGACAAAATAAGTTGAATAAAACAGACCCTTAGTGGTTAAAACGTGAGCATTTAAGGCCGTGAAAGTGCAAAAAAATAAATAAAGAAAAATCTGGGAATAAAAGGAGCAGCATGCATTAGTGAGTCAAAATACTAAAGTACTGTAGTAGTTTATCAATAAAAGAATTTTTGACCATGTTGGAATGAAATAATTATTTGTAATATGGCAATATCTTTTTGTACAAATAGTATTAAGAAGAATTTATGGTCAAATTTTGTGAAGTTTGACTTCTAAAAGAAGTGTTGCAAATTTTTTTTCCTTTCAAATGGAAGGATAATTATAGTATAAAAAGTACTAGCATACTTTATTTCAATTTTAAATATCAACTTTTTTTAGGTTTCAACATTTATAATTAAATATCAAATTTATCACTCCCTCTGTCCCTTATAGTTTGTTCCAATTTGCATTTTACAGTCTCCAACACACATATGATCCGACTGTTAATATCTTTAATTAGGTATAACTAAACATTGTAGATTTTTTTCTTTTAAAATACATTAAAACGTATTTAACACATCGTGCCAATCCGTCAGCTTTCTAGGTTCTATACCTTTATTTTACATAGTATATATATATATGTCGATGTGTATTTTAAAAATGATGAAAATTTGATATTGTTAAAATACACATCGATATAAATCTAATAGAATCTAACTTGATAATATTCTCTCATACACTTTTATAAAGAGGGTCAAAATTTTATAAGTTCCACTACTTGAATAACATATCGACAGAAGCCAAATAGCTTAGAAAAACAAAAGGAGTATATTTTAGTGAACATATATGTTCAAAATTTTCTAATTTTGGCCACAAAAGCTAAAGGAACAAAAAAAAGTACAACGAGGGTATATACCTAATATTTTAAAAGTACATATTCAGACGAATTTAACCAGACTTAAATATTCTTGTTGAAACATGAAGTATACTTCTTCTGTTTCTTTTTAAGTGCAACACTTTGACTTTTGCACTATTTACTCACATCACTTTAACCGTATTTTTTAATAATATATAAATATGAATATTATCAAGTGAACATATACTCGTTTCAATGAATATTTTCATAATATTAACTTTTTATAACTTTTAAAAATACATATTTAGATATATTAATGGTCAAAGTTGTGCATCGGTAAGTGTGAAAGTCAAATTGTTTCACTTTTTAAAAAACGGAGGTTAGTATATTAGTAGAAAAAAGTTAAAATTACAAAATGAGTATATGACCTTTAAAGACAGAAATGACCTCATGTCAGCTTTACCCATAGACAATTTGTGTCTCATGCAGTCATGCGGTCATGCCGTGCCATTTTCACGTACGTGCTGGATCGTGTCATAATTAATTCCGGCCCGAGCCAAATTGCCAGTGAAAAACAAGTATTCGTCAAGAGTGTTCTTTTCATGGTCCAATAGTCGTATGAAGAGGAGTAAAAAATTAAACGGTTTTTTCACCAGGTACCCCTGAGGTTTGACGAAATGCACCAGGTACCCTCGTTGTTTCAAAAATGCACCAGATGCCCTTGTCATTTGCATAAAATGCACCAAATACCCTTAATGAATAACGGTGTTAAGTTTTCGTTAGCTTTTAGGGTTAATTAACCCTCTAACCCTAATTAAACCCTAATTAGCCCTAATTAAACCCTAATTAGCTTCAAACCCTAACCTAACCTTAACCCCTAACTTCAAACCCTAACCCCACCACCACCACTCAACCAAGACCACCCAACCACCACCACCACCTCCTCTCCACCACCCCCACCCCCCGCAACCCCCTCCCCGTCGATTTCCCCACCCCCCCCACCTCCACCATCCCCAAAGACCCCCTCCCTCACCCCCCCCCACCCCACCCCCCCTCCCCCTCCCTCCCTCACCCCCTCAGCCCCACCGTCGACCCTCCCGGGCCCCCCCCCCTCCCTCACCCCCTCGCAGCCTACCCTCGACCCTCCCTGACCCCTGTCCCTCCCTCACCCCCTCGTAGTCCACCGTTGACCATCTGCGGCGCTCCCTCCTCCACCCCCTCTCGAATCCCCCCCTCCCTCCCCCACCCCTCGTCGAATCCCCCACCTCCACCCCCACCCCCGTCGATTCCCGCCCCCAATTCTCATTCCGAGCTTTGTTTTTTTAATTTTGCTTAAATGATTTGCGTAACTTCCATTTTTTGGATTATAATGAAACTTGAAATGGAGTTGTTCTGCGTCGTTTTAGTGGATTGGACGGGGGGGGGAGGGGGGGGAAGCCGCGGAGGGTCGAGGGGGCGGGGGAGTTGCGGGAGGGTAGGGGAGGGGGGAGTGCGAGGGAGGGTCAACGGGAGGGGTCGACAGGGGGAGAGTGGCCGAGGGGGTAGGGGAGGAGAGGGCCGGGTGAGGTGAGGAGGAGAGGTTAGGGGATTAGTATTAGGGTTTAGGTTTTAGGGTTAGGGTTTAGGGTTAGGGTTTAGGGGTTTAGGAGTTTAGGGGTTATGGTTAGGGTTAATAATGGCAAAATAGTAAATAAAGCTAACGGAAACTTAACACCGTTATTCATTAAGGGTATTTGGTGCATTTTATGCAAATGACAAGGGCATCTGGTGCATTTTTGAAACAACGAGGGTACCTGGTGCATTTCGTGAAACCTCAGGGGTACCTGGTGAAAAAACCGAAAATTAAAACACTGAAATTACCGCTTATTTGAAAGAGTCTTAAACAAGTCTCGAATTTTGGACTTCTAAACTTTTCGGTAGAGGAAAACTTTTTTCTGTTAAAGCATCAACAACGTCTTGAAATCACACGACCCCACTTCCCCAAAGTCTTATCGAAAAAACCGGCATTACTAATCAGTAATCAGTGATCACCTTCACACCGACAAAATATATGAACCCAAATATAACTTTTAATTTCGACTCTGAAATCTAGCCAATCACCATCCTTATAATTCATATTCATTACATTTTGGAAAAATGGATCAGAATACCCCCAACTTTGACCCGTTCGCTTTTAATACCCCCAACTATGGGTTATTTTTAAATACCCCCAACTATTGGAGAGGTCCGCCAAAAATGTTCCATTTACCATTACGACTCGATGAACGGTAAACCAAAACTCCCACCCCCACCCTCCTCTCGCTCATCTCTCTCCTCTGCTCATCCCACCACCCCCACCCCCCACACCACCCACTCGCCACCTTCCTTCATCCCCACTACCACCCTTCCCACTGACCCCACCTCCCCCCCCCCAAGGCCCCTAACCACCCCGACAACCCCCTCCCCCCACCCCAGTCGAATTCCCCCCTCCTCTAACCCCCTTCGAAACCCCCTCCCCCACCCGCACCCCCACCGAAAAAGCATCGAGGAGAGAGAATTCCCCCAACCACCCAGACAACCCCCTCCCCCCACCCCGTCGAATTCCGCCTCCTCTAACCCCATTCGAAACCCCCTCCCCCACCCGCACCCCCACCGGAAAAGCATCGAGGAAAGAGAATTCAAAGACCAAGCTTGACGAAGGAAGAGGTCGGAAATCTTGCGATAAACGAAGCGAGAGTCCGGCGAAAATTGAGAGAGAGAATTCAACTGGTTTAGGGGGGATTGAAGGACAGGAGAAGCAGTTTAGGCGAAAGTTAGGGGGGAGGCGTTTGCCGTGAAAATCGAGGGGTAGGGGAGGGGGTTTCGACGGGGGTAGAGGAGGGGGTTTCGAAGGGGGTTAGGGGAGTGGGGGGCCGCTGGGGTGGTTGGAGTGGGGAGGGGGCTGGGCCTGCTGGGGTGGTGGGAGTGGGGAGGGGTGGTTGCGAGGGGGGGGGAGTGGGGGGGCCGCTTGGGTGGTGGGAGTGGGGAGGGGGCTAGGGCCGGGTGGTGGGAGTGGGGTGGTGGGAGTAGAAATTGAAACTAAAAATAAAAGAAATAAAAAAATAAAAAAAATTACCTTGTTAATTGGTTACAAGTCATCTAGGTGCATTTTTGGCAGACCTCCCCAATAGTTGGGGGTATTTAAAAATAACTCATAATTGGGGGTATTAAAAGCGGACGGGCCAAAGTTGGAGGTATTCTGATCCATTTTTCCTTACATTTTCCAACCAAACTATCACCATTTTTCATACTAACACATTAACTACTCATCATTTTTGACATGCATTATTACTTTATTAGTCCATCGAGATAACTGGTACTACTTATACTAGATCGATTAATACTAGTATAATATAATGTTATGAATATATTCCCAATAAAAGAATGAGCAAAGGAGGTCTTTCAAATTAGGGTCCGTTCTGTTCAACTTATTTTAACTTATATAAGATTTTATAAGATCAAATAAGATAAGATAAGATAAGATCAGATCAGATAAGATAAAATAAGATGTTAGGCACACTCAATAAACTACTATCTTATCTAATAAGATAAAATAAGATAAGATAAGATCAGATAAGATCAGATAAGATCTTATAAGATAAGATAAGACAAAATAAGTTGAACAGAACAGACCTTTAGTCCCTGGATCTAAATATAAGACACACACGCACGCTTCCTTCGAAATTTTACTTTGACCATTAATATCTCTTATAACGAGACATATATAAGAATGAAAACATAAACTTATATTGCAAATTTCTAACATCCAACTAAACAGAAAAAGAAAGAAATAATTCCATCAAAATTTTCTGAAAAGACCTATTCTTGGTCAAACTTATGAAATTGCTGACATGGTTAATGAACACGTATTGTCTCGCTTGCCAGGTGAAGATTGAACATATCTGAGTTCAGATGCAATTTCAGTCGAGGAAGGGAATTTTGGATATCATGAGATATACTCTACTGAATTTCTAAATACGATCAAGTGTGGGGCATTGCCAACTCATAATATAAGATTGAAGGTAGGGGAATCGGTGATGCTCCTATTAAGGAATATCGACCAGCCTTTTGAGCTATGTAATGGTACCAGATTAGTTGTCAAGCATCTTGCCAATCACATTATTGAGGTTGTTGTTGTATCCGGCAGTAATGTGGGGACAACATTTTCATTCCCAGGATGACACTTACACCATCAGACGCAACACCCAGATAAGGCAGTTTTCATTGGTTGTATGTTTTGCAATGACGATAAATAAAAGCCAAGGACAATCTCTAGCTCACGTAGGATTATATATCTCTCTCTGCCAGTATTCAACCACGAACAATTCTATGTTGTTGTATCAAGAGTTATAAGCAAAAAGGGTTTGAAAATTTTAATCTGTGATAAAGAGCGTGGGAACTCAAATGTTACCGCAAATGTAATGTACAGAATGTGTAATAAGTATTATGAAAACTTTTAATTTATGTACTTAGTTTTTCTTTCAATGTGTTCATATAGTCACTCACAGTTGTCTTATCGTCTACTTTGTTGCATATTATACGATAACTTCGTTTTTAATAATTATATGTGATTTTGTTTGTTTTATTTATGTCACATTCATACTGTCAAACCTTTTTTTTTGAAATGAACTCAAACAATTAGCATCCCGTGCATTTTTGCACGGGTATAAAACTAGTATATCTATATAACTATATGTAACTCATAACATATTAGTCAAATTAAAGAAATAACATTTTGAAGCACATATCATATCACATGCATGTAGCATGCATTGTTACAGCCACATCTACAATTTAAATATGCGAAATCCACATGCATCAACCAATCATTAATAGAAACAAATCAGTTAAAGAAAAAAAAAAAATAAACTTATATTCTAACGCAAATATGAAATATTCAGTTTCTAACTAATTAAAACAAACTTCAAATGTAATACCATGAACATACTAACTACTGACTACTAAGTAACAGTTATGCCCAAAATGTCGTCGCACGCATCGCGTGCATAAAAAGCTAGTACTAATATATTTAAAGGCGTTCCTAAACAAGGAACGGTGTCGCGTGTTTTTCTTCTTGGGACATTTTACTCCATGTAATCCACATACAATAAAAAAATTTGAAATTGCATAGTATAAGCCATAGGGGTTTGATCTTGTAACTTCAAGTTTATATACTAAAGTCTTGACCACTATACCAAGTGATATTTAGTTTTATCATCTTAAAGTATAATATTAATAAATGAAAATTTTACTTACCCGGGATATAGCCCGACCCTAATAACTAGTTAGTAGTTAAAACGTGAGCATTAAAGGCCGTGAAAGTGCAAAAAAATAAATAAAGAATAATCTAGGAATAAAAGGAGCAGCATGCATTAGTGAGTCAAAATATTGAAGTACTGTAGTAGCTTATCAATAAAAGAAATGTTTACCATGTTGTTGGAATGAAATAATTATTTGTAATATGGCAATATCTTTTTGTACAAATAGTATTAAGGAGAACTTATGGTCAAATTTTGTGAAGCTTGACTTCTAAAAGAAGTGTTGCCAAAAAAAAAAATTCGAATGGAGGGATAATTATAGTATAAAAGTACTAGCATACTTTATTTCATTTTTAAATATCAACCTTTTTTTTGGTTCCAACATTTATAATTAAATATCAAATTTATCACTCCCTCTGTCCCATTTAGTTTGTTCCAATTTGCATTTACAGTCTCCAACGCACATACGATCCGACCCTTAATATCTTTAATTAGGTATAACTAAACATTGTAGATTTTTTTCTTTTAAAATACATTAAAACGTATCTAACAAGATCCCACATCGTGCCAATTCGTCAGTTTTCTAGGTTCTATACCTCTATTTTACATAGTATATATATCGATGTTTATTTTAAAAATGATGAAAATTTGACATTGTTAAAATACACATCGATATAAATCTAATAAAATCTAACTTGATAATATTCTCTCTTACACTTTTATAAAGAGGGTCAAAATTTTATAAGTTCCACTACTTGAATAACATATGGGCAGAAGCCGAATAGTATATTTCAGTGAACATATATGTTCAAAATTTTCTAATTTTGGCCACAAAAGCTAAAGGAATAAAAAAAAAGTACGACGAGAGTATATACCTAATATTTTAAAAGTACATATTCAGACGAATTCAACCAGACTTAAATATTCTTGTTGAAACATGAAGTATAGTTGTTCCCTCTACTTTTTTTTACTTGCTACATTGTTGTTTTCACTAGTTTTTAGGAGATGTCCCTTTGAATCTTTTTTGGTGTACTTTTTGACCCATTTAGCATTAAATGAGGTGGGAAAAGGTGAAAAAGTAGTACTTTTGGGTGGAAAAGACAAAAGAGAGAAAACAAATAGTATTGCTTTTTAGTGGGCCAAGTCTCCTAATAAGGAAATTTGAAACAAAGTAGCAAGTAAAAAAAACAACCATTTAAGAAAAATGTAGCAAGTAAAAGGTAGTATATTAGTAGAAATTGTAAAGTTTGACTATGTAAAAAAAATGTTACCACAAAGTGAAAATTTCATTATGATAAATTAATGTAAGAAAGAGTGACTAAAAAAATTTAAAAAAACTTTCAAACTTAATTTTGATGGTTCGGTTCGTGGGTTAGCTGCAGCAGCCGGCGTTATTATTCGCAATCATCAAGGTGATCTTCTTCAAGCAAAAGCTTTCAACCTTGGTTTCTCCTCGGTGCTTATCGCCGAGGCCACATCGCTTCATCATGGTCTCAAGATTGCTCTACAAATGGATATTCGCAACATTATTGTTGAAGGCGACAACCTTCTGGTTATCAATGCTATTAATAATATGTGGTTTGTTCCATGGAAGATTGCTTCAATCATCGACGACTCCAAGCTACTACTTACAAAGTTCAATTCTTTCCAAGTTCGACATGTCTTTAGGGAAGCAAATAGAGCGGCTGACTGGATTGCTAATGTTGGTCATCTAGTTAATTCTAGTTTTGATATCTCAAATTGTAATAATTCTTCACTCTCTTTTATTCTTGTATCCGATCGTTAGGTATTCCCGAGAGGAGGGTAGCTACAATAAGTTTTTTTCCTTACCTATATAAAAAAAAAGTAGAAAAAAAATTAAAATTACAAAATGAGTATATGACCTTTAAAGACAGAAATGACCTCATGCCAGCCTTACCTTGTCACCCATAGACAATTTTTGTGATGCGTATCGTTATTTGTGTCTCATGCTGTCATGCAGTCATGCGGTCATGCCGTGCCATTTTATCGTAAGTGCTGGATCGTGTCATAATTAATTCCGGCCCGGGCCAGCCCAGCCCAGTGACAAACAAGTATTCGTCAATAGTGTTCTTTTCATGGTCCAATAGTCGTATGAAGAGGACTTCAAAATTCTCAAATAAAAAATTAACACTGAAATTACCGCTTATTTGAAAGAGTCTTAAACAAGTCTCGAATTTGGACTTCTAAACTTTTCAGTAGGTAAATTTTACAATTTTTTGTCTGATATTCCTTATACTTGCTTTTGCCTTTTTGTAGCATGTAGTTGGGCTGATTTGTCTCACTATAAAAACATGTAATTTTAAATGGGCACCTAATGAAGTGATATATATACTCTTATGTTTTCTTTTAATCAAACCATTTGTGATTTTAGGCCTTATTTTTTTTAGTTGCATCATTTGTAATTTTTTTATAGATTTTGATGCTACTTTACCTTTTTAACTTCAATTACTCTCTCGATCGCTCCCTTAATGATAAACTAACTAGATGGGTAAACGGGTCCAACTTCCTTCTCTCTCTTTTCCTTAAATTTGTATTAAAAAAAACAAACCAAATGGTGCAACTAAAAAAAACATAAAGTATATTTACATAATATGCAGCGATTCTTACCTCCCCATCTTATTCGGCTAATCCAAGGTATTCCCTTACCGTCTATATCTACAACTGACATCCTCATTTGGGGTTGCACCCCTCTGGAGATTTCACAGTTAAATCGACTAATTGGATAGCCCATGATCTTGACCCTACTGAGGAAAACTGGATCTTTAATTGGATTTGGAAGCTTCACATTCCACCTAAATTCCAAATTTTCTTATGGCAAATTTGTCATAAAAGTATAAGTGTCAGGGACATTCTCTATAAAAGAAAAATTACTCCATCTAACTTATGCCCATTATGCCAATCTCACCCTGAAACAATTGACCACATTTTAAATCAATGTACATCATCGAGAAAAGTATGGGATCTTCAGAAAACTCGTATATGGCTTAACTTCTACCACACAGAATCTTCTCTTCTAAATGCTTTTCAATCCCTAAAATCTCAAAAAAAATATCATAACAAAATTTATCTTCTTAATATGGTTTATTTGGAAAGAAAGAAATGACATTATTTTCAATAACGTTACTTTCAACAACTATAAAATCCTCCATAAAAGCCAAGTTTCTTTATCAGGAATGGGCTCTAAGATTAACGCTAGATCTTGCTACCTCGCAGGTACTCCTTTCTCCTCTAACTCACATCTACCTTCCACCACTCACCATCATATTATCATTCCAGTCGTCTGGGCTCCTCCTCCCCCATCCTACTTCAAATTAAATTTTGATGGATCAATCTCAAGAAAATCTGCTGCCACCGGGGTTATTATCCGCAACAATCTCGGTGATCTCATTCATGCCACTACGTTTAATTTAGGAACAACTCCGATGTTTGTGGCCGAGGCAAATGCCCTTCAGAAGGGCCTTATCTTGGCTTTGAAGCACGGCATTCAACAAATTCACATTGATGGTGATAATCTTCTCGTCATTAACGCGGGAAAAAATATGTGGAAAGCACCGTGGCAAATTCAATTCATAATAGAAGATGTCCAAGCTCTCCTTCAACAATTCCAGTCTTATCATATTCAACATATATATCGGGAAGCAAACAAAACTGCTGATTGGATAGCAAATGTAGGCCATCTAGCTCAGTCAAGTTTTGATATTACTCCTTGTACTAATTCAGCTCTCCATACCATTCTTGTAAATGACATTTTAGGAATACCCCTCGCGAGGAGGGTCTCCTAAAATTTATTTTTTTCTTACCTTAATAAAAAAAAGTACCCAACAATTATATATTTGATTTAATGTGTTGGTCTTTCTAAATAAAAGCGAAACTATTATTCTTATTGTTTCATGATATGTTTAACATTTTTTTATTGACATGAAAAACAAAAAGATAAGAGAGTTTGATAGAAAAATTTAAAATTCTAAACTATATGATAGTAGAGATAAAGGAAAGAAATCCCTAAATAAAGTAAAGATGCAAATGTTAATGTTATTGTGAAACTTGTATGACTCTATCTTTAGTAAATGTTCAACTTGTATTGAGGGAATAATTTATTCGTTATTGCAAATAATTATCAAAACGCATACAAATCAATTAAATGCAACAAATGATTTTTAAAAATATCTTATTTAGCAATTTCCAACAACTTTTTTTTATTAGTTTAATGAACTTAGGGCTTGTTCTCCCCATCTTATTTTCAGTTCAGTTCAATTCAATTCAGTTCAGTTGCAATCGATTCAGTTCAGTTGTTTTATGCCGAAGAAAACAAGCCCTTAGAGCTTAATTAACAATGTTGATAAATATTAGTAATACGTATGATGCAGAATGCCCTCATATACATGAAATTTTGTTCTTTCTAGTGTGCGTCTCTACCATGCATTTAGGTACATATTTGTACTATTGTTGCATTTTTTGGTAAATGGTAAACTTGCCACAATATGGTCAACTCCAAGGTGTTGGATCAAGAATTAAAATCACATTAAAAGAATCTTCAAGTCTAACTTATTTTGCCTCATAGTAGCGAAAGATGTTATATACTATTGTCGTTCGTCAATAGATTAGAAATATTATTGTTTGGTATATTGTTAAAAAAAAGACTAGGGGGCTGTTCTCCCCAGTTCAGTTCAGTTCTTAAATTATTATCATTACTATTAATTAGTTATAATTCAATTCAGTTCAATTTAATTGTTTTATCGCCGAAGAATACGCCCCAGATTATTAGCTAGTCGGAGGTGTTTTCTTTTCGGTGTTGTTGGGAGAGATTAAAGTTTAGTCCATTGGGGCTTGCAACTTGCACAATAATAGTCAATAATAGATAGATTGTCACAATGTGTTTGTATATCTAAAATACACGATCATCTGTGTGACTGGTTAAAGATGTGTTTCGAAAACCATGAAAAGTCTATTAAAGAACGCAGGGAAGAACTAATACCACAAGCACTATGCTAAATACTAAGCGGAACTGGATCCTAGAGATATCACTTAGAAATTAATATTTTATCTGTTATGAAATAATGGAATACTCATCTCTTTTATATGATAGCTTTTTGAGAGACGTTTATTTATTTCAGACGATACGAAGTATTAGTTTCTAATCATAGCATCAACATCGCTAATCTTATTTCTTTTGAAAAACATGACACATACGAAAACTTTTTTCTGTCAAACCATCAACAACGCCTTGAAATCACACGACCCCACTTCCCCAAAGTCTTATCGGAAAAACCGGCATTACTAATCAGTGATACCAACAAAATTACAAAAAATATATGAACCCAAATGTAACTTTTAATTTCGACTCTGAAATCTAGCCAATCACCATCCTTATAATTCATATTCATTACATTTTCCCACCAAACTATCACCATTTTTCATACTAACACATTAACTACTCATCATTTTTGACATGCGTTATTACTTTATCAGTCCATCGAGATAACTGGTACTACTTATACTAGATCGATTAATACTAGTATAATATAATGTTATGAATATATTCCCAATAAAAGAATGAGCAAAGGAGGTCTTCCAAATTAGTCCCTGGATCTAAATATAAGACACACACGCACGCTTCCTTCGAAATTTTACTTTGACCATTAATATCTCTTATGACGAGACATATATAGGAATGAAAACATAAACTTATATTGCAAATTTCTAACATCCAACTAAACAGAAAAAGAAAGAAATAGTTCCATCAAAATTTATATATCTATATAACTATATGTAACTCATAACATATTAGTCAAATTAAAGAAATAACATTTTGAAGCACATATCATATCACATGCATGTAGCATGCATTGTTACAGCCACATCTACAATTTAAATATGCGAAATCCACATGCATCAACCAATCATTAATAGAAACAAATCAGTTACAGAAAAAAAAAAAAAACTTATATTCTAACGCAAATATGAAATATTCAGTTTCTAACTAATTAAAACAAACTTCAAATGTAACACCATGATTCCATGAACATACTAACTATGAGTAATACTAATACATAATACAATCACTTTGCATTATATATATAATATATATAAATACTATAACATTAACAAAACAACATATATTTTATAAAAGAAAAAACCCCATTACATCTTTCCTTAAAAAAAATCAGCCGGAATATGACGTCATTTTACTGTGCTAGTGTTGAGGTTTTCTACCCTCACCTGCCTGTGACGTTAACGAGAGTGACAGACGAATGTGGATTCGGGTTTTCGGGTCACATCTGGATCCATCGAGCGAGTTGCGTAGGGTTGACAATTCCAGGGATGTGGGTCCCATCACCCTTTAAAAGTTGTGCCACCTCAGCATAACTACGGTTAGATTTTAACCCTGATTCAACCTGAATCGGCGGCTTCCTTTTCGGCTCGGCGGCTGAGACAGGAATAGCTTCGGCTCGAGCCGGGTCGAACTTCTGCCCAAATAAAGTCCCCTTTGTTAAAAACTCATGCGCCATGTAGCCGGCTAAAAGCCGGTTAGATGAAACTGATGAAGACGACGTCGTACTGTTATTGTTGTTATTATTATTATTACCGGATAATAATGATTTATGAGAATTTCCAAAACTGCCCTTGTGAGTGTAAAACGACGAGTTTTCTATCTCTCCTCTATCTTTGCGCTTTCGTGTGGCTGTTATAACACTGCGGCTTGTGTGATTCATCCTCACCGTCCGTTTTTCTTTCTAGGGGTATAAATGTAAATACCACTTCTACAATTTCTTTTTCCTTTTTTTTTTTGAAGGGAATAGCTACATCTGGCAAGTGGCAATTTTAATTGGACACTTCCAGGACAAAACCGTAATTTCCAGCAACAAAAATAAATTAAAAAAAAGAGGAGAGAGAAAGAGGGAGGTGGGCCTAAAAGCGGGCCTGAGTGGGCCAAGAATTGGGTCGAAGGGGTGGCGGAAGGTGGCCGGAAAATAGAGGAGAGAGAAAGGAAGTTTTGTAGAGAGAGAAAGGAGAGGATGAGAGAGAGGGGGAAGGGAAGACAAAGAATGTGAGCACGGAAGAGGTTGAGGTATATATATAGTGATGGGGTAGTTGAATGCCCTTGTTAATTGGAAATATTTACGGGAATGCCATGGATGTGATGGGATGTGAAATGACGGAATTGACCTTGTGGGTTTGTTTCTGTGAATTGGAGGCCCAAATGAGATTTTGTTGATATGAAGGGTTTTTACTTTTTAAGGTGGTCCAATGTAAATATGACAATTGGTTTGGATTATTATTCTTAACTTTACCTTGATTTTCTATGATTTGCTTGGTTTAAGCTTTAATTAGATTTTTTAATTTTTTGGGTTTTCTCCTTAATTGGAATTTTTTGGTGTGTGAATTTGAGCTAAGTTGGATACTCCCTCTTAATAATATAATACTTCTTGTATGAGTTGGTTTAATATTTTTCATGTGTATTAGTAAATTTGCTTCAAGTTCATTAAAGATGTCTTGTTGGTCCAAGTGACATTTAGTATTGGATTGATAATATAGAATGACTTATAAGTAAAAAAAAATAAAAGATAATATTGAATCTATAAGGACGAAACTACCCAAATCATACTAAAAACTTCAATAAATCCCCATAGTTCACACTCGAAAATCTCAAAACTACAATCGCCCATATCCTTTTATCCGAATTTTCATCCCTTTTCGACTCGTTCACACATATATGTTTCCAAATTTGAGCATTTAATTTTCAAATTATAATAAGTATTCAAGTCCGTTGGAATATAAGTTGAAGAAAATATTATAGATAAATGAATTTTCAGTCTATGACTTTTTTTCTCTAGAAACTGTTTTTTTGATTATTTTATATAATTCGTACTCGTTTCTAATATGGCACTTATCGCCATATCTTCGTTGGTCTCAAGTATTGCTCATCTTATTTTATTTTACTTTATAAGAAAATCTAATATCATGTTTTCCTTAAAATGAATTTTACTCTCCTTATTTCATTTTTTTCAATTTGATTTGAGATTCGGTATTTTTGCTTGGTTGAATTACTAATTGGAGCACTTTTTCCCTCCCTGGGACCAACCTAATTTGAATTTTTTTCCCCTCCCTTTCTCATTATATGGAAAAAGAAAAAGACAAGGATGAAAAATAGACTTTTCGACAGAAAAAAGTTGAAATGGTCTGCATTAACAAATGAAAGTAATATAATAGTTATTTTTAAACAAAAAAAATTTTACTAGGTTTTTTCCAATAAATTAGCTATTTTGATAGGTTTGATCTGACAATAAATTCTTTTTATTAGCTAATGCTTTACCAAATTACAATGGTGGAAATATTGTTATTTTTATCTAGTGATTTATGCACGCATGACGTGCATACAGTACAATATAGAGTTATAATCCTCTGATCTTACGTTATCACATTTTGTTAGCAAAAACGTTTTTAATGATTTTTTCCCCATTATTTATTATGTTGGTAAGTGTTAACATTCCGTTTACTATGGTGGTTTGGTTGGTTCTCGTTTAATTGCTCTTGTTGAGGAGACCTAACTCTTCATTTGACGAATACCGCATTTGTTCAATTTTTGCTTTCCGGAAATGGAGTACTTTAATAATTGTAATATCCTTTCTTTTGAAATTGGCTTCGTGAACAAGAAGCTGGAATTATGTAAAAAGTTGAAACATTTGGAGATTTTAATTTTTTAGTTATTTACTACATACATTGATGTTTTAAAATTTTCGCTATGATATTCCATAAAATGATAATAAAAACATAGTGAAGTTTCTTTCTAACTTTGATTTGATGAACTGAAAGAATTAATGGGGGGAATAAGATTCATTCGTCTCAAAAATCCAAAGGAAAAGAAAAGTTCAAAATCATAATCGTTGGCTAAATATATGTGAAACAACATCTAAAGGATTAGAATGACATGATTAGTTAACCAATATGCTAGAGTTTATCGTCATAAATGTATATAGACATATATTGTGTATTTATGTCATTTTGAATTGCAATTTTATTTTTTTCACTGGATTTTGGGTCGTAAAAGCAATAATGTAGATCCATTCTCGAATATTACCTTGGCAATCTCTGTCAGCTAAACTTGTTATTATTTACATTTCGATTTTTGCTATCTAATGACAAGAGGAAGTAGATAAAAAACAAAAAAAAACATAAGATTCTCGAGGAAAAGAGTTGGTTTTTACTTTTTACTATCATTCTCACCCTCTCAGCATAGATCAATTCACTATTTAATATGGGGATCAGCTCATTTCCAGGCCATGATGTTATTTTTCACATCATGTCAAAAATGGGATGATTAAATATTAAAGTATCCTTCAATTAAAGTGACCGGGTAACTAATACTATGTGAAATGGAATATTTAGACCCATCTGAAATTGACATAATAAAATTATTAATACTTCTATGTTGATGTGTACACACACTACAATGCACGGGTCTCCCATTCTAATACATATTTCATTTCAACGTATAATTAGAACACATTCGCATTCAAACTTATTTTAACTTATTGTAAAAAAATAAAATAAAGATAAAGATAAAGACAAAATAAATTGAATCAAACGGACCTTTACGACTTGTCCTCATTGTAAGACAAAAATCAATCTAGTAAACATATAGTCAAATAGTCTCACTTATATAGTTATACTCCCTCCGTCCCTAAGTAGAGTTCCCATTTTTTTTTAACACAAATATTAAAGAGAAATCATAAGTGGGATCTTAGTTGTATTAAATCAGAATTAAAAATTGAAGTTGGTACACTATTCATGAATTGTTTATTGAGGAGAGAGAATGTAGGCTACTTTATAAGTCATATTGTTTATGGGGAAATAAGTAATATAATAAAAAATGAAAGCTAAATAATATTTTAATTGGTGGACCATACCAAATAAGGAAATGATAAATCTATTTGGGACAGACATATATGGAAATATATGAACTCTATTTAGGAACGGAGTGAGTATTAAACACAAAAGATGAAAAATAGTAATTTCTCTGTTTTAAATTCTTGATGCACAATTTAGTAAGATGATATAATAAGGTAAACTCGACAAATTAGTTTGAACAATAAAAACTAGTCTCATATGCACGCGATGCGTGCGAGTCCTATGAACTGACCAGCTCTATAGCACTATACACCGCATTTCCAAGCCAACGACTTACCATTCTCCAATCTATTCCAATCTCAATTAACCCCGTTTATGAGATTTTAGAGGCTTAAGAGCGAATCTGCAAATTGTGGCCCTCATTAGGGGTTAATCTTCGAATCTGAAATGAAAAAAGACCGGTCTTTGGTCCAAGTTTTTAAAAGTTATTATTTTTCGGTTCCAGATCAGTTGGAAGTATATTCTTTTTGTTTTTTTATATAAAACTTTATTTCACTATACTTTATCTATCTTTTTATAGATAATATATCAAAAAATTATTATTACATTATTAATATTTATATATTTTTCAAATATAATTGAAAATATGATTATAAACCTAAACATACGATAATTTTTTAAAGTGAAAAAAATAAAAAATAAACGTAAACGTATGAGTACCCTAGGAGGGTCACCACTAAGGCCCTGTTCTTTTGGACTTATTTTCGGTTCGGTTCGAGAAAAATAAGTTCGGTTCACCCAAAATAACTTCGTTCGGTTCGGCAAAAATAAGTTCAGTTCAGCAAAAATAAGTTCAGTTCAACCAAAATAACTTCAGTTCAGTTCAGTTCAGCAAAAATAAGTTCAGTTCAGTTCAGTCTTGTCTAATGTTGTAATTATTATTTTTGTTTTCAATATTACTATTAATATTGTTATTATTATTAATATTATAATAATAATAACGATGAATTTGTATTTTTTTTTATTTTGTTGATTTTCATTATTTATTATTATTATTATTATTTATTATTATTATTTATTATTTATTATTTATTATTTATTATTTATTATTTATTATTTATTATTTATTATTTATTATTTATTATTTATTATTTATTATTTATTATTTATTATTTATTATTTATTATATATTATATATTATTTATTATTTATTATTTATTATTTATTATTTATTATTTATTATTTATTATTTATTATTTACTCCCTCCGTTCTCTTTTGTTGTTCCTATTTGGAATCGGGGAAGAAACCAATGCAATTCAAAAAATGGGCAAGATTCCACTATTTTAAATAAAGGTAAATGAATAAAAATAAAGATTCTATCCCTTTTGATTTATTCTATGTTACGCAACCAATCATAGAAAAAGTTTGAGGGGTAAAAGAGTAAAGTAACTACAAACTAGTGTGAACACATTTATTGCTATTTGAGTAACTCTATGTTAGACAACCAATTAGACAAAAGTTTGAAGGGTAGAAAGGTAAAAAATTACTACTCAATAGTGTGAACATATTTATTACATCTTAAAACTAATAGGAAATTTAATTCATAAATTATATTATTTATGGAAAGATTTAAAATAGCAACAAAATATAGAAATTTCCCGATGGGGAATACATGAACAACAAAAGAAAACGGAGGGAGTATTATTTATTATTTATTATTATTATTATTATTATTATTTATTATTTATTATTTATTATTTATTATTTATTATTTATTATTTATTATTTATTATTATTATTATTATTATTATTATTTATTATTATTATTTATTATTATTATTTATTATTTATTATTTATTATTATTATTTATTATTATTTATTATTTATTATTTATTATTATTTATTATTATTATTATTATTTTTATTTATTATTTATTATTATTTATTTATTATTTATTATTTATTATTTATTATTTATTATTTATTATTTATTATTTATTATTTATTATTTATTATTATAAAATAATAAAATAATAATAATAAGTATTGATAATATTATGTTAATATAGTTCAGTTCAGCAAAAATAAGTTCAGTTCAGCCAAAATAAGTTCGGTGCAGCAAAAATAAGTTCAGCTCAGTTTAGTCCAAATTAGTTCAAAAAAACAGGGCCTAAGTAGATGAATCTTATCCTTCAAGTTATGAGCACCAGAGTTGAAAAATTTCAAGTATGCCTTAGGAATGTCATCGGGAAACGCGTCAAAAAGAATTGCATCGATTTCTTCATCTGGTTTTACTTCAATCGAGAGCCTCTATCATTTACACAACAAAAGGGTAAGAATATATATTGTTAATCATGCATTGCACCTTAATAAATAGCAATCCAACAAAGATAATACCTCATTATTAAGGTGCTCAAAAGAGTTCCTATGAAATGTAATGCGCCGATATCTCATTCAAGGAGGAATGGCTGCAGTAGATGGCAAAAGATAGTTACGAACAACTAAATATTGTGTAGGCATTGATGATACGCGATTAGGCCACTTATCATCAATAAATGTATTAGAAGGAAGATCAAATTTCATGCTTTGATCAAATTTTATCCGATCATATTGCTGCAAACTATCATACGTAAAACAAAAAGATCGACGTTGTTGCCAGTCCCAATATAAGAGAGAGTGGCACAAGAATTATGAAACAGACCTAATCACATGTACAACAAAAAAAAAGTTGTAAGTATGACACACAACTACAATTTGAAACATGAATAATTAAATTCATAACTTAATTACTAACTTACTGTAATCCATTTAAGTCACTAGGAATATTGTTGATAATTTTCTTATGTAGTTATTCAAACATTACTATGTCAATCATCTGACTTTTCACAGTAGTTTTGTGAACCGGCTTTATGATTATAAGCCTAAACATACGATAATTTTATAGATAATATATCAAAAAATTATTATTACATTATTAATATTTATATGTTTTATAATATAATTGAAAATATGATTATAAACCTAAACATACGATAATTTTTTAAAATGAAAAAAATAAAAAATAACGTAAACGTATGACTACCCCGGGGAGGGTCACCACTAAGTAGATGAATCTTATCCTTCAAGTTATAAGCACCAGAGTTGAAAAATTCCAAGTATGCCTTAGGAATATCATCGGGAAACGCGTCAAAAAGATCCGCATCGATTTCTTCATCAGATTTTACTTCAATCGAAAGCCTCTATCATTTACACACAAAAAAAAAGGGTAATAATATATATTGTCAATCATGCATTGCACCTTAATAAATAGCATTCCAACAAAGATAATACCTCGTCATTAAGGTGCTCAAAAGAGTTCCTATAAAATGTAATGAGCCAATATCTCATTCCAGGAGGAATGGCTGCAGAAGATGGCAAAAGATAGTTACGAACAGCTAAATATTGTGCGGGCATTGATGATACGCGATTAGACCACTTATCATCAATAAAGGTATTAGAAGGAAAATTGTGTCCGATCATGTTGCCGCAAACTATCATACGTAAAACAAAAAGATCGACGTTGTTGCCAGTCCCAATATAAGAGAGAGTGGCACAAGAACTATGAAACAAACATAATCACATGTACAACAAAAAAAGTTGTAAGTATGACACACAACTACAATTTGAAACATGAATAATTAAATTCATAACTTACTAACTTACTGTAATCCATTTAAGTCACTAGGAATATTGTTGATAATTTTCTTATGTAGTTATTCAAACATTACTATGTCAATCATCTGACTTTTCACAGTAGTTTTGTGAACCGGCTTTGCATTTTGAACCCAGTCAACGAAGTTCTTCAAATCTACCAAGTCTTTTCAGATACCCAATTCAGTTCCTATCATGTATCATCAAACACAAAGTAAGAAAACAAAAAAAAATATAGTTATAACTTGGAGAATTTCAAGAATCAAATATGTTTCTTGCCGGCGCCGATGCGAGAACTTTACTATCACTTGAAAAATGATAACACTGATGGGGACACTGATCGGGTCACCCAAGAAAATATTAGGCTAATGATTGATGATATATGTTGTTATTATCAGTGCAGTAGAAAATTTTTAGGTATTACATCTGAGTCACATGGCTTCTATATAGGAAATATTGTAGTTGTTCGTGACGACAAATTTTCGGCTGGAGAGGTTGAAGAGGATGGTAGTAGCTTGATCCAAACTTTTTCCATCAATTTTACTAACATACCAAGACTTTTCGAATACCCAATTCAGTTCCTATCATGTATCATCAAATACAGAGTAAGAAAACAAAAAGAAAATATAGTTATAACTATCGATATAGTTCTTAAAAGTACTTACCCATCGAATCATGCATCGCGTTGTTTTTTCTTATGAAGAACACATGTTTCGACTGTACATCTACATAAGTTGACGCCATCAAGTCTCCTATAAACTGACCAGCTCTATGAGCACTATACACCACATTTTCAAGCCAACGACCTACCATTCTCCTATCCTTTTCAATCCTATTTAACCAGTTTATGAGATTATAGAGGCTTAAGAGCGAATCTATAAATTGTGGCACTAATTAGGGGTGTTAATCTTCGAATCTGAAATGAAAAAAGACCGGTCTTTGGTCCAAGTTTTTTAAAATTATTATTTTTCGGTCCAGATCGGTTGGGCGTATTTTCTTTTTGTTTTTTATAAAAAACTTTATTTCACTATATTTTATCTATTTTTTTTATAGATAATATATCAAAAATTTATTATTACATTATTAATATTTATATGTTTTAAAATATAATTGAAAATATGATTATAAACGTAAACATACGATAATTTTTTAAAGTGAAAAAAATTAAAAATAAACGTAAACGTATGACTACCCTGGGAGGGCCACCACTAAGTATATGAATCTTATCCTTCAAGTTATGAGCACCAGAGTTGAAAAATTCCAAGTATGCCTTAGGAATATCATCGGAAAACGCGTCAAAAAGATTCGCATCGATTTTTTCATTAGATTTCACTTCAATCGAAAGCTTCTATCATTTACACACAAAAAAAAGGGTAAGAATATATATTGTCAATCATGCATTGCACCTTAATAAATAGCAATCCAACAAAGATAATACCTCGTCATTAAGGTGCTCAAAAGAGTTCCTATAAAATGTAATGAGCCAATATCTCATTCCAGGAGGAATGGCTGCAGAAGATGGCAAAAGATAGTTACGAACAGCTAAATATTGTACGGGCATTGATGATACGCGATTAGACCACTTATCATCAATAAAGGTATTAGAAGGAAAATTGTATCCGATCATGTTGCCGCAAACTATCATACGTAAAACAAAAAGATCGACGTTGTTGCCAGTCCCAATATAAGAGAGAGTGGCACAAGAAGTATGAAACAAACATAATCACATGTACAACAAAAAAAGTTGTAAGTATGACACACAACTACAATTTGAAACATGAATAATTAAATTCATAACTTACTAACTTACTGTAATCCATTTAAGTCACTAGGAATATTGTTGATAATTTTCTTATGTAGTTTTCAAACATTACTATGTCAATCATCTGACTTTTCACAGTAGTTTTGTGAACCGGCTTTGTATTTTGAACCCAGTCAACGAAGTTCTTCAAATCTACCAAGTCTTTTCGGATACCCAATTCAGTTCCTATCATGTATCATCAAACACAGAGTATGAAAACAAAAAAAATATAGTTATAACTTGGAGAATTTCAAGAATCAAATATGTTTCTTGCCGGGCGCCGATGCGAGAACTTTACTATCACTTGAAAAATGATAACACTGATGGGGACACTGATCGGGTCACCCAAGAAAATATTAGGCTAATGATTGATGATATATGTTGTTATTATCAGTGCAGTAGAAAATTTTTAGGTATTACATCTGAGTCACATGGCTTCTATATAGGAAATATTGTAGTTGTTCGTGACGACAAATTTTCGGCTGGAGAGGTTGAAGAGGATGGTAGTAGCTTGATCCAAACTTTTTCCATCAATTTTACTAACATACCAAGACTTTTCGAATACCCAATTCAGTTCCTATCATGTATCATCAAACACAGAGTAAGAAAATAAAAAGAAAATATAGTTATAACTATCGATATAGTTCTTAAAAGTACTTACCCATCGAATCATGCATCGCATTGTTTTTCTTATGAAGAACACATGTTTCGATCCGTACATCTACATAAGTTGACGCCATCAAGTCTCCTATGAACTGACCAGCTCTATGAGCACTATACACCACATTTTCAAGCCAAAGACCTACCATTCTCCAATCCCTTTCTATCCTATTTAACCAGTTTATGAGATTATAGAGGCTTAAGAGCGAATCTGTAAATTGTGGCACTAATTAGGGGTGTTAATCTTCGAATACGAAATGAAAAAGACCGGTCTTTGGTCCAAGTTTTTTTAAATTATTATTTTTCGGTCCGAGATCGGTTAAGCGTATTTTCTTTTTGTTTTTTATAAAAAACTTTATTTCACTATATTTTATCTATTTTTTTTATAGATAATATATCAAAAATTTATTATTACATTATTAATATTTATATGTTTTAAAATATAATTGAAAATATGATTATAAACCTAAACATACGATAATTTTTTAAAGTGAAAAAAATAAAAAATAAACGTTAACGTATGACTACCTTGGGAGGGCCACCACTAAGTAGATGAATCTTATCCTTCAAGTTATGAGCACCAGAGTTGAAAAATTCCAAGTATGCCTTAGGAATATCATCGGAAAATGATACGCTCAAGTTATACGATGTTTTTGTGATATTTTAGGTGCACTTTGCTAAGGGATTTGTTCGTTATTGTTAACGTTGGCATATAAATCAACCTTAGCGGAAGTTCGGAGTTTTGTGAGTAATTAGTGTTAATGTTATTGATTCCGAACTTTTAAGGAGAAACGGAATTAAACGATGTTTAATTGAAGTTATCCTTGAGTGTTTAAGAAAGTTCAACACCATGGCTTGGTGGCACGGAAGCAAGTTATGAGTTGACGACAATGTGCTATCCTAGCATCAATGCTCCATCCCTACACCGCACTAACCCAGCAGCATCGCAAGTCATCCACAACGGTCCATGGCACCACCCACACAGCTCACGTCTGCCCAGTGAGTCCAGCGTCATCACCAACCAAGCAAAGCTGCCCAGCAGCATCGCAAGCTTGCCCAGCATCGCAAGCCCAAGCACTACCGCAAGCCTGCCCAGCAGCGAGGCTAAGCACGCAGCACACAGCCAGCCTGCCCAGCAGCTCGCGGCTCGCGAGTCCATTCGCGACTCGCGACCACCCTGCCCTCGCGACTCGCGAGGCCTGTCGCGACTCGCGACCTTTTGCGCAGCCAATTTGTGCCGGAGGTCAGATTGCCCTTCGCGACTCGCGATTAGTATCGCGCCTCGCGATGCTTATGACGGTTTGGGTCCACTTTTGTGCGTGGTTTAAAAGCCTCCCAAAAACCTATTTTTGAAAGGGGGATGAAGAGGAGAGCCGAAATGTAGGGGTTGGAGCAGCAAGTTTGAGGAGAGAGAGAGGATACTCCTCTCTTCATCTTTCCTTCTTCATGCTCCTCTTTCCATCTTTCCTTCTTCATTCCTCTTTGTTTTTCATTTCTTTGTTCTTCATTTCCTAGTTTTAGTTTTCATTTCTTAGTTTAGTTTTTAGGGATTTCAACTATGGATTTGGTTTTTGCTATCGGATTGTAGCTTGAACAGTTCTTGAACGAGATTAACATGAAGCTTCAACCGTTATTGTGAGATCTTTCCTCTCTATCTATTTTCCTTGATTATGGTTCAATTTCTATGCTTGTGATTTATGATTATTGCATAATTATGCTAGGAACGTTACTAGTTTGATTGTGTAATTAATCTAATGCTAGATTTAAGAATAGAATCGGATTGTTTTATTCTTTTATCAATTTGTAGCAAACTAGGGATTAACTTAGATGCAGATCGTCTTGGTTATTTCTTAGGGAAATTGAATCAACCGTTGAATGTTTATCGCGTGTATGACATTAGCGAGGTCTATTGGTTCTCTTGTGTTTATTGCTTGCTATTGGATTGAACTTAGACGCGATCGGACTAGGTTATCCTTTAGTTAGGGTTTTATAGTCACGGCGATCGTGTTATTCAACTAAGAATAAGGAGAATGCAAGATTAATTCTCAACAATAGATAATCATGGAAATAATTAGAGTGGAGGTTCAAGGATCGATAATGAATTGAAGTGGATGTTAATCGGATTCAAGATCTTCCCATATTGATTTCTCATTTTATTTAATTATGCTAGTTAATTTTAGTTTGTTTATACGGTTTTTTCACCATATACCCCTGACAAATTTTTTTTTGCACCATATACCCTTTCGAGTTTCCAAATTCACCATATACCCCTCACGTTTTAAAAAATACTTCAACCTACCCTTATGACTAACGGAAGTCTAACACCGTTAGTCATTAACCCCTAATCCCCCCCTCTAATCCTAATTAACTACCCTAAATCCTAACCCCCTTTAACCCTAACTCTAACCCTAACTCCCTAATCTAATACCCTAACCTTAACCACCCACCCCCCCCCCCCCCCCCCACCACCACTACCACTGCTTGCCCCCCTTCCCCCACCAAAGCCCTCCCTCCCCCCCCCCCCCCACCCCCACCCCACCACCACCACCGCCGTCTCTTGCCCCCCTTCCCACCCCCCACCCCACCACCACCGATGGTCTGTTGCCCCCCCTCCCCACCCCTACCGAAGCCCTCCCTCCTCCCACCCCCACCCCACACCCACGAAGCCCTCCCTCCCGCCCTTCCCCCACCACCACCGAATCCCTCCCCTTGCCCCCACGGCATCCCTCCCCCCTTCCCTCCTCGCCTCGCAAGACCCCCTCCCCCCTTCCCTCCCGCCCGCAGCCCCCCCCTCCCCCTTCACCCACCCCCGCAGCACCCTCAAAACCACCGCACGAACCCACACATCACCCTTCCCCTACTGCCGCGAACCCCCCCCCCACCCGCAACGTCCATCTTCCGAGATAACCGAAGATCCATACCGGTTATAGGGGGAGATTTGCCGGGCCGAGATTGCGAAAATCAGTGGGGTAGGGACGAAAATCGGTGGGGGAAGGAGGGTTGGGTTGGGGGCGAAAATCGAAGGGGTGGGGGCGCGGGGGGGAGGTGGAGGGCTGTTGGGCTGCGAGGTTGGGGGGTTTGGGGCTGGCGAGGTTGCGGAAGTGGGGGAGGGGAGGGTGGGACTGCGGTGGTTGTGGGGCCGGTGGGGCCGGGTTTGGGTTGGGTGGGGGGCTGGTGGGTCGGGGGGTGGGCTTGGGGGGTGGTGGGCCTGGGTTAGAGAGAGTTAGGGTTTACTTAGGGTTAGGGTGGGGGAGGGGTGATTAGGGTTAGGGTGGGGGAGGGGTTAGGGTTAGATTTAGGTTAGTTAATTAGGGTTAGAGGGGGGTTTAGGGCTTAATGACTAACGGAGTTTAACGCCGTTAGTCATTAAGGGTAAGTCGGTGTATTTTTTAAAACGTGAGGGGTATATGGTGAATTTGGAAACTCGAAAGGGTATATGGTGCAAAAAAAAATTTGTCGAGGGTATATGGTGAAAAAACCGTTGTTTATAAACTCTTTTGAAACCCCCCCTTGTTATTAGGTTTCTCGGCCCTTAGCTTAATCTAAGTACTGATTCACGCTAAATATAAAACTCGTCCCTGTTTCCCTGTCGATACGACCCCTACTTCCATTATACTTGCTTAGTGTAAAAGAGAGTAGGAGAAATTTTATCTTTGGTTAGGAGGCGTACACGGCAAACGCCTCCCGCCAGAAAACGTGTCAAAAAGATTTGCATCAATTTTTTCATCGATTTTTACTTCAATCGAAAGCTTCTATCATTTACACACAAAAAAAGGGTAAGAATATATATTGTCAATCATGCATTGCACCTTAATAAATAGCAATCCAACAAAGATAATACCTCGTCATTAAGGTGCTCAAAAGAGTTCCTATAAAATGTAATGTGCCAATATCTCATTCCAGGAGGAATGACTGCAGAAGATGGCAAAAGATAGTTACGAACAGCTAAATATTGTACGGGCATTGATGATACGCGATTAGACCACTTATCATCAATTAAGGTATTAGAAGGAAAATTGTATCCGATCATATTGCCGCAAACTATCATACGTAAAACAAAAAGATCGACGTTGTTGTCAGTCCCAATATAAGAGAGAGTGGCACAAGAAGTATGAAACAAACCTAATCACATGTACAACAAAAAAAGTTGTAAGTATGACACACAACTACAATTTGAAACATGAATAATTAAATTCATAACTTACTAACTTACTGTAATCCATTTAAGTCACTAGGAATATTGTTGATAATTTTCTTATGTAGTTCTTCAAACATTACTATGTCAATCATCTGACTTTTCACAGTAGTTTTGTGAACCGGCTTACAAAAAAAGTTGTAAGTATGACACACAACTACAATTTGAAACATGAATAATTAAATTCATAACTTACTAACTTACTGTAATCCATTTAAGTCACTAGGAATATTGTTGATAATTTTCTTATGTAGTTCTTCAAACATTACTATGTCAATCATCTGACTTTTCACAGTAGTTTTGTGAACCGGCTTTGCATTTTGAACCCAGTCAACGAAGTTCTTCAAATCTACCAAGTCTTTTCGGATACCCAATTCAGTTCCTATCATGTATCATCAAACACAAAGTAAGAAAAAAAATTATAGTTATAACTATCAAAATAGTTCTTAAAAGTACTTACCTATCGAGTCACATGCATCACCTTGTTTCTTCTTATGAAGAGCTCATGTTTCGACTGTTCATCTACATAAGTTGACGCCATCAAGTCTCCTACCGGTGCGACGACATATTTACATCAATACTGACATTGAAAAGTGATAGAGACACTAATATTAGTTTATTGTAGTTTGATTTGATCATTCGCAACTTTTTTCAATGTGATTAACGAACATGTATCAGAATATACTATAGTTTGATATTATTGGATGATATATGATAATATCTTTAATATATGTGTAATTTATTGCATAACATTACATTGAGAAATTGAATGGTATAAACCTATTTATTTAATATATTTGAATTACGAAGGTAATTTAAAATAATATATATAATAATCATGACATTCTTTAAATAAAGAAAAAATTATGAGATGGATTATTCCAACTGACACAAACGACTACGACGAACTTTTAAATAAATAAAATGATAAATTATCCTAATAGACACATACGACATTTATAAAAGCCAAAAAATAAAAACATGAGTTTGTCCTCTTATTTTTCTTGGCTTTATGGATTGTTAATGTATGTTCTTTGAAATTGTAATTGCAATTTGATGTTTAGATAGAAAGAAACTTTGTAATTTCTTACTTTGTTTGGAATTGCTTTAGTTATATCAGTTTAATTTTCAATCGAAAGTTTCTCTTTTTAAGCATATTTTTTTGGGAAGGATTTTATGCATACATTACATCTTACTATAAGTTACGAAATCTTAACTTTCCTTATTACAAATAATTGTAGATCAAGAAGGAATTGAATATTTTAAAATAAATATTTTTTGATAAATGAAGGATAGAAATGTAATTTTACAGGTGACACCATAGCTCCCGTTTGGCTTATATAATAGAGATATTGATAAGAGAAATTAGTGAGTTATTAGATGTTTAAATTATTTGAATTTTCTTTTGAGTTTACTTTAATTTATACTATGTTTGTCCCTCAATAGACTTTTCATTTCTAATTTTGACACTATTCATAAGTAAGGAAAATTTTTCAATTTTCAATATATAAGAAAAAACATAGTCATGTGAGATTTTATTTGATTTGTCTCATTTTATAGATTACGAAAAATAAACTTTTATACTTTTTACTACTATGTAATTAAAGATAAGGGAAAATTTCATAAAACTACCTTTTATAATCAATTTTTTTCAAAAAACTATCTTTTAAAAATTTTCTTTCAGAAAACTACCATATATAACAAATTTGTTTCAATATACTACTATTTTACCATAAATGGGGTTTAATCACTAATAATTGAGTCACCGTAAATTACTATTCTTTCCACCCCTATCGTTTCTCTCTTCTTTTCTCGCTACTCCATCGGCAGCAACACCTAGGCGATTGTCATTTATTGATTAGTATTAAAAAATAAACGTAACATGGTAGTATATTGAAAGGAATATGTTATATAAGGTAGTTTTTTGAAAGAAAATTTTTAAAAGGTAGTTTTTTGAAAAAAGTTGGTTATAAAAGGTAGTTTTTTGAATTTTTTCCTAAAGATAATAATGATGCAAAATGTGCATTGGTAAACGTGAAAAAGGAGAAATAGGAAGTCTATTAGGAAATGGATGGAGTATATCATCATCTTAGAATTGTGTTGCAAGTCATGTAAAACATGAGAAGTACTATTAAATTAAATCTTTCATTGAATTATAGTAGATTAGAAACTAGGGATGGCAATTAGGCAGGGCGGGTGCGGAGGATAGTACCTCCACACCCGCACCCGCATAAAATTCCCATCCCCATCCCCGCCTCACCACCCATTGTGGGGGAAAATTCCAAACCCATCCCCGCCCCACCATGTACGTATTTAAACCCATTCCCGCCCCACCACCCGCATGGGTACCCGCACACACTTCGTACTCGCGTCGTACCCACTTCATCCCCGCCCAACCCCGCATGGGTACCCGCACCCGCGTCATACCCATATATTTATATTTTGCAAGATAAAATTATTAATAATATAAGTATATAAATAGAATTTTAATAATAAATATGAGGGGCGGGCGGGGGTAGGGCGGGGGTAGGGCGGGGCGGGCGGGGATGGGGCGGGTATAGCATAAAATCCACACCCGCTCCACCACCCATTGCGGGTACGATTTTAATCCCCATCCCCGCCCCATTCCCGCCAAACCTAGACCCATCCCCACCCCACATGGGCGGGGATGGGGCGGTTCTCCTACTTAACCCGCCCCACTGCCATCCCTATTAGAAACCGACCTTTCATCAATTTCCAAAGATGTGATTCCTTGTGCGCAATTTTAGCGTGGTTGAATAAAATACGATAAGAAAGTGTAGTATTAATCATATAATCATTCCAATTTTTATAGCTACCTTTAAATACTTCCAATTTTCCAACAATAGGTGAAAGATCATTTAAAAGGTGTTTAAAGTGTGGTGGGTCTAAAAAAACTAATATGAACCCGGTGCACGCTAACTTAGTGTGCACCTTATCCATCTCACTTGAGTTTTAATGATTACAACTTTCCGTTTTTGCCGCGTTCAGTCTTCCGCTCTTTTCTCTCCCGATAACTTCTCTCTCCTCCTCGATAACTTCACTCTCCGATAGTGTATTTTTGAAATAATATAGTGTATTTTGAAATAATATAGTGTATTTTAAAATGATATAGTGTATTTTAAAATGATAGTATTTTGCTGAGTTTTTTGGCATGATAGTGTTGCATGTTATAGTGTATATTGACATGATATAGTGTATTTTGAAATGATATAGTGTATTATGACATGATAGTGTTTTGCTGTGTTTTTTGACATGATAGTGTTGCATGATATAGTGTGTTTTGACATGATATAGTGTATTTTGAAATGTTATAGTGTAGTTTATTTGTATATTACAGAAAATTATCATAATCGATCGTTATAGTGTTTGACATGATAGTGTGTTTTGACATGATATAGTGTATTTTAAAATGAGATAGTGTATGTTTGTTCTGAACAACTGTTTTTGTTAAAATTTTAGGGCGAGAGAATCTTATTGAAGAGAGAGAAAATCGCACGGATTACGGAAAGCGGGAATGGCTAGTTTGTAGTGGGGGCGCGTGTCTGGCGCAGTGTGCTATTTTTAATGTGAACCAGAGCCCACGCAAGATGGATTGTAAAGTGTGGTGGGTCTAATTGAAATTTCCAGAGATATTTTTCTATACTCCATTTAAATAGGAGAAAATTTGTGATTGTGGCATGTGGGTGGGTCTAACAAGTGGGTAATCAAGGTAATGTAGAAAAGAAATACAAAATTACCAAATAAATTAAAATAAAAGGTAAGACAATCTTTCATAAAATGGTTTCCAATAAAAACTAAGAAAATCATTAAAGAACGGATGGACTATGTAATATGTAGATATAACTAGTATAAGTATTTAATAATAATAAAATTCTAATTATGTGCCATGCACATACTAAAAAATGAAGACTAGGATTAGAATGTTAATTGTTCCAGTTATGAAACATTGTTGACCATTTCTATTTACACGAGTAGCGTGCATTGATGTAAATTAAATATAATTGGTAGAAAAAAGGTTTAGAACTTTATTTCATCACAAAAACAATGATTTTTATTTTAATAATTTAATTACTTGGAGGTAGTTTAGGACTTTAGGCATTTTAGGGGGACACTAAAGTCTTCAGTTGTTTCCTTATAGAATTAAGATAGGCAATTAAGTATATTATTAAAAAAAAAAAGATAAGCAACTAAGTATTATTGATTTTGTTTTCCTTTAGTCAACCAAGGCAACTAAAAAACAGATTAGATGGGATCACTTCATTGAAGGGAGGACAGAGGCAAATAATGTTCTTATATCAAAATAGTTGCAACACTTTAATTTTTGCACTATTTTTATTTTAGTTATATATTTTTGTATTATTATTTTTTTATGTGTAAAATATTATTGGATCAATCTAAACTTATATTTTTTTTTATTATCAACTTTTATAAATTTTACTAATAGATAATTAAAGATATCAATGCTTGAAGTTGTGCTTTGACAAATATAAAAGTCAAAGTGATACAAGAAGCGAAGAAGTATTAGGTTCTGTCGAATGAGTAAGTGAGTTTGTATAGGCCTTTTGGTTGGGCATTGAAGGAAAAAATCGGAATAGAATTGTCAAATGGGGAATAAAGACACGGTAGATAAAACTAAAAAAAAATTAGTCAAAAGAAAGTCACTAGGTCATTAAAAAATTAAGGAAGTAGTAATTTATCCCTCTCTAAATGCAACACTTTGACTTATAGTATTTTATTCATCTATCTCATTTTGACTATAATCTTTACAATTACAAAGGACCAAATGCTCATATAATAGATGTTTTAAATTTATCTTAATAATCTTTAAGATAAAAACTATGCATAAATGTTACTATTTGATAGTTGAATATGCTAATGGTCAGAGTATACACTGACAAGTGTGCAAGTCAGTCTATTTGACAAATAACTTTTAATGTTGCATATATTGTCAGAGATATTGTAATTTGTAAACTTAAACCTAGACATAAACTAAGGTCTTATTATCTGGAACTGAAATTTGTTGAATCAAAGTACCAAATTGTGTTGGATACTTGGATTAAACGAAATGAATTGAACGTAATTAAACTAAATTGAATTTGACCGAACTTAATAAAATTTGAACAAATTTAATCTGAACTACAAAAAATAGAAAAACAATAAACTATAATAATAATAATCAGTATACCAATAATAACAACAACAATTATAATTTTAATAATAATGTAATGAACATAATAGTAATAATACATATAAACTATAATAATAATACTAATGAATTTGACGGAATTGAACAGAATTTAAAAATTTGATGATTTCAATAATTTGATGATTTCAATAATTTGATGTATTGGTTTTCATGTTACAAAGATTCTATCCAGAGTCCGAGACAAATTTCACAATACCTTTGGCTTTAATCGAAAAAACAAAAAATGGGAAGTTGTTGTGGACCACCTGAACAGATAATAAAGTGGATAGCCTTAGCTGAACAATGAACATAGAGCGCAAGCTAAATTGGGGGTTTGTGGGCCTCTTCTGTTGGCTTAATTACTGGGCTCATGCCTAACCTACAGTCCACATCAACTTAACCATCAACTATCAAGATTCAAAGTACAGGCATCAGGAAATTTTTACGCAAATGAAGAAAGTCAAACACTCAATTTGCTGTAACTTTACCAATTTTTTTTTTTTTTTGACGGGAACTTTACCAATTTACCATACCGGCATTTGTGGATAGAGCTGTTAAATCGGATGAACACTTGTAGCTTTTATAGGTCTTACTTGCTAAAATGTATCCAAATAATAGTAACAAAAAACAAAAAAAAACATGTTTAGGTTATTGTTAAACCATGTAGCTTTGTCCAGCTATAAGGTTATTCTAAGCCACGAATGCTTGTAGCTTCACATAGTAGAGCTAGTAGCTTTAACTTTTCAATATTTGCAAGCTATTCCCTCCTTTCAACTATTGTGGATGCTCTTAGGTTTCTTCATTTCAAAGTTCAAACATTTACCTCTTCTCATCATGAATTTTTGAATTAATAACCAAGTTTATGGTGCGCCCATGAAATTTATAGTGAAAAGTTGTTCAAAACTAGTAACTTTTAGAAAGACTCATTAAGACTTTATCATGTTTAGATATTGTTTATTAAGTGCTTGTTTGTTTCAAGCCATTAAATTAAAAGGAAATGGAACCAAATAGAGGAAGAGAATGGTAACAAATTTTGTTACATTTATTGGGTGTTTGATTCAAGCCATAGAATGAGAAGAAAATGATAACCGTTATTACCAAGAAATGGATTTTGCTACTTGATGGGAAAGCGAAAAAAAGGACCTCACATGTATGTATAGCTCGAGTTCACTTTATAATGCAAAAGGGCTACTCCCCTTATTGCCATATGGTTTTAAGGTGGAACCTCGTTTGCGTTGTGAAGTGGACTCTCTCTCCTTATGATGGGTGCGGCCCAGGCCCATATTTAACATGGTATCAGATTTTTAAATCGATCCTTCTTCCCCGGTAACCCCGCGCGTTTTCCGGCAACCTACCATGACTTCCGATGATAAGAAAATCGATCCCTCTTCTCCTTACTATCTAGGTTCCGGTGATCAACCCGACAATCTCATTACCCATGTTACTCTTAAACCTGATAATTACGTAGCGTGGTCAAGAGCAATTACGCTTTCCTTGAAGGCTCGTCGTAAATTTGTTTTCATTGATGGTAGTCTTGTGAAACCTACCGATTCTGATAAACTACTTGATTGGGAAACGGTTCATTCTATGATCGTTTCTTGGATTCTTCGTAGTATTGATCCGAAGGTTGTTCAATCAATTCCCTTTCATGATGATGCGCGTCAATTATGGGTTTATCTTGAAAAGCGATTTTGTATTGCTAATGGTCCTCGTATTCAACAACTTCGTGCCCTCATCGCCGATTGTCGTCAATCTAAATCTATGAGTGTTGAGGAATATTACAATAAATTAATTGGCTTGTATGATGAATTGAATCGTTTGAAGCCCTTGCACGTTTGTTCTTGTGGTAAATGTACTTGCAATGTTGTTGGCAAATTTGCGGCTGATCGGAACGAAGAAATTTTTCATCAATTTCTGGTTGGTATTGATGATGACTACTATGGTGGTGTGCGCTCTAATTTGCTCTCTCAATCTCCTCCGGCTGATTTAGACAAGGCGTATCAAGCCTTTATCCAAGAAGAGCGTTCTCGTGCAATTACTATTGCACGAGAGAAGGTAATCAAAGAAGAAACTCATGCCTTTGCCGTACAAGGACCTCGGCATCGTCATGGTACTGTACCTGCTGCTAGGCCTTTTGATAATCAAGATAAGTCAATGTTATTTTGTAATTATTGTCATAAGAGGGGTCATGATAAGGGTTCTTGTTTTGACCTTCATGGTAAGCCTCAATGGTATTTGGACCTGCTAAAACGACGATCGCGTGGTGAGCAACGAACTGGACCCATTGATGCTTCTCTTCACACTCCTGCTGCTGCCCATAACGCGCCTTCTGCTCGGCCTGCTGCTGCCCCTTCTGTTCAGCGTGGCACAGGGCCTGCTGCTCGTGCACACGCCGTGTATGAGCCCCCCTATTTTGCTGATTCGTCGGGTGTTAGTGCTACTCACGACCTGCTGCCTTCATCCTCTTCAAGTGCTGTTGTCCATCAGCACAATTCCTCTACTGCTTACGGTACTCAGCAGGTACCGAGTACTGTTCATATGACGTCTTCGGCTCCTTTTTCTTCTGAACGTATGGCTGGTAAGCCCTTCAATATGGACTGGATTATTGATAGCGGGGCATCCCATCACATTACAAGTGATGTCTCGTGTTTGTTTGATACAAAGTCTATACATTCTTGGCCCGTTGGTCTCCCTAATGGCACTCACTCTATGGCCTCATTAGTTGGCAGTGTTCAACTATCCTCCACTATTGTGCTTCATAATGTCTTATTTGTTCCAGATTTGCGATGCAATTTGATTTCCGTGTCTAAATTAATTGATGACTCCAATTGTTTGGTAAATTTCACTAATGCATTGTGTGTTATTCAGGACCGACACTTGAGGACGCAGATTGGAGTAGGTGAGAAAAGAGATGGACTTTATTACTTTCAAGATGATCCTACCATTTGTGCTGTATCTACATCCTCTATTACGGAGTTTGAGTTGTGGCATCGTCGCTTGGGTCATCCATCTGATCGTGTGCTCAAGTTAGTTCCCATCATTCGTAGTAGTAGTAGTAAAAAGTGTTTAAATAAAGCCTGTGTTGCTTGTCCCATGGCCAAACAAACTCGAGATGTGTTTCCTACTAGTGATTTTAAAACTAGTAGACTTTTTGAATTAATACATTGTGATTTATGGGGACCTTATACTACACCCTCCTCTTGTGATGCAATTTATTTTTTGACATTGGTTGATGATTTTTCTCGAGCTGTATGGGTGTATTTATTGGTTAATAAAACTGAAGTTACTGTTGCTTTTTCGAAGTTCTTTGCCCTGGTTGCTCGCCAATTTGAAACAAATGTTAAAATTGTTCGTTCTGATAATGGAACTGAGTTCAAACACATGATACCTTACTTTGATGCCAATGGTATTATTTTTCAAACTTCTTGTGTTGCAACTCCTCAACAGAATGGTCGGGTGGAGCGTAAACATAAACACATTCTTAATGTTAGTAGAGCCTTGAGGTTTCAAGCAAATTTACCTATATCGTTTTGGGGGAATGTGTTCGCAATGTTTATCTTATTAATCGTACTCCATCTGGGTGTTTTAGGTGGTAAAACTCCTCATGAAGTTTTATTTGGTCAACCCCCTAGTCTTGATGCATTGAGGGTGTTTGGGTGTCTTTGTTTTGCTCACAATCAAAGGGCCAAAGGTGATAAGTTTGCTCCTAGAAGTCGCCGTTGTATTTTTGTGGGGTATCCTCAAGGAAAGAAAGGTTGGAAGGTGTATGATTTAGACACCAATGAATTTTTTGTATCTCGTGATGTTCGGTTTCATGAAAGTGAATTTCCTTTTGCGGACCAAGATGGTGGTAGCTCTCATGTTCCTAATGCTTTGGGTGATGATGTTTGGCTTCCTGATAATTCTGTTATATTTGATGATGATCTCACTCTTTCTTCTTCCTCCAACCCTTCTTCCTCTATTCCTACTTCTACTACTCAATCTTCTCCTACACAAGAAATTGACCCTCTTCCACATTCATCAGCTGACACCACAAATCAACCTTCTTCCCCGCCAGAACATACAGCATCTCCCCATACTGACTCTAATCTTGGTCGTGGCTTGCGTGAAAAACGCCCTTCTGTTCTTTTACGGGACTTTGTCTCTCACATGTTTTTGCAGGATGCAAGTATACATCCGAAAGTTTTAAGTCCATCTCCTACATCATCTGCTTCCGCGTGCTCCTCAGGTAGTCCGTACTCTATAGCTCACTTTGTTAACTGTGAAAATTTTTCTCCTCGTTATCGTACTTTGCTTGCAGAGATAATTGCAGGGCATGAGCCTCGTACTTTCAAGGAGGCTATGTCTGATTCTGGTTGGCGGGATGCCATGGCCGAGGAGATTCGTGCCTTGGAAGATAATGGCACATGGAGTCTGGAGTCCTTGCCTCCTGGTAAGAAGGCCTTGGGTTGCAAATGGGTTTATCGTATCAAGTATAATGCTGATGGTACGGTAGAACGCCTCAAAGCCCGTCTTGTGATTTTGGGCAATCATCAGGTTGCAGGTATAGATTATACTGAGACTTTTGCGCCTGTGGCTAAAATGGTGACTGTTCGTACTTTTCTTGCTGTTGCTGCATCGAAGAATTGGGAATTACATCAAATGGATGTGCACAATGCTTTCTTGCATGGCGATCTTGATGAGGAGGTATACATGAAGCCTCCTCCTGGGTTCAATCCGGGTAAACCAGGTATGGTTTGCAAACTCCGAAAATCTTTATATGGTTTAAAACAAGCTCCCAGGTGTTGGTTTGCCAAGCTTGCGTCATCTTTGAAATCCTATGGTTTCCGTCAATCTTACTCTGACTATTCTCTCTTCACTTATAATCATGGTTCTGTGACTCTCAATGTTCTTGTATATGTTGATGATCTGATTATCTCTGGAAATTGTGCTTCTACTATTGATGCTTTTAAGCAATATCTGGGTGCCTGTTTTCATATGAAGGATTTGGGGAAATTACAATATTTTTTAGGCATTGAGGTTGCTCGCAACTCTGAGGGGATTCTTTTGTGTCAACGAAAATATGCCTTAGATATAATTACTGAAACAGGTTTGTTGGGTTCTAAACCAGCTAGTTTTCCAATGGAGCAGAATCATTCTCTTGGTCTTGCAAAAGGACCTCTTCTGGATGACCCCGCGGCATATCGTCGTCTTGTTGGTCGGCTTATTTATTTGTCATTCACACGTCCTGATCTTGCTTATGCGGTTCATATTTTAGCACAGTTTATGCAGCATCCGCGAAAGGAGCATTGGGAAGCAGCGTTGCGGGTTGTTCGTTATTTAAAGGGGAGTCCTGGTCAGGGTATCGTACTTCGCTCTGATGCTCCTTTGTCTTTAGAAGGATGGTGTGATTCTGATTGGGCGAGTTGTCCTATTACTCGTCGTTCTCTTACAGGTTGGATTGTTTTTCTTGGTGGTTCTCCGATTTCTTGGAAGACTAAGAAACAACATACTGTGTCCCGGTCATCGGCTGAAGCTGAATATCGCTCTATGGCTTCTATCACTTGTGAATTGAAATGGTTAAAAGGTTTGTTATCTAGTTTAGGTGTTGTGCATTCATCACCCATGTCCCTGTATTGTGATAGTAAGTCCGCTCTTCATATTGCTCAGAATCCTGTTTTTCATGAGCGAACTAAACATATTGAGGTCGATTGTCATTATGTTCGTGATGCTATTACTGATGGCTTGATTGCTCCGTCTCATGTCTCCACGAATGAGCAATTCGCTGATGTTTTCACCAAGGCTTTAGGCCATCGTCAGTTTACGTATTTGACTCGCAAGTTGGGCATTTGTCATTCCCATGCACCAACTTGAGGGGGGGTGTTACGGAACAGTGTATATAGTAGTAGTAGTAGTATATTTGCTTATGGGCTTATTTATTTCACTTGTATAGTTCTAGGCCCTAAGTTAATTTATTCACTTGTATACATATATATAGATGCCTTGTATCTAGGTAAAGCAGTGAGATGAATACAAAACACAAATACTACAATTGCTTGTGGCGGCTAACCTTAACAGAGTCCATTACCACCAAGTAATGTGAATGAATTGAAGAGGGGTTGAACAAAAAAGATTAAACCAAACATGCTACAAGATTGATTTTCAATGATATTTGTTAAGTTTTAGAATAATTGTAGTACTCTTATAAAAAAGAGAGTGTATTTAGGGTTGTTTCTCTGTCATCTTCCTCGTTCAAAAAAAAAAAATATTATTTCTTTCTACATCTTGTGACTTTTCAAATAAGCTGCCCAAAATTTTATCGTGCTCTTTGCACCTAAAATAAGGAGCAATGCTGCTATAGACTAATCTATTATGGTAAGATTGTACCATGGCCTGATTCTATTAGTTTAACTTAATTATGACCATATATTTATGGTCATAAATAAGAGAAACATTATCATATAAGAAGTTATATTCATCTCCATGTGTATTTAGAATATAAAATTAATGTTCCTTAGACTTAATTAATATACAATTAAACATACTTGGTGGTAATATATTGAAATAAGAAATTTTGTTTACTAAAATCATCATTTCTAAAGGCTCACCGAGAAACCTAACACTACAAGTTTGTTGGTTTTCGAAATAAGAAAAGATAAAATTTACTACCTCTTTTGGTTTACATCATAAGAATCAAATTTCTATAGAAAGTTAAATTTCTTGGAAAATTGCTATGTACCCATATCACCTTATGCGATTCTTAGAAGTCTTCTACATTTATAGTTTTGTTGGCATAATGGAATTTAGAATTTCCATGAATTTTGATTGACCGTTGGTGGACTTGGTAATTTATTTCTCATGTCTCCAATTCACCATTTTTTACTTTTTAATGTCAATCATATAACACTCCAATCTAATGGTTTATATAGAATAACTAAAAAGATACACTTCAAAAGTCTAAACGCTCCCAACACACAAACCCTAGGTGACCCTCGTTTTTCACCAGTCGCACCAGCAGGCTCGCTGGTGGCTGACCTCGTTCGTGGTCGCTGGCGAGCCTGCTTGCCTTGTTTTTCTTTCGTTTTCCTTTCTTGTTCATTAGCTCGTGTCTCCCCCTCCCCTGGTTCAATCCTTAGTTTAGGTTTCCCAACCCCTTCCCCCGTGTTCGCTTTTGTCGGTCGGTCGCCGCCGCCTGCGGGTTTCGAACCGTGGCTCGTCGCCGGCTTGGTTAGTTTTTTTCTTTTCCTTCTCTTTCGTGTTTACCGGGCTTCCCTTCCCCACCCCCTGTTACGTCGCGTCGTCGGGCTTCCCCTTCCCCCCTCCCCGTGTCTCGTGCGTCGGATCCCCTCCCCCTCCCCTGGTCGGTTACTCGATCAGTAGTTGTTTAGGTTTTTTTTCGTTTGTAGCTTCCCTTTCACGCTTTTGGTCGAGTCCTCAAGGTTAAGGTTCGGTGTTACGAACCTAGTGATGTATGTTTTGGTTATTTTGATGTTTGTTATCTTCAGATCCGATGGCCCTGGCCTTTTTGTGACTGGTAGAGCTGGGGTGTTCGTTAGTAGTGATCGGTGGGCAGTTCAAGGCTCTTGGTTTCCTATGACAAAGGAAGATCTAGGTAACCTGGTAGGTAGAGCCAATAATCCTGGAGTTAGGCATGAGGTTTTTGCCATTTTAGGCGTTAAGGTGTTGGATAAGATGAGAGGAGGTTCTCTTTTAAGATCTGTTGTGCGTCGGTCTTATGGGCTCGGGATTGTCAGTTTGGATCTTTGGATCTGCCAGTGGGGCGAAGTTTTTCAATCTAACTCGCTCCAAAGTCTCGTGATGGCTTCAAATGTCATCACCCCTAAAAAACGCATCTTGTGGGAGGCACTCCAACTTGATTTGGAGCACGTCAAGACCTCCACCTCTTTCGAGTTTCAGTCCAGTGTGATTGAACTCTGGATACCCTCGCAGCAGGGTCAGAAGTCACTAAGGAACGTGACTTCCTTGTTAGTTGCATCAGGAGAATCCCAGGAGGATCATCAATGACCTTAGGATTTCGCGTCTAGTAGACATTGGGCTCTACTAGCTGTTGTTCGGCAATCTCTCTATGAAGATCGTCAGGATTTTGTATTTCAACAGATGTCTTCTCATATCCAACCTCACCCGCCATCGCTCAAGACAAACTACTTTCGGACTGAACACAGAGTAGTTAGTGTTTTCTTTCAAGATTACGTTCAAGTTCATGTTGTTCTTGTTCGTGATAGTTGTTTGAGTTTTGTTGTATTAGCTTTATAGGTCAACTCAAATTTTCCATTAATGCACGTTTCTCGTTGTCAAAAAAAAAAAAACAATCTAATGGTTTATTAAAATTCTTGCTTCCCCAATTCATTTGTGGTGCACCCAAGAAACACTCAACTTAACCTTCAAATAATTAGAAAAAAGGCTATAAAAGTATTCGTTTATTTACATATTATGTTGACGGTAATTATAATTGAGAACATATAGTCCATCAACGTTAGATTGACTAGCACTTTTTGTGATGGAAATGTACTGCTTACATTTATCTCATACTAATACTATATTATATAGAGAATATTCCAAATTCATGGAAATTAAAAGATGGAGTCTCTATCGTAATGAAGACCTTTTATTTGGGGGTAAATTCAACAACAAAAATGCCTAGACAAAAACATAAGTGCAAGACGGAATATTGATACTCTTAACAGACGGTGGGTGGTCAAGATTGTTAACCACAAATATTCATCAATATATAAAAAACTATAGTTTCCTTTAAAAATAACATAAAATTTTGTTAGTTTCGTCTTAATATGCATTTTCGAAGTATCAATTTTTTGTCATCATAGGTAATGCGCGACTATAAATATTCACTCAAATAATAAACCGAGGAATTAAAAGGGCGAAACTAGTAATAAAGAACACGAATAAAATCACTCTAAATTTTGAGAACGAGTAGCTGCAAATGAGTTTCATATATATTCAATATAGATATCACCTTTTAAGACTTATGTCTTTATGTATTTTATAATAAATTAGCTAACATGTGCTAGAGAATCAAATTGTAAAAGGCATATAGTTCTTTTACTAAAACCATCATTTCTTAAGGCTCACGGAGAAAACCTAACACTACCGTACTCCCTTTTCCCTTCCCGATCCTCTCAACCCTCTCCTAACAAGTTAGAAGATTATTCAAATTGACACATAAAAATCGGGGTGTTTAACTGACCAAGCTATACGTATGCTAGACGAGGTCACATTGATCGAATTATAGATATCCTTGTTTCTTTTGCTTCTTTTCTACTATTTTAACTTCATATTTCTATATTGACTATTACTCAGCACTAATAAAACACAAGATCATAGCCTAATTCATAACATAAAATATTAAACCTAGATAAATTGATTTCAGGAGAATATTTGCTTCAATCTATACCTTTGTTATTATGATCATAAAAACTGTTGAATTGCATATGATAAGGGAGACATATACTCATACACTATAATACTTCATTTAGGCAGTGTTTGGCAATTAGCGGATAGCTGTTAGCTGATTGTATTAGATGTTTGTATAAAAGTGTTTGGTAAGTAGCTGATAGCTGATTGTTACATAATTGTGTAAAATGACCAAAAAGGACATGTGCATAATTTATTGTTGTACCTTTTATTGTTTATTAATGTAATTTTCAACAACTTTAGTACATAAATGTAATTGACCCACTTATTCCCAAACCTCTAGTGTCAAGAAACTCCTCCCCCTAACTTTTTCAAAAACAGTTTTTTGAGCACAATCAACTGATTGAAACCTCTCTTTACCAAATATTCAAATTAGAGGATTGACTAGTCAAATCTTCTAATATGAGTTCAAACCTCTAATTTTCCCTCAAACCTCTCTTTACCAAACCTCTTTTCAAAGTTCTACCATTTCTATTATTAAGTTATCAAACTTATAATAATTAGACCATCTCTTTTAATTAATAACTCCATCTATACATTATGTGGGGCCAACTATATATAACTCTTATTAGCTCATTCCTCATGGATTAGTCTTTACTCCATCTATTGAACTCCCTCTCGCATTTTTTATTCATTTTATATTTGCACATTCTTATTCATTCTAGAAAATTATTTCATCTGTTCTTTAATAATTGCAACATGTAGGGGTCGCACGTTTTTTTAGCAGATGAGAGAGAGATAAAGATAAATGAAAAAGGGACCCATAATGTGATAAGGAGAGAGATAGAGAGAAAATATAGTCAAATTTAGTATGTTGTAATTAATATGAAACTTTCAAATAAGGAAAATGTTGCAATAATAAAATAACAGAGGAAGTATATAACAAATGTGTGTTTGAAAGCACATAATTCTAAATGTTATCGATAGCATCTAAAAATTAGCATTAATCTAAATTGATGTACATTTATATTTTTTTCAAAATATTCTCACTCCCTACTTTCCTAGCTAGGGGTTGGCTGACATAGACGCCTACGAGACCTGTTTCTTTCTTTTAGTACTTGTTTTTCTAGAATTCGTGTCCCTACTAGATGTAACATCGAACAGCCTTTTAAGATTTTCTTCTAAATGGGCAGCTGGAATTGATCAACACGTCACGCGTCACCCCTCCAAGAGAATAAATTATCAACCCGTCAGCCAAGACCAAGGTTTTTCGGAGCTTGGATTGACGTCTCATAGTGAGATGCTAAAATAACATCTCACAAAAGTTACCAAAATAATAGATATCAAAATTAATATAAGTTGGTACCAAAGTTCGATCCAAATGCGCAAAATAAAATAGTTAATACCAAAGAACTCTTACTGATACCAAAATGTAAGTGTCCAGTGCAAAAGTGATTTGGTGCACCAATTTGACCGAGCTTTATCAACTTATACTTTACTTTGATAATCTTTGTGAGATGCCATGTTGACATCTCACTATGAGTTACCAACACTTTCTCGTTTTTTCGTCTTCCCCGGTGTCGCCATGTGGCCCGTGTCTGGTTGCGAAGGGATGACTTGTCATTTACTTCTTTATTTGGTTGACATAAAAATGTATTAGTAGTAAAGTAGTAATAAACTTTTTAAATTGAACATAAATAATTTATCTAGGAGAAACTAGGTAAGTAGAACTTCCTATGGAAAAGTTTTATTTATATGATCAATCAAACAATTTTTACCACTTTTCAAGAAATAGAACTTCAACGAAAATATTACTTCCTAGGAGATACTCATAACTTATTCTTACATGTGACCTAGGTAAGTAGAACTTCATCCAATTTTTAATAATTGCAACGTTTTGATATTTGTGTTATTCATATACTTACTTTCATCGGAAATTTGTGACTTATTTAAATATACTCCACCCGTCCCATAATATAATACTTGTTTTTTTTACACGATCTCCAAATTTGACCTTTAATATATCCAATTCCGTATTAATAAAAAAATAAAAAGTTGATAATATAAAAGTACACATTGAGGCAAATCTAACAAGATACTACACAAATATGTTTTTTTTTGTATATATATTAATGAGAATATTTGGTCAAATTTTTTAAAGTTTGACCCACTAAAAATGAAACAGGCACTATATTATGTAACGGAGGGACTAAAATACAAACATAAAAATGTAAGATGTTGTACCTGAATATATATTTACAAGATTTCAACTTTTTATAGTTTCAAAAATAGATAGTAAGAGATATTAATAATCAAAGTTGTGTATTGACTTTCGCAAAACATCTATACTAATATATTAAAAGGTCTTCCTAAGAAAGTTTGTGTGCCATGTGGCACTCTCCTCTAAGGCTCTAATGCAATTGGTTTATTTCCAAGTCAAACCTTCAATTAAAAAAGATAATGTTGTATAGTTACAAAGTATCGAACACGTGACCTTTGAAATGAAAAGTGAAAGCTTAACCATCAATCCAACATAACACCATTGTTTAGTATTTCAAAATAAAATATCATAATGTCTTATAATTATATCTCATTAAAAGATTTGCACATGTAAACCTATCCTTTTTATGATAATAACAAGAGACCATCATAGACATAAACTCTTACTCCAATTCCTTGTAGAAATTTAAGTTATTTCTTTCATCCCCAAACTTTTAAGGGTTTATTTTTCAAAATCATGTAATTACTTATCATGTCAATTGTCATTACGTCAATTTTTCCTCACTTGACAAAAAGTTACAAAAGTAATAACTTGGGGGCATCGCCCGAGACATCACTAGTTACAACTATTAAAAAAATGAGGAAATATATGACATGCATACTTACGGTCCTAAAATTAATAACAACTTTATTAATTAATTGTAATATAATTATGAAGGAATAATATAAGGATTCTGATATAGCAGCCCTTATAGTTGCAATTTGCAAATGAGTATTAAATACATTTTCTAAAATAGTATTATTTGAGAAATTTATAACACAATCACGTGTCGATCAATATAATTGATGCTTATTTATTTCTTAATATTTTCATTTTCAGCTATCATTTCTCAATGTGAGAATATGTCCATCCCTTCCCCTCAAAAACAAAAAGAATATGTCCATCCCAAATGTCAAAAGTACAGGAATGTAACAAATTACCCCCTTAATTAGTTAACTTTGACTGATTGTAAAATTAACATCCTGAAATAAATTCTCTATATCAGTTATGCCTCATTGCTTTCACCAATTGTGAAATTACCGGCAATCATAATTTTCAGTTAATTCGCTAATAGTGTGGACTGTGGACTGTCAAAGGATAATTCGCAGAACGCTGTTTTGTAATGTTTGACTCGGTTGCTCGTTGCCATAACTATGGCCCAAAGTATAACACAGACTAATTGACCCTTGGCCCATCCATAGCAGAACTTTTATCAAGATTTGGAAGTTCAGATATCTCTTGCCTATAGGTCCTTTTGTTTATAGAGCTAGAAATTGACTTTTATCAAGACCAATTGCCCAAGGCCCAATTATAACAAGAAAATTGATTTATGGGCTGGATAGTTTTCCATAACTTTTCCTTTTGATGAGTATTATACATGATAATAATACAAATAGGGTGTGTTTACGAGCTGAGTTGAACCAAGTCTGAGCTTGGAGTTGCTTGGCTAGGCTCATAACACTTGTGCTCAAACTCGAGCAGAGTCTCGAGCTTTTCCAAGTTTACAGTCTCAAAGCCAACTAGTACTCGATGGTGGCACGTTTGACTTATACGTTTGCCAAAACACAACATTGAACATCAATATCTTTTAATTATTTATTAGCAGTCATAAAAAAATATTAAAAATTTAATACATAAACTCTTGTATAAGACCGCCCGAAATTTAGTTAACGTCGACGGAGCCAAATGGGACCATTTATACTCAAGCCCAATATCATCCACCACCACGCTCCACAAAGGTGGACACACACTTGTCCCCCTCTTGCTTCTCTGATAAAAGTTTCGATCTTTAGGTCAATAGTCAAGGTTATATGACGTCAGCATGTATGGCATCAACCGTCTAACAATGACAGTATGATGAGAGACTTACTCGATTTAATATATGTAAAAAATATAAAACGAGATAAAATTCACAACATTTTAAGTACAAAAATTTGTATTTTCACGTAATAGCAAAAAGTTTCCGATCAAGATTAATATATGAATAAAGACAATAATCAAAATGTTTGCACATATTAGGCCTTAAACGCCATACTAACCTTACGGAGAAATAGTAGTATGTGTCTAAATTTTTCGGATGATTAAAATCCTAAATTGCCATACTAACGTTCCACACATTACATGATTGCAATTGGTCTATAGCGACATTGAATTTGAGGATATCCTATTCCTCTATTGAAAGGTCACGAGGTAATGGACATATTGGATTTTGTGGGGTGGTGGATTATATATAAAAGCGTGGTTTTTCTATCTTTTAATTGAGATTTGATTTATCACAACAAAAATTATTATTGTTGGAAATCTTGGAATAATGGCTTGCAAAACCGTCATTGTCATCTAATAAGACGAGGAGCTTATGTCAATGACATTGAAGGCTCGTGTCTGCCACTTTAGGTTTTGTAACAATTGGTTCTTTGATTACTTGTTTTTAACTCCTTTTCTATCCTATTATTGTTTTCAAAGGCAATTAATTTATATGATCCAATATTTAGACGATACTTTTTTTTATCATATCCCCTTCAACTTGTGTATTTGTCTCTTATTAAATATATTGCATTATTAAATATATTGATTCTAAGTTGGACTTGTTGACCTATAAAAGGTGTCGAGACAGTAGGGACTTGTAATCCCTATATTTAACCAAATGAACACTTAATAATTTTTTCTTTGTTCTTTAAGGTTAGATAGCTTCTTAAGATTTATATGAGTGCTTTTCATAACAGTGGACCACATACAAGTTTGATAGGGTTTTTATTTTACTTTATTTTTGTATTTTTACGGGAGGATTTTATTAACTTGAAGCTAATAGGCAATATATATGGAGTGGTAGAGTAGTCCGTTAATTTTAATTTATGTGCTAATAATCCAATCATTCTCTATTTTCCCTTTTTAATATTGGACAGCTAATTGCAACATGTAGTTTTCTCTAACATAAATTTTAAAAAGAAGAGTGAGAAACATGGTAAGTCTTTATCCTATCTTCCTAAGAAAAAGGCTAAACGATGCAATGTTCACTAGTGAATATTGCGTTAGAAAATCTTTTCTGCCCTTACTTCCAAACTTCAATAGTCTTTTTCACCCCTTAACTCATGTAATGGTTATTTTTGGTATCTTTTTTATGAGGGAGTTTTTTTGGGCAAATTTAGATGTAGGGGGTGAAAGTTCGATGCACGTTTTGGATTTAGGCCCAATTTAATCCAATCCGAAAAAAATTTGGACTTTAATTTTCCAATCCAAATTCAAACTAATTAAAATTTGAGTCCAAACCAATCCAATCTGAATTTTCAGACACTAGATTGGATCCGATCCGAATTATCCAATTATTTTAAACTTCGCTTTTTCGATGAAATAAATTTGGTGCGAACATCAAAATAAAGTGTTCGATAATATAAGTAATTCATACAATTCCATAAAAATTCATTAATAAACTAATAACAACTAATAATTCATTACAACAGAAGGTTCAACCGTTCAACAACAGCATAACAACATGCTAAACTACACAACAAGTTCAAATTTACAGCAGCAAGTTAGGGTTCTAACTTTTAGGGGAAGGGAAGGGAAGGGCTACCGGACCATTTAGGTTTTTTTAATAAAAAAAAACTAGTTAAGTCTAATCATAAATATAAAATATAAGGCCTATTTACTATTCGGTTGTTTTGGATTTTTGGATCCAATCTCCCTCAATCCAATCAATCCAATCCAATCCGAATTACTGATTCAGTTTGGATTGAATTGGATTTTAGTTTTTATCCGAACAACTTTTACCCCTATTTAGATGTACAAACATATTTAGATGTACAAACATATTTTTTGATATGTTCAGCAACAAAGCTACAGATGTACAACCATAGTTTTTGGATGTACAAGAAAAACTTATGGAGTATAAGATACAAATCATAATAGATGTGCATATATATTTTTTATATGTGCAAAAAAAATCATGGCAATACAAAATAGATTTTGAATGTGTAAACATAGTTTTTACATTTGTAATATACAAAGTACATTAGTATAATATGGATGTTCAAACATAATTTTCAAATGCATTGGATATACAAACATAATTTTTGGATGTATGAAAGAAATAATGGATGATGTGCAAATATAGTTTTTAGATATACACAATTTTTGACAATCTATAACGTATACTTCCTCCGTTCCATAATAAGTGAAACACTTACTATTTTAGAACGTTTCAAAATAAGTGAAACATACCTTAAATGGAAAAAAGAAAGTGACAAAATGACAAGAGTACCCATTAAAAACTTGTGTGGTTTGCTTTTCTCTCTCCTCCTTTTGATAATGAAAAGGGTATTTTATGACTTTTTGGCTTTTGAAAGTGATGTTTATTAAATCTTGTGCTCAATCCCTATGTTTCACTTATTATGGAACGGAGGAAGTATAAAATATAAGATGTTTTTTTAGGGGGTAAAAATTTATGTTCATTAGTCAACACGATGAGCAAAGACTATTTGTACGATGATCCAATAAGAAGCCATAAAACAAGAGGTGGCACATGCGTCTCATTCTCGAACCTCAACTTCTCACGTTCTCGTTAATTATACGCGGTGTAATTCCCTGAATTATCCAAAAAATTCAAATCATTGAGAAATTGGAGAAAGTGTTCAAACTTTAAAGTTATTAATGCTAACCAGATTAATGAAAAACTATATGAGAAGAAATATGTAAGTGGGGTCTTCTTTCATGTGCTTGGTAGATGAAGAATTAATATAGATCTTGAAATATATACCTCATTGCATTCAATGTTATTCAACTAATAATCTCTCGTCGGTCCATGGATGGTAATTGGTAAGCATAGTTGTTCATTTTTCTTAAATTAGACCCCCTTTTATCATATAGCTATAAAGTAATCTTAGGGTACCAAATTTCATTAAATTTTGATTATGAATGTTAATCTAATACTGAACCAAATCGATCAACTGAAAGTTGAATATATAAATGCATGTTTGCTTTATATATGGTTTTCTTTTAAAAAAATTTTCTCACATAATTAGTTTCTATCAAGTTTTTTTTTTAAGGATATTTGTTCATGAAGAGTTAGTATTACATTGAATTGAATTAGAGTCACGAAAGCAGTACAAAGTACAAAGAAGGGGGAGGGGGGATTTGAACCTGTGACCTATCGTTCACAGCACCTCAATCTTAACCACTAGGCCAAGACATCTTTGGTAGTTGTTCACAATGTTGAAAGTTGTAAGAAGATGTGCAATTCACATATTTTGGATTCGCATGTGAATGTCTATAGTGTTTTGTTTTGGCAATTTGGGTCAAAAAAATTTTTCCGAGAAAATATCTAGTGCAACTATTATATATTATCCTATATGGATCAACTAAGTTGCCTTCTTTTGGATTCTTTTTCTTTATATAATTTCCCCACACAAATTCATGGATGTAACCGTTACACCATAATAGTGTAACAAGTCTAACAACCTACAAACCATTGCTTCTTTTGTAAAAAAAACTTCAAATGACATAAAATAAATGACAAAATAATATGAGATTCATGTCATTATTTGTATGATCCATGTCATTCTTGTTGAGTGTATGACATTACGCAAGTTACACAATAAGTTATGGTGTAACATGTTACACTCAAGACGCACATTTTCTCCAAAGCATACAAATTAAGAGACTTATAGAATGAGGCGCCACTCTAATTTGTTGTTATAATGAGCTTGGGATCATAATCAAAACTTTTTGCAGGTTAATGCTTATAATTTAATTAGCATTCCAATTTTTTTCTCGTGATAATGATTGATACTTTCATTATTATGGGATGATTATGCTTGGGAACATTAGCTTAATGCAGTAAAGAGAGGTAATGGAGTTAGAATAATGGAAGTGAGTACTATTTTTTCCTAAGGGGGTAGTAGAAGAGATGAGAATGTTACCCACATTCTGGGGTAATACATTATCCTAATTCCTAGCTAGAGGAAAGGTGGATAGCTAGTACTTTAAAATTTAATGGAATGTAAAGCAACTTATTCTTTTTCTTGTTATATAAACTCCTTTTATACTTTATCTGTTTTGAAATAAATGAAACGTTTCTCTTTTATGTGAGAATTTTTATGAAACGTTTCATTTGTTTCGAACGGAGAAGTAGAAATATTCCCAATGTTCCTTTTTAATATTGATTGCTTTTTCACAATATCCAATGCAAATTAAATTCTAACTATTAATATCTTTAACTATATATTCGTAAAAATCACACAAAGTTAACAGAAGTATTTGAAAATATATATATCGAAACAAATCATAATATCTAATTTATATGTCGATGAGAATCTATAAGAAAATACTTTTTATAATCGAGAAGAACAAAAGGTAATGAAAAAAAAGGGTCGTATTAGGAGTGTAATTTTTACGACATTCCTTTAAAAGAAGACAGCGCCATTCCTTCTATTCTGGGAAGAACCTCTTTGAGAAAGATAGACATTGATCCTCCTCAAAATTAGAACTGATAATAATGGTGTGAGCTGCCTATGCGTCATCCAAGGTTGGCAAAACTCATCAATCTCTATTATAAAACATCTTCCATTCAACTTTCCGAATTTGGCCAAATCTTACCCATGTTTATGTTGACTTGATGGAAGCTTACAACTCGTTTGAAAGGAACTAATATCTGATTATTCATTTATTTCTAAGGTATGATTAATATCCTTTGTAGTACAAGTTAGGGGGGATTTGGGGATCCCATTTTCATAGATCAAGAATCGAACGCTGTCGCAAAGGTGGAAGGAGGGGCTTCACGCTCCAACCAATTAGGTCAACCTTGATTCTTGAACTAATATATGATATGGGAAAAAGAATGTGAATTAATACTATACTAATAACCTATTAGAAGTATTATTTTTAATTTAATAATTTTGGTACATATATGCTCCTAGGAAAGTAAAGGATGTCGTTTCACTTGACTACTTAAGTTAATCGAAGTATAAAACTCCTAACTTGGCTTTTATGTACTCCAAGCTCAACCTATTTCCTATTTTGCTATATGTAGACTGTAGTACTGTATCACTAATAACTCACAAGCTTTTCTTTCGAAGTAAATAAAGAAAGTGATAGCACATTCTTTATTTCTTTCTTCTTCTTTATATTAAGAAATTTCGCTCGCTAAATTAGGGGATTTTTTTCCTTTTTCTGGCATATAGGTTGATTAAGATTTAGGCCTTGTTTGGTTGAGCTTTTTAGGGCTTGGAAATGGATTCAGTGATCTGAATCCATTTCTCCTTGTTTGGTTTGGGTAGTGGGTTAATCATTACCCTTATTTGGCGTAATCCAAACCCCAAAATATTACCCCCAAAATTAGAAAGAACAAAATCATTTCCATTCACTTCAAGTGATTCCTTTCTACATTGTTGACTAAACACCCAATAAAAGAAACAATTATTGTTATCGTTCCTCCCCTCTACTTGATTCCATTCTCTTTCCCTTCCTCTATTTGAACCAAACTCCCTTAAGAGTGTGCAAGGTGAGAGTAAATGACTATGACGAACAAATTTTAGCTCTTGTATTACTTTAGGAGTAATTAGATTAACATGATAACCATGTATGTCCTTTTATCACATTGGCGAAATTTAATTAATTTTGGGTTGATGTAAAGTCTACGTTAGTCTCTCTGCTTTCCTTCCGTTTCATCTATGAAATTTCTTCTGATTACAATTACCATTAAATTAGGAAATGAAGATCTAAAGCTCGGTACACCTACGAAAGGTAAATTCAGAAACACATATGGAGTTGAAGCCTACAAATTAAAGCACCAATTTGACTACAAAATAAATCTATAGTTTCACCAATTTGATCACTTGTATCTAAAATATTTTTACATGATTATTTGAACATGTTTGACTCTATATAAAATATAACTTCTATCCAAAGTTTTTCTTCTAGCTACTACTATTTCACTTCTATTGACTAACATATTGATTATTTACCAACATTTGAAATCATTTTCTTATTTCACAAAAACAATCACCACCACATAATCCGATAAAATATGTTTTTAAAGGAGAAAAGCATTAATATATTTTCAGCAATTATATTTAATACTTCCTCCATTCTGAAATGAGTTAAACATTTCTCTCTTTTATGTCAGAGTTTTTTTTAATAGAAGTATTTTGACTTATTTTAGAACAGAGGAAGTATATATTTTAGAGCTTATGATCTCATTTATTAATAAGCTACTTTATTATAGTGGTACCCGCCAACCACTGCATTATTAGCAATAACAACAATATCAATTTAAAGGAAATATGAATTTGGATTTTCTGTTCATTCTCTTCCCCTCTATTAGTTTCCTTATGTACATGTTTCTTTTCGACTATCTTTAATAACTAAATTTAGAAATTCAAAATAAGTTACTCTATTGTCTACGAATAATCGTTAAATTGTCCTAACCTTTCATAGTTGCATATGTGAAGCTTTATTCATTTGACAAGAACCCATTCTTTATTATAATTTCTCATTTTTTACGTAACAATGAGTTTATGACGAGGACCAATATTTCTCTTGATATACGGTGTAAACCTGATAAAGGGCCATACAGATTAGAGAGAAGCCCAATAACCCTGATTAGCTGGAGTGCACATATTTGTTACTTGCATTTCTGGTAACAACTTTTCCAAATCACTGATTTAACAAAAAAGTTGATCACCTTTTGCATGATTTTTGTTTTTTGAACCTTCCATACACGCATATGTATTTTTTGTGAAGGAAGAAATCCAATTTTGGTGTCGTAAATAGGCATGAGATTTTTTAGTTTAATTGAAATTTCTTAGAGATTCGATCCCAAGACCCCTGGGATCGGAGGTGATCTTTCTGGCACACACCACTAAAGCCAACACCTACTATTCTTTTTTTTTAATAATATTTTTTTTTGATAATGTAAGATGAAGTCCTGTGCAAGTAGGGGGAAATTAGGGATCCCTCCTTGCATGGGATGAGACTCGCCTATCAAGCGTACATACATACATGGTTTGTTTGATTGATTGGGTATTATTACGATGATTATATTGGGTATTTATGTTTATTTCTTTATCAAATATGAATGATAGGGTTCTACTGAAGAATACAGAAAACTGAGTAAACGTTATAACTTACAAACAGCGAACATTGTGTGTTTCTTGAGATCAGATAAGTAGGTAACATCCAACAAGACTCGTGTACTGTAAATTCACCAATCTACCAGAAACCTTTTCTTTGATAACGATAAAGATAATACATGATTTTTGTTTATATCTTCTGTATATATATCTTGTTAATATTCTGCTCATCTGCTGTACGTACTTTTGTGTTATTATCTCTTGTAAATTCTATCTTGTTGTTAGCTTTAGATACAGTATATCCCTTAGTCGTTTGACTTATCATTTGTAATGCTCATCTTTTCTTATATTCTTTCCCTTGTGGTTGTGGATTCTTCATCAATTTTTTTTTTTTGAAGGGATCAATTATTAGTACTGGCTTAGATATCACAAATTTTGGGATTATTACTTCAGAATTTGGGGGATAAACTTTTTTAAGCTAGATATTTGATAATATATCATATGCTTAAATTCATGTTGACCCGCTTACTAAAAAAGGTCAAAAATTACAGCATCAACCTACTTAATTCATATTTGGTTATTGTCGTGTTATCTTGTTGGATCAACTTTTACTAGCTCTATCTAAAACTTCATATAATATGATCCGTACCACTAAACATTGATGATCGGTTTTCCGTGAATTAAGACGCTGTTTTGAACGTAGGGTTCCACCAAAACTAAAAGCAATTGCTTAGAAATAAATTTGTAAAATTCACATGCACTGTGTGGATAGGCAGTCTAAAAAAAGGACGTAACAAAGGGGCGCCAATTGGTTATCAATCAAATTCAGAAACTATCAACTGTACTATACTAGTTAGCTACTTAGCTATGACTTTCATATCCTTGCTCAGAAAAGTTAGTATAGGAAAGAAGCTGGTACCCCCAACTCCTAAGTAATAAATGCTCTTGAATATAATCTATGAGTGATTTAGAAATGTTAGTATTTTATATGGTGTGTATTATCAACTAAAATACGTACAGCAGTTGGTTGTTGAGAAAGGTATTAATGCGCTTGTATATTAGCTAGCTTGTGCTGCCTGTTAGAAGTAAGAACCACTATATATATCCCCCAAAGTAAGTAAGTTTCCTCAACCAAAAACAAACTCTTCAATACTTTTACGATATATTCAATCTCCAAAATGAAGGGAGGCACTAAGAGACTTTCTTTGCTGTTTCTACTTTGCTTTCACATTGCCATAACAAGCGTCAGTGCAAGATATGTGGTGACCACAGAGAAAAATACTGAAGATGAGAAGTTCTTGTTTGGTAAAGGTGGAGGATTTGGTGGAGGGTTCGGTGGCGGCGGTGGCGGAGGCGGAGGCGGCGGTGGTGGTGGAGGATTTGGGGGAGGTGTTGGTGGTGGCGGAGGATTCGGAGGTGGTGCTGGGGGTGGCTTTGGCGGAGGTGCTGGTGGTGGCCATGGTATCGGCGGAGGCATTGGAGGTAGCCATGGAATTGGTGGCGGCGGTGGTTTTGGTGGTGGTCACGGCATTGGAGGTGGCCATGGAATCGGTGTAGGTGGCGGTTTAGGTGGTGGCCACGGCATTGGCAGTGGTATCGGTGGTGGCCACGGTATCGGCGGAGGCAGTGGCGGTGGTTATGGTGTCGGCGGTGGTCATGGCGTCGGCGGAGGCTTTGGCGGTGGCCATGGCACCGGTGGCGGCATTGGTGGTGGAATCGGTAAAGGTGGTGGCATTGGTGGTGGAATTGGAAAGGGAGGCGGATATGGTGGTGGTATTGGTAAAGGTGGAGGACTTGGTGGTGGTGTTGGAGGTGGATATGGAAAAGGTGGTGGTGTTGGTGGAGGAATTGGAAAAGGTGGTGGTTTTGGTGGTGGAATCGGCAAAGGGGGTGGATTTGGTGGTGGAATTGGTAAAGGAGGTGGCATTGGAGGTGGGATCGGGAAAGGTGGAGGGTTTGGAGGAGGAATTGGCAAAGGCGGAGGTCTAGGCGGTGGAGGTGGTTTTGGAAAGGGTGGAGGTATCGGAGGTGGTATTGGTAAGGGTGGGGGCTTTGGTGGTGGCATCGGTAAAGGTGGTGGTATTGGTGGTGGCTTTGGAAAGGGTGGTGGTATTGGTGGCGGCTTTGGGAAAGGTGGCGGTTTCGGTGGAGGATTCGGAAAGGGTGGTGGCATTGGAGGAGGATTCGGGAAAGGTGGTGGATTTGGAGGAGGAATAGGTGACGGCTTGGGTGGTGGTGGTTTTGGAGGCGGAGGCGGTGGTGGTGGTGGTTTTGGAGGAGGAGGCGGTGGAGGTGGTGGTTTTGGTGGAGGCTTCGGTGGTGGGAATCACTGAGATGCAACCTTTGTTAAATTACACACTTCCTAGTTGCTACACGAGAAGAACAAAAAGGCCATCATGCATGGGGCTAGCTACAACATCCATGCATGGGAGCTGAATTGGCGAAATTGATGCCAAGAGTCAAAGTTATATGTATTTCTTATTTCTCAATATATTTTAGCATGTTTTGTTGAATTTGGAATTATTAATCTTGTATCCTAGATAAACTTGTTTTTTTGCTTTACTTTTAAACAGCAATTACCATTGTACTGATTATATATATATATGATTTAATATTATATCAGTAAATTCGTGTTGTCATTTTTAATATATTTAATTAGCTATTGGTCCCAAATTATGTAATGCAAAGTAATCAATGTGTTCACTATAAATAGTTTTGTAGGCATAACAATGTTTAACAGTAATGCAAAGTACAGATGTATTTCTCAAATAACCATACCTACAAATCGTTTCAACATTGAATTTTTAATCGTGCTTCGTCCCACAAAGTAGATCGTAACCAAGCGCAATGAGATCGGACATGATTTAGTATAAAACTTGATTATTGCACTAGCTTAATTTCTATTCCATAAAAAAGAAAATTATATTTCACATAGTTTTATAAATTTGCTGATTTCAGCTTATGGAAAACAACAATAGAAGTTTATTTGAGCGGTATTTAAGTACTGTCCTAAAAAAGGTTATTTGCTACTTCATTAAGAACATATGGTAATCCAATCTTAATTCAATGCCACCTTTAGAATTTAATTGGTAAACTAATTTTATTAAGAATTTGAATTATTTATGAAAAAAAAGTTTAAGCATACAAAATTTTGAAAAAACTTATTTCGAGCTAAACTCGTGTCAAACACTAGTGATTATATCATTATAAAATAACTAGCACAATAGCTTTATTAACACCTATCTCGTTTCGGCTCAAGCCCAACGGATATGTACATGGCCCAACAGTAATGATGTAGTTCGCCTCACATCACTAATATTTCACTGATTCACGTCTCAGGCATTACCTTTTTTTACAAAAAAATTAAATTCATGATAGGAAGTAATACTAGTACTTCAAATCCATCCATTAAGACTTAAGACTTAAGACTTAAGAGTGCATATATTACTGTTTTGACGAGGAGTGCATATATTATTACTACATCCATAGCCAGTGGCATATCTAGAACTTTCAAATCGGGGGTACTGTGACTAATTAAATAAACTTGGTCTCAACATTTAAAAAATATTCTATGTTAAAAATATTACAATCCAAAACATTGTTCATCATTCAATGTCATAAATCCCAAAATACAAAAAATACATAAATAAAAATAACAAATGCATCCGGCGAGTCTTCATTTGTTGGAAACGATTATGATATTACGGTTCAAAACAATCAAAACGGACCCCATTCATAAATTAGAAGCAAAATCAACAACATAGAAAAAATGTAGACTTTCATATAATTGCAGTAAGCCTGCTCTTGTTAAACAATTAGGCAACTAGTCAACTTCTTCACAACAATTGAGTACAACTGACCCAATTCATACATTCATGATTCAACAATAGCACAGCACACAAAGTTCAATTGTTCAAAAATCAAAAGTACAATCACTCAATCAGAACAAAGATAATCCAATTACATGTTTTCCCTCAAAAAAAAAAAAGTAGATGAATTAACTAACCGGAATCCGGCAGCGCCGCAGTAGCAGTTTCGGTGTTTCCAGGCAGCAGCAGCAGCGGCAGCGACGACTCGGCGAGCGGGCGAGTGTGGGACTGTAATATCCGGAAACTTTAAACTTGCTTAAATTAAACGGTTTTTTCACCATATACCCCTAACAAATTTTTTTTTGCACCATATACCCTTTCAACTTTTGAAATTCACCATATACCCCTCACCTTTAAAAAAATACATCCACATACCCTTTTTGTTAACAGACGTCAAGTTGCCGTTAGTGTTTTATTACAAGTTTGCCATTAAGTTTGGGGGCCATTATGGTTGGAGTAAATGATCAGTTTGCAAAAAAAACAACGCCCATTCATTTTCACCTTCTCTAACCCTCTGTTTTTACTAAAGCTTAGGCATCTATGGAATCCAAAAATCTGTAACCCATTTTGAGAAATCTAGACACTGGTTTGTGCGCAATTGTAAGAGTTTCATTACTGGTGCAAAATTTGCTCTGGGGTCTTCTTCAGGAGGGGAAAAACGCGGAGTTCGTGAGTTGCGAAAGTTGGTTTGAAGTTCAAAAATTTCAAGGGTCCTTTTCGTTCCAAGTAAGTTCTTTATCCCTTTGTTTGTGTTGTTGATAATTTATGTTTTGGAATTTTTATGGTTAGGGTTTTCTGCGTTTTAGGGTTTCGTTTCTTTCGGTTTTTATGGTAGTTTTTGTATAGTTAATCATAGCAAAATTTTGAATTTTTTTCCTTGCATTCAAATGTAGTTCAGGAGGATGAGATTGCAGTTGAGGACTGTTATCTTGAGAAGACCTTTGAGGATTGCCTTGATGGTAGTTCTAGCTTGGACAAAGTGTACATCAATGGGAGGGTTTGGGATGAAACTCCTTTTGGGTCTATCAAGCTTGAAGAGTGGTTGATTTTTCCAACCAAGGCAGTGTTTTTGGAAGTTCTCAGGGATTATTGCATCCAGGAGGGGTTTGCAATAACTGTTGAAAAGGCTGACACTAAGAGGTTCACTGCCTCTTGTTCAATGGATGGATGCAGTTGGAGGATACATGCCTCTATGATTGCTGATAAAATAAGTTGGGCAATCAAGACATTGAAGGGGGAGCACAAAGCATGTGGGAGATTAGAGGATAATCCTATGGTGAGCTCTGTGTGGCTCTGCAAACACCTTGCTGACTATATTTATGTAAACCCTGATGTACCAGTTGAGGGGCTGCAGAAATTGGCTTTGGAGAGGTTTAGGGTGAGGGTCAAAGCGGGCTTACGTACAAGGTTAAAGTCATGTCAAAAGAGTTTTTATATGGGGAGTTTGGGGGAGTCTTATGGATTGCTTTGCTAAGGTATGCGAGAGATGATCAAAGAGACCAACCACGGCTCTTATGCCCTTGTCACTTGGTGCGGGAACACTGCAAGTGTTGCCCCTAAGTTTGTGGCATGTTTCTTCTCTTTTGCAGCACAGTTTAGGGGCTTTATAAAAGGGTGTAGGCCTATTATAGGCATAGATGGGGCCCACCTAAGTGGGTATTACAAGGGTATTCTGCTGTCAGCCTTAGGGATTGATGGAAATAATGAGATCATGTTGATTGCCTATGGTATTGTGGACACTGAGAGCATTGAAAGCTGGACTTACTTCTTCAGAAACCTCCAGCTTGTGTTTCAACAAGAAGGTTGTGCCAGAGATGATTGGACCTTCATCAGTGACAGGATGAGGGTGAGTATTTTTTTGTTTAGCTTTTGTGTGTATTTCAATCATTGCATTTTTACTAATTTGCTAATTAGTTACTGATTTCATTGGTCAGGGTGTTGAAGCCTCTTTGCATTCTGTGTTCCCTAGGGCAACAAGAAGAGTGTGTTGCCAACATTTATACATGAATTGCAAGAATGCTGGCTACAGTGGCACAACATTCCACAAGCTCTTTTGGACTGCAGCAAATGCATACAACAAGTATGTTTTTAACAAGGCCATGAAGGAAATACAAGCCTATGATGCCAAAGCTGTGGAGTATTTGGATTCCACCACAGAACAATGGAGTAGGCATGTGTTTGACCCACAAGTTTGTTGTGACCATAATACAACAAACTTTGTGGAGAGCTTCAATGCATGCACCAAGCCTTATAGAGATCTTCCTGTGGTTACATTACTTGAAGGTTTGTGTTTTGTCCTCTTGTTTCTTCATTGTCTTTTCATTCATGAACCACATAACTAATCACAGTTTTCTGTTTCATTGTAGCTATAAGGCATTGGTCAATGAAGAGACTTGGGGCTAGATTTGCTAAGGCTGCTGATATGGAAGCAACACAGTTGACTGAGTATGCAGAAATTTTTTTAGCAACTAGGGCTGATGAATCCAAGTTCTGTTATGCAACAAGCTGTGGGGGTGGTGAGTTTGAGGTGAGAGATGGTCATGTTTACTTTCCTTGCAAGCTCACAGACATGACATGTCAGTGTGGTTAATGGCAAGGGTGTGGCATTCCTTGCAAACATGCATTGAGGGTTATGTTCAATGAGAGGCTTGAGCCCTCTGATTTTGTGTCCCCTTACTTCAAGGGTGAGGCTTACAAGCACACATATGGGGAGCACATTCACCCTATGTCTGACCCAAGCCATTGAGCAGAATACACATACCAGTCATTGACCCCCCCTTCTATCAAGAGAGGTCTTTGGGAGGCACGCGAAACAGAGAGGAAGAGAGGGCCAAATGAAGCTAAGAAGGGTCAGAGGAACAGCAGTGTTAAGTGCAGCAAGTGCAAAGAGGTGGGCCATAATGCTAGGACTTGTGGAGGTGGTGCCACTAAAAAAGCTAAGAAGGACAAAGCCTCTACTTCAACTGCCCAAGCATCTCAGAAGAAGCAAGGATCTCAGAAGAAGGACAAAGCCTCTACTTCAACTGCCCAAGCATCTCAGAAGAAGCAAGGATCTCAGAAGAAGGACAAAGCCTCTACTTCAACTGCCCAATGATCTCAGCGTACACAGAAGAAAAGAAAGGCAACTCAGGCTACCACTACCTCAAAGCAGCAACCAGAAGGGAATAAGAGTAAGAAGAAGTGAAGATTGAAGGGTTCCAAGATGCTCCTTGCATGCCTTTTTTTGTGAATTGGGGCACTATTTTTTGTAAAGCTACTTTGTGATCTAAAAGCCACTGTTTTTGTTAAACACAGTTATATGATCATTAAGAGGATAGTTTTTGTAAAGCTACATTAGTAGATAAGCTACATTAGTAGTTAAATATTACAAATATTAGGATCACAAACATGAGTACTCCTACTTTTATTGCTGCATTAACTAATTTTTGTTGCCGCTTCAATTTTTTCTTCAATTGCTTGAGTTCTTCCTTCATTTTTCTGTTGTCAGAGCTTTTCCCCACTTCCCTACTGCCTTCATTGTGCTTGAATCCCCTTCCATGGCTGCTGCTGCCTTGGTCATAACTTTCTTTGCACCATCTGAAACTATTGCATGAATCACATTTGTAGTACAGCCTCTGAGGATTTGTTGCAGTTTCAGAACTTCTTATTGCATTTGTGGGAGCATGTATTTGAATCGTAGTGTGAAGAGCATGTATTTGAATGAGAACTCATACTTCATGTTAAGGGATTCAGTTTGCATAGGAATGGCTTTATAAAGAACCCTGGCTGGCCTTTAATCATCCTAACGGGTAATTTTTTAAACTGGAAAAGTAGCCGTTATAACTGAAACATAATTTAGGGGTATATGCTGCATTAAGTTCCATATTAGGGGTACATCATGAAATAAGTTTGCCACTAACGGGGGCCTAACGTCCGTTGATAAAAAGGGTATGTGGATGTATTTTTTTAAAGGTGAGGGGTATATGGTGAATTTCAAAAGTTGAAAGGGTATATGGTGTAAAAAAAATTTGTCAGGGGTATATGGTGAAAAAACCGTAAATTAAATAATAATAATTAGTGGTTAAATTTTTCTTTAATTATAATTTATGACTAAAATTTGTTACTCTATATCAAAGTAAGGATAAAAAGATATTTAGTTCTTTAGATAAATATATGTTGTATGTATTACAAGAATTGCAAATAATAACAAGTGAAGGTGAGATTAAATAATTACATTAGTAAAAGTAAGAAGAGAATTAATAAATAAATTAATTACTAAAGTTTTAATCAAATGATGGTGTTAATAATAAGGAAAGAAAAGGAGAAAGAAAGAAAGAAAAATAAGGAAAAAAAAAACTAAACTACTGTTTTCATCTCCATTTTTCCTCACAAGAAGACCCGACAATGAGTTTAAATTCAAGACTCAATTTTTATACACAATAAAACTCAAACTTCAATAAAAAATTCCAATACAAACCAAACTCTCCCAAAATTCAATTTTTTCATCAATTCCATCAACACCATTCACAAAATTAGGAGCTTCAACAATGGCTATAAATAGCCATAGTTGCTTCACCATTCATCACCCTCCCCACCATTCAATACTTCACATCAATACCTCGTCGAAAAATTGCCCCGATTTCTGCCGGAAAACCGCCACCCAAAACACCCCTCAAAGCTTCCTTATTTTCGCACCACAACACTCTCTCTCCTCTGTTTACGGGTTACCCAACTCACACCACCACCGTCCACCGACGACCACCTTGCGCCACCCACCACACCGCCACCTACCCAGACCCGCGGCAAACCCAGCACACCCTCTCGTCCCCTCGCTCGCGTTCTATTTCTCTCTCACTCGCCCAGCTCTTTCTTCTCTCTCCTCTGCTTGGTCTGCTTTCCCCTATTCGATGCGCGTACCGCTACACCACCGTCGTGCCGCCGCCATCACGCTGCTGCCTCCACCCTCTCCTCGCCGCTGCTGCCGGAGCTCCACCACGACGCCTAGCTTTCCTTCTTTCCTCCCCTGTTTTTCGTGGCTGCCCAGTGAGCAGGAGGTATAGAATTTTACCTCTTAACATTTAAGTTATATTTGTTGTAAATATTTTGATTACAATCTAGGCCCAAGAACTAAATAGTAAGTAGAACTCTAAATGGGCTCAAAACTGATTTTTGTTAGTATGTACCTTAAACCATATTAATTCATGCTTTTAGTTGTTCACTAGTTGTTGATTAAGCTTTTAATAAAAGAAACTAAAAATTAATTTTGTATTGTAATAGTATTTGTCAATTTATTCTTGTAATTTGAAAATCGTAAATGAATATTATTAATTTTGTGATTAGTTGGGTTACGATAACTGAATTTGTTTTATAACTTGTTGAAGATAATTAAATTGAATAATGTACATAGTAGTATAAATATATGACAAGTAAAATTATAATCCTATAAATCAAAGTAACGTAAGTAAAGCTTAAATATTGAGTATCTGTAACCTCAACAACGATATTAAATAATAAACGTAATCTTAATAACTAAAAGTCAAAATGTTAAAATAAAATGAATACTTATATTTTCGCTGTCCGATTTCATGGTTAGATTAAAAGGAAAGGATATTACAGCCTCCCCCGGCTTCAAGATTATTAAGCAGGAATCGAGGTAACATCTATTGCTAACACCCACGATCCCCTTCGAAATGTGTTTGTGAAATGATGTCTATAATTATGTTAAGGATTTTGTGATGTGATTCTTTATATGGATTGTGGATACTTAAATTGTTTTCGAATGAGTTTCGTAAATGATGATCTTATGAGTTATTGATGTTCAAGTATGATTCATGAAAGATCTATGGCTTATGCCGATGAATGCTAAACAAACGAAACATGATAAATAAAAGTGAAAGAGGTCCTGGCAGTATAATGTTACGCTTATCTACTTTCTGGTCGTGCACGTACCTTCGCACCCGTCGTACACCCAACAAAGGAGCCGGGCTCCTTGAGGGGTACCGCATGTTATGTTATTACTCTATTTTGGTGCGAACGGTGTATCCAACAAGGGAGCTGGGCTCCTTGAGGATCATCGCATGGTGGGAGACGTCCCGCATGTCTATACTCGCCAGTTACCAAACTAAAAGATGAAAAGATAATGGGAACTTATGAAGTTTCAAGATGCTACTTATAATTGTTCACCTTGCTATTATTTTATTATTGATTTCTAATGTGTTTTACTATATTCTCTTCTCCCTGTTTGCAAATGAAATGAATTGAAATGAATTTACGTTGTTAGGGTAGTATGTTAATGAGCTTCGGCTCACGATGTTGCTTTTGGTTTTAGGTACTGATGAAGGTGACGGGATGGCGTAAAAGTGAGGATGGTCAACCACTTTACGTTTATAAAAACTATATTGGTTGTGTAATCTAAACTTATGATCATTAGAACATGAACTTAGTTTAATTATAACTACGTAATTATTAATGTTTAGCTATTTATATCTATATAAGTAAGATGCTTACGAGTTTCAATGATTATAATATGTTTAGTTCATGAAGGAATGTTTGCCTTGTATTTTTCCGAACGGAAAATACGGCAGTAGCGCACCGACCATCTAAGTTCCGCTGCTAATGATGGATTAAGTAACTTAAAATTGATGTTTAGAGGTCGGGGCGTTACAGGGACTGGTTCATAGGGAGGCAGTCGCGACAGACCTCTCTTTGCGCGCAATCCCAGCGGGCGGTAGAACTTCGGGCGACGGGTCGCGGCAGTCTAGTCCGAGAATTGAGAAAATGAGGATAGAGAAAGTGAGAAAATGAGAGTCATGCTTTTTCTCTTTCTTGATATTTTGGGCTGTTTTTTTTATTTTTTGATTAAAAAATGATTTGACTTCTGATAAAGTTAGAAAGAGACAAAAGCAAAAGTTGAAAAGCAAAAGTAATAAATGATTCTGCTTTTTCCTCTTGGCAAACAATGGGCTGACACACTACACACTACAGTCACAAGGACTCACGCTGCTCACGCAAACGATCACTTCTTTTTTTTAAAAAAATTCCCTCTAGATCCCTCTAGATCCGCCACTATCCATAGCTAACAGTTTACCCACTTAAATATTATAATGATACAAATTTTATGAGATTAGGTTGAAGTTTAATTTTCAAATGTTAATTTAATAAAATAGTACATATGCGGTCGATAGTAGAGTATTGATTATTGAATAAGAAAGACTCTAGTACCTAACTTTTTAGAATGGAAAGAGATAAATGTTAACATTATAATTGTGCAAACTACATTGGAAGGGGTTAAAAATACCCCCTCCACTTTTGAGTTGACTTTTATACTATTTATGTATGTAATTTATTTTAACCATATCTCTTTTATTTATATATCCATAACCCTTTAAAAGTGGGAAGTTCACCTACTGTTCACATGCACGAGACTCAAAGTGACAAAAGCTTGCAAATTATCGTAGCTAAGGGAGAAGAAATCTCAACCCTCCATCTCTGGGTTAACATGAGTCTCACGATCTTTCTTTCTCTCTTACTCTTTCTCCTCACCTCAATCGACAATTCTGTGGCACTTTCACTCTCTCTCATCTCCTCTCTCCATCTCTTCTCTCTCCTCTTTGTACGCTATTAGGGTTTGCCAAACGAAGTACGGTGAAACCCTAACCCTCGATAACACTGTACTATTCGCTCTCTCTAGATTCATCTAAACACTCAATTTCGGTTTCTCAGCATCAAAATTAGAGGAACAGCTAACTTCGATCTTATTAAAGGTTCGTTTGGTAGTAATTTTGATTTAACTTTTCAAATTTTAAAATATGTTATCGTACACAAAATTTGAGTATGAATGTCGAAATTATTTATCTTAGTTTTTTTCCCATTTGTAACCTCAAAAAGATTGAGATTTTGGGGGTTCAGTTGAATTGGAGATTTTGTGAAGGAGAGAATTAACGTTTGATAGCTCGAATTTGGGGTTTTCTTTAAATTATTTTGATTTACAGATATGCAATTGTGATATTGTTAAGATTATGTAGAGCTGTAAATTAGCTGAGAAAACTGGGAAATTATCTCGACGTTCAAATTCATAATCTTTAATTTGGTGAATTAATGTGATGCAATGGTGTTTCGATTTCCAATTTTGGGTATGTTTGTTCTCGCGTTTTACGTTATTATAGACTATATCATTGCTTTCTGATATTCATTTGAGAGTAGAGTGAATTGGGTAAAGCATAAACTTCTCACTAATATATGGTCTTTTTCTTTCTTTTTTTCTCCCTTCTCCCTTATCTTTTCCAGATTTCTCTCTCTCTCTTTCTCCCTCATCTTTTCCAGATCTAAAAAAATTAGGGTTTTGGCCATAGCAGAGCACGCAGAATTGAAGGATGAATCTACGCCTGAGAAGATCGCCCCAGGAAATCACCAATGCGACTCTTCTTCCAATTCTGAGTCCGAATTCGTGAGGCCAGTTAATAGTTCCTCTTCAAATTATCATTGTTCGTTTTCAAATTTCTTCAGGTTTAGCTTATTTAGATTTTTCTCCATGTGCTTTTAAGCTCCTCTTTGCTTGATTTCCTCACTATTGAGCCGGGTTAGGTATCCAGGAAGCTAATCAAAAGTGGTCTGTTTCGCCCAATGTAAAGTTTTTCCTAGATAACCTTATTTTTTTCTCTGTTTTTCCCGTCATGTAATTCGATTGTTTTTAAAATTTTCGATTGTGAGCTGTTTATGTGTACGATTGCCATGAAATTTGGGGTTGTTGAAAATTTAAATTATTTGTTTTGCACGATTTTACTTTCATGGCTTGTGATATTTTGATTTGGTAGGGTATATGTTGCTGTATACTTGTGAATCTAAGCCTTCCAATAAGGAACAAAATAATGGGTCTCCTTATTCCTAAGGATTTAGCATGGGCCCTTTTCACCTTTGCAACAGTTTGCATCTTAGCCTTTTAGTTTGCAGCATGGGCCCTTTTCAGTTTTACTTTCTTTAACCAAAGCGAAATTAAATTACCTTTTAGATATTTTGGGGAGAAAGTGCTTAAATCCTCTAATTGTTTTGATTTCTTTGCGAAAATGGATGTCATTCATGAATCATAGCTCGAGATTAAAGAAAACGAAGCGAGTGAGGCATCCATGGAACGGAGTATTTCTCAAAATGTTGATAACAACGAGGCCACGAAGCTTGCTGGCTGCCCACAGAGGAAATGTGTAGCCTGCGCATGAAACGGGGAGAGATTGAGGTTATTACTATCTCATGATTGGGTTGTTTTAATCACGTCATCATTTCTATTATTTGTATAGTTGATTATCTTTGTAGGAATCCCTAGATTACATAGATTGGTATCGAGTTTCTAATTGTTTAATTTTTTCGATTTACGTGTAGAAGTGAGGTATCAAGCTAATCTAACTGTTTAATTTTGCGATGTCGAGTATATAACTCAGTTTCCTCCATCCACCCCTTTTAAAAGTAGGAACTTCCAACCGTTCCCTTCGCAATAGTGAATTGAGTGGAGAAAATGTGAAATAACTGCGTAGCTAAGGAATGGGCTAATGTGAACCCTTGATTTGCGAAAAATAAATTCTTACGCATTATTATTATGGTGTATTTTTTGATGAAACCGCATTATTGCTCTTGCTTCAATCGGGGATTAATCTAACCCCCTTCCTTTGTACCCTCTACATATAGTGGATTTCTTAAGAAGCGAGCACCATTTTTAGTGGCGGGGGTGCGGTGGGTCGGAATACTAAAAAGGAATTTCACCTTCTTCCCCGAAATTGTTCCTATCTACAAAAATATATTTTAAGTTAGGTTTATAATTACGCAAAGAAATATTGCCTCGGTGGGGCTACTTTCAAATCTTTGAAGTAAAATAGAAACAACCACATGCAAGTATGGGGAAGGAAGGGGAGCAAAAAACAATGAAGATCAAGGGAGGGGGGAAGGGAAGGAAAAGTGAGTTGCCACGGGGAAGACCATTTCTTCAATCGTTTCTTTCTTTTCCTTTTCCCGTTAGCTGCTCACTTACACGCTTTAATATTCTGTTTTGATGTTCCATGACTAATTTAGAAGCTCTAGAAGTTTGTTGTCTTCATTTCTCTAATTCTATCAGATCATTTTCTGGTGCATTATCTTCTTTATCTTGGATCTTTAGCTTTGTTTCCCCTTGCTATGGGATTTCTTACACTATAGTGTTGCTTACATGATAGTTTTCGACATAGAATCTCACAATCAATTTTATTAGACAATGATTAGGGTTTTAAGAATTGTTTTTTGAATTGGTAAAGTTCGAAAATTTCTCCCGCTTCTTTTTATTTACAATGCTTACTGAATTAATGTTATTCGGATTTTTGAGATGCATTGAATTTTCTAGAAATATGATGATACGAAAAAGTTGGTTTTTTTTTGTCATGATTAATCTAGCATGATTAACGAATCAATACTATCTTGGTTTAACTACGAAAATTGAATTTGGCATATCAATTTTTGGAATGAAGAAGTATCATTTAGAATTTTGCAAAAATTGAGCAACTTGGGGTAATGGTTACTATTGATTTTATTATCTGCAGGTTCACGGCTCCAAGTTAAACAGATTCGAGTTTCGCTTTCGGCCTAAAGATCCATGTTCGCATCCCGCATTTGTCAAGTTCATTCTTGTAATAATTTGTTGTCGAAAATATCTAAGAGGGGTAGTGGTAGCAACCAATCCAAGGATCGTAGTTCGGAAATTCCGATGTATTCGGTCTTGCGATATTGTTGCTCGAGTTCCGGTAGCGTATAATTTTAATGGTGAGCGACCTATAATGTTGTTCTGTCTTATAATGATTACGGTTTGAGTTTTGAGACAAATAGAAGCTTAGAAGGTGTATCTGTCTTTGGTGGGGGTGGGGGGACGACTTAATACAAAGTCATCTTCTAATTATACTTTCGAGGGGAGGAAACTGAAATATGCTATGAACATGAGGCTTACAAGTCTATGTTTGTATATGTAGTGAATACATAGAGTATATTGAAGGAAGAAAAAGAAATCAATGCCTTGAGTATGGTTTTGTTGCTTGAGTTTTGCAAATAGATTTAATGAACTACTTCTCTTATATTCTTTTACGCACACCGTTAAACAATTCCGTGTTTAACGTTCTTTTCGACACCTTGCTCATTGTGCTTGTTACAAAGCCACCTTGATTCGATAGTGAATGAATATTGGGCTTATCCATTGGAAAGAAAAAGGGTTGGCTTGATGGTGATTTCATTTGTGTGTTCGTAATTGGATTATGCGGTTATTTTCCCTTATATTTTCTTTTGTTTATGTAGGGATGGTAGATTATCAGCATGTTCTTCCTGTCACGCTGATGTTGCGCCGAGGAAAGAGAAAGGTGTGCTGAAGCAAAGGGACCATTTGGTAATGTTGTTTCCTTTTTGAGGAATTATTATATATCCATTTTGTCATTAAAGTTTAATTTTTTTCATTTTTTCTCAAAATCGACTCTTTTATAGAAAAGGTAGATCTTGGTGTTGCGGATGATGAAAAGTTGATGATGCTGGTACCCCACTATTTTCACTAAAAGATACTCCTGAGAATTTAGTGTAAGATATAAGCAAAAAAAATTTAATTAAAAATGGAAGTTGGTATATTTTTAGGCAGTTTTTGACCGATATTCGGCTCTATTTTTGTTACTTCTTAAAACCCGTTTGGGGATTTTTTAGCACTCTAATAGTGACACTATATATGTGTTATATGTTGTTTGGTTACTTGTAGTCTTTTATTTTCTTTTTTTCCGGTTTGTTTGACATGGTTTCCATCATTGGTCTTGAAATAATGTTTCCAACATGGTTCATCTTGTACGTTGGTTGCTTCTCCGTCAACGGGCCCCGCTTTTTGGCCTTCTTCATCTAGAAACCACCCAACCTCCACTTCCACCGTCCAACCATCACCACCAGCCCATTTTCACCTTCCTCCATCACCACAAATATACAGTGAGGGAGAGAGAAAATATGCTTGCCAATTTGATTTTGCGTTTTTTTTTTATAAATCGACTTTGATGTAAGTTTTTCTAATCTTGTGTTGCATCTCTTTAATTTTGCAACTTCTTGTGAAGCAAGTATGTATGTTAGTGAAGGTGATGGAGGATAAAATCAACAAAGAAAATAAGAAATTGCAGTCTTGGAAAGTTCTCGAACCTGGCGATATCGAAGTGTTAGAGCGCGAGAAGGTTTCAGCAGATGAAGAGAGTGGCGTACAAGTGTAACTATTGGATGTCTCTATGAAGTTCTCTTGGACAAGGAGTTCTGACAGGTTCATGGAAACATACTTTTGACATTTCGACATTCTCCTTTGTATTTGAATAGGAAATTTTAATTCATTAGGATATATGATTTGGGACCGTTTTCATCTTGACTTGATAGATTCAGCAACTTATAACTTTTCAGATGTTTCTTTTTGGCCTTTTGGTTATTAAAGTGTGATTGCTTAGATAGACTGAAATTGGATGCTTTTGGTCTGAATTTTTAATTTTTCCTTTGTGGTGTTGAGGCATTAGACTCTTCAGGTGAGATTGGTGGTCACAGTCATTGACATTGACAAAGAATGGCCCATTTCTGAATTCTGGACAAAATGAACCATAAGTGTATTGTTGTAAAGGGTTTTTAAAATTATAATGTAAAGTTAAAGTAAATAAATAGTTAAGAAACCAAGCACACCCAAAATAAAAAATACCTTGACAATCTTCTACTGAACTTAATGCTCTTTGTAGCTACCTTTCGTACTCTATGTGCTTGCTAATGCAACTTTTTTATATTGATGAATTTGTGAGTCTGAAAGTAAATGATATTTGCCTATACTTGACCACCCTGTATAACGCTAAATTCTTAAGCAAAGACCCAACTAAAATGAAAAACAATATTTTATTTATTGTTTTTTTAAAAAAATTATAAGGCTAGAAAAAAAGGGGGCTACGAGTATTTTATTAATATGGTGCCTGAAACATTGATTCAGTAGAAAAAGGGGTATCAGGAACAATATAGAACAAATTTGAGAAGATAGATTATGAGATTCAACAACTTCTTATAGGAAGATCAATAACTAAAGCCAATAAAAAAACTTTGTGATGAACATGTCAAATACAGCCTATATACATATCAACAATTGATCTAAATAGCTATCATCCTATTAAAAAATTCTACAACCTTTCCAAATGATTCTAATAGTTGTTAACTTTATACCTTTTTTCATCATT